>OX246745.1:39274418-39726918 GCA_945910005.1 Isoperla grammatica
TTTTTTGTAGGAATTGAATAGTTGGATGATCAAAATTACTTATTTTCCACAAAAAACACAAGAAGCGGGCTCAATGTGATTTGATGACTAAAGTACTTGATGAATATTAGCTGGGAAGACTGACCGATGGTACGTAAACAATATTTTTTTATAGTTTTAAGCACATATTTTCGCGATTTTAAGCAAATATAAAATACATATTTTGCCCATTTTAAGCACATAATTATCCGAGCCGAGCATCATTAGAGTTGGGCAGTTTGTTTCTTTCAGCCTATAAATACTGTGTATAGTTTGTATCTTAGTAGACTGTAACACAAGAGAACATATTTTCACTATTCATATTTTCACTTCCTATTTCACACAAATGAGCTGGTTAAAGATTTGGATGAAGACGAATACACTGATTACAAATCTGATTAATAATCCGGTACAAGATTAAATGAACAAAAGTTATCTTAAACATTCTACTCGAAGTAGAGTTTATTGTATAGTTTACACCACGCAAATATTTTGTTGACGCCGGAAGAGACGATTGAGAAGAATGGTCTCCAACAATCTTGTCTTTGGGTAAGATGTTCCGATCGAGACGGTTCCCGTGGTGACCAGTGCCCGCGCAGAGGGCTCAGTTGAATATTCATCTCATGTGGCTTTCAAACTTCCATTTTTCTTGTGCATACTTTGCCGGCACTGTTTGCGACCAGAACGCACCCCAACTAGACTGTCCTCGGCGTATGAGAGGGGTCTGATATCCTTGGTATGCCGGCACTGTTTGCGACCAGAACGCACCCCAACTAGACTGTCCTCGGCGTGTGAGAGGGGTCTGATATCCTTGGTATGCCGGCACTGTTTGCGACCAGAACGCACCCCAACTAGACTGTCCTCGGCGTGTGAGAGGGGTCTGATATCCTTGGTATGCCGGCACTGTTTGCGACCAGAACGCACCCCAACTAGACTGTCCTCGGCGTGTGAGAGGGGTCTGATATCCTTGGTATGCCGGCACTGTTTGCGACCAGAACGCACCCCAACTAGACTGTCCTCGGCGTGTGAGAGGGGTCTGATATCCTTGGTATGCCGGCACTGTTTGCGACCAGAACGCACCCCAACTAGACTGTCCTCGGCGTATGAGAGGGGTCTGATATCCTTGGTATGCCGGCACTGTTTGCGACCAGAACGCACCCCAACTAGACTGTCCTCGGCGTGTGAGAGAGGTCTGAGGCGAACCACCCTACATCACCTATTCTTCGTAAGCAAAATGCTCAGTAGTTTATCTACAACAATTACGGTAACAATATCTAACGTATGGGTCGTTGCCCGCCAATAATGTCCATGACGCTACGTGAATACAAACAGAAACAACTAAAACACGTTACTAAAAAAATAATAAAAAATATCTTTCTTCAGGGCTGTTCTAGAAATGGCGGCCAGTGGACTTATTCACATTAAAAACGCACACAATAAAATTAACATAACTCTTGCATTGCACGGACTGTAATGTAGCGAGCACTGATTTGCGTCACAGCGTGATGAGCAACAACGGCAATATCATAATAACTCACAACGAACTACGACAGTGTTGCTAGAGAATCAGCGGCAACACTGCAACAAGATACGTGTGGCGGTCTGCTATGCGACCAAACCGGGCAAACAGCTGAAGCCTGTAGAACCAGTGACTGAATTGAATTGATTCATTGATTATAAGTAGCACTTATTCTGCGTAACACACTCGACAGCATATACACAATATACACAATATACCTTTGTAACGCGGGGAAATTACATTTTGCTACAACTAATATAACACTAATTTCACTACGAAAGACATCGCTGACTTTATTGAAAAGCCATAAATTAAACTCAATTAAAACTATGTTGCTAATGTAATCCCTAGATAATAAATTCAACGTGTATTAATAACTTTATTGTGTTTCCCTATTTGGAGTATGTGTTATATATGTAATATAGTTATCTTTAGCGATAGGCAAATGCATACACGGTCGAAGACGAAGACCTTGTACTTGTGATGCATACAAACTGTACGCACACGCACACGCGCACGCACACGCTCCCGCACACGCACACGCACACGCACACGCACACGCACACGCACGCGCACACGCACACGCACACATCTACCACTCGTTTTATAAGGATTAATGTAGCGTGCTACTATACCGACATCAAATTATCGCAAGTTACAAGTGTAAAGTTCATCTCTATCCAATATACACGCCGGTAAAGAGGACTCCTAAAAGGGCGGCTTATTTCCCGCTCACTGTGCAAGGTACAGTTCGTCTCTATCCAAGATGCACGCCGGTAAAGAGGACTCCTCAAAGGGAGGCTTATTTCCCGCTCACTGTGCAAGGTACAGTTCGTCTCTATCCAAGATGCACGCCGGTAAAGAGGACTCCTCAAAGGGAGGCTTATTTCCCGCTCACTGTGCAAGGTACAGTTCGTCTCTATCCAAGATACACGCCGGTAAAGAGAACTCCTCAAAGGGAGGCTTATTTCCCGCTCACTGTGCAAGGTTGTAAAATGTAAACGTCAAGCTTGTCACCAGGAAGGATCCACAGTTTTAATAAGTGACCACCAATTGGTTCTTTTTCAAAGGGTCGGCCATAATTGACGAGTGGTGATAGGCGGAGCTTGCGCCGAGTCCTGTGTCACGTGACTAGCAGTTGGGAAAAGTCCCTACTGTCCGGACGGATCCACGCAAAACACATCCACACTTATCTCGTTCTAGCTGGTATAATATTCATTTTTGAGATATAACCTGGAAAACATAATTAGTTCACATACCAGTGGTCAATATAAAGGTTATTTCAAAATTATAGACGAAGTAGTTAACTTGTTATAACAATTCACGCACTGAAGAGGATAAAATGAGCAAGGTGTGTTTTGTTTTTTCAACTTCAATTGGCGAAAAACTAATGATCGGATTTTGACGAGAGTTTCTTTAGCATGTGTTCCAATAATGTGAGACAACAAGCAAATAAACTTTCTAGATAGAAAATGCCCAGAACGAAAATTCATAGCATGCACTAATATACAAGGTGCTTAGTTTCACGGTCAAAACCGCTACTTTTGAAGCCCAACCGCTACACCCTGCATATTATTGCATGCTATGAATTTTCGTTCTGAGCAATTTCTATCTAGAAAGTTTATTTGTTTATTGTCTCACATTATTGGAACACATGCTAAAGAAACTCTCGTCAAAATCCGATCATTAGTTTTTCGCCAATTGAAGTTGAAAAAACAAATCACCCTTTGCTCGTTTTATCCTTTTGATGCGCGAATTGTTATAACAAGTTAACTACTGGGTCTATAATTTTGAACTAACCTTTATATTGACCACTGGGATGTGAACTAACTACGCTTTCCTATAGGTTTTACCTAAAAAGTGAATATTATAACAGCTAGAACGAGATAAGTGTCGTACATAAAGCGCGTGAAAGCGTAACAGTTCGCGGATTTGTCCCAACTATGGGCGCCACGTTCCTTCGTGACGTCATGGGGCGGGTAAATCACCACTCGTCAATTATCTCTTGCTCAAGAACAATTAGCATCACTAAATGACACTGCTATTTTACTACTTAACTTAAAACCCATTATGAGAATGGCTAATCCTGAATATGTATGGTCGAAGGTCCATGTGGTTTGGAGCTGTGTTTACTATGTTAGAAGGTGAGTGGTTTGCCAAATAAAGGGGACAATAAGAAACAGTTCCATTTAGTGCGCCTTTTGCCGGTGTGTATTTTGAATTGAGACAAACTGTACACTCACTTCAATATATATTGTATCATTACAATGTTCTTACATTTGAAGTACCGCTTTCCTTTTTTCCTTCTTTCTTGTCTTTGTATAAATTACTTGTTTTATTAATATTTATATCATTTTGATAAAATTATTATTATTATTATTATGATTCTTCTTCTTACATATAAATATTGTTTGAAAGTATTCAGCTTTAAGTTTGTATTGTTATTATTGAAAATGTAAAGCAGTGCTGAGGAGCACCAGAGTGTGTCCCAATAAAACGATCATTTATTCTGATGTCTCCCTGGCCGGTTGCGAGAACGATGTGTTCACAAGTTCTGGTATCAATCATTTAAAAAAAAAACTAGACTTCTTAACGTAGTTTTGACGTTCCGATTATTTGCAACTATTAACATATCCGGCCGAGATTGTTCATCGCAGCATTAGACCCGCGCTACGCCAGATAAACTGAACGATATTGAAACCAAGTATTAAACCCTAAAATGTGGTTAGTGACCAACATCTTGTTTAGTAAGAACTAAATACTAGATAAACAAAATGACATATATTGCAATTACAACTGTTGTCACAAGGAAAAGTAATTAATTATTAGATTAGTTTCCAAAATAACAAATTCCGTAAGGATTAAAATATTTAAGACTTTTCTTATCCGATATTTAGAACTTGGGAATTTCAACGTTGGTTGAACTGAGCGTTCTCAAGATTCTATTTCGCGGTTTTAACAGAGAGACAAATGTATGAACTACTCCTCCGTGCAACAGTGGATTATAGTCCACTCTTACACACTCAAGCCAAGTAACGACGTAAATATCACGAGACACTCGTAGTCACTTCCCTACGTGACGTTGAGGTGATCCACTAGACTACGTGAAAACAACGAAGAACGTCCTGAATCTGACTAATACAACAAGGAATATGCCTTCCAAATATTCTGTGCGCTATGGAAAAGATTCTCTCACATTCAAATTATTAGTTAAGAAGTAAACAAGTGCACAATTGTGATTTAAATCGTTCATCCCCACTAAGGGCACCTAGATAAATGCATAAATACGTGTCTTTCTAGTCAATAACTTGGTTACAAGACCCATTTTCAGCGGGGAACAATACCAAAGTATATATGGGGCATGTATATGCGACCACCATTGTTTTTATGTACTGCATGATATGATATTTATATGGTTCGTTTATGTAAAACTACGCAAATTTTATTGTTTTCCTATAGGTATGTTTGCTACTAATAATATTGTGTTTAATGTTGAATTGTTGTTTGTTTTATCAAAACACACTTTGTGGAATTGTACAATTCTGTTGTGTATATAAAATAAATAATAATAAAACGTTCCAGAGTTAAAAGCCTCAGCCTGAGTAGGGAATCAAACCCTGAACCTAAAACCCACTAGCAGTAGATCAACGAGCCATACCTGCATGTCAACGCTTTTAATAGTGGTTTGGAGCGACCATTCGAAATAATTAAGCAAATTCGAGGGAACTTCAAAACAAGTCCTTGAAACAGCGCTTAACGAAATGTGTTTCAGTTCAATGAATATCTTGACAGTGGGACTGGGGGGGATCAGCCCTTTAGAACCCGTGCCCTGTTGGAACAATGTCCGAGCGTTGGCACTTGTACGAGCAGCCCTTTAGAACCCGTGCCCTGTTGGAACAATGTCCGAGCGTTGGCACTTGTACGAGCAGCCCTTTAGAACCCGTGCCCTGTTGGAACAATGTCCGAGCGTTGTCACTTGTACGAGCAGCCCTTTAGAACTCATGCCCTGTTGGAACAATGTCCGAGCGTTGGCACTTGTACGAGCAGCCCTTTAGAACCCGTGCCCTGTTGGAACAATGTCCGAGCGTTGGCACTTGTACGAGCAGCCCTTTAGAACCCGTGCCCTGTTGGAACAATGTCCGAGCGTTGTCACTTGTACGAGCAGCCCTTTAGAACCCGTGCCCTGTTGGAACAATGTCCGAGCGTTGTCACTTGTACGAGCAGCCATTTAGAACCCATGCCCTGTTGGAACAATGTCCGAGCGTTGTCACTTGTACGAGCAGCCCTTTAGAACCCGTGCCCTGTTGGAACAATGTCCGAGCGTTGGCACTTGTACGAGCAGCCCTTTAGAACCCGTGCCCTGTTGGAACAATGTCCGAGCGTTGTCACTTGTACGAGCAGCCCTTTAGAACCCATGCCCTGTTGGAACAATGTCCGAGCGTTGTCACTTGTACGAGCAGCCCTTTAGAACCCATGCCCTGTTGGAACAATGTCCGAGCGTTGTCACTTGTACGAGCAGCCCTTTAGAACCCGTGCCCTGTTGGAACAATGTCCGAGCGTTGTCACTTGTACGAGCAGCCCTTTAGATCCCGTGCCCTGTTGGAACAATGTCCGAGCGTTGTCACTTGTACGAGCAGCCCTTTAGAACCCGTGCCCTGTTGGAACAATGTCCGAATGTTGTATTTTGTACGAGCAGCTCTTTAGAACCCATGCCCTGTTTGGTCAATGTCAAGCGTTGTCACTTGTACGAGCAGCCCTTTAGAACCCATGCCCTGTTGGAACAATGTCCGAGCGTTGTCACTTGTACGAGCAGCCCTTTAGAACCCATGCCCTGTTGGAACAATGTCCGAGCGTTGTCACTTGTACGAGCAGCCCTTTAGAACCCATTCCCTGTTGGAACAATGTCCGAGCGTTGGCACTTGTACGAGCAGCCCTTTAGAACCCGTGCCCTGTTGGAACAATGTCCGAATGTTGTATTTTGTACGAGCAGCCCTTTAGAACCCATGCCCTGTTTGGTCAATGTCAAGCGTTGTCACTTGTACGAGCAGCCCTTTAGAACCCATGCCCTGTTGGAACAATGTCCGAGCGTTGTCACTTGTACGAGCAGCCCTTTAGAACTCATGCCCTGTTGAAACAATGTCCGACGTTGTCACTTGTACGAGCAGCCCTTTAGAACCCGTGCCCTGTTGGAACAATGTCCGAGCGTTGTCACTTGTACGAGCAGCCCTTTAGAACCCATGCCCTGTTGGAACAATGTCCGAGCGTTGTCACTTGTACGAGCAGCCCTTTAGAACCCATGCCCTGTTGGAACAATGTCCGAGCGTTGTCACTTGTACGAGCAGCCCTTTAGAACCCATGCCCTGTTGAAACAATGTCCGAGCGTTGTCACTTGTACGAGCAGCCCTTTAGAACCCGTGCCCTGTTGGAACAATGTCCGAGCGTTGTCACTTGTACGAGCGGCCCTTTAGAACCCATGCCCTGTTGGAACAATGTCCGAGCGTTGTCACTTGTACAAGCAGCCCTTTAGAACCCATGCCCTGTTGGAACAATGTCCTAGCGTTGTCACTTGTACAAGCAGCCCTTTAGAACCCATGCCCTGTTGGAACAATGTCCTAGCGTTGTCACTTGTACGAGCAGCCCTTTAGAACCCATGCCCTGTTGGAACAATGTCCATGCGTTGGCACTTGTACGAGCAGCCCTTTAGAACCCATGCCCTGTTGGAACAATGTCCGAGCGTTGTCACTTGTACGAGCAGCCCTTTAGAACCCGTGCCCTGTTGGAACAATGTCCGAGCGTTGTCACTCGTACGAGCAGCCCTTTAGAACCCGTGCCCTGTTGGAACAATGTCCGAGCGTTGTCACTTGTACGAGCAGCCCTTTAGAACCCGTGCCCTGTTGGAACAATGTCCGAATGTTGTAACTTGTACGAGCAGCCCTTTAGAACCCGTGCACTGTTGGAATCAATGTCCGAGCGTTGTCACTTGTACGAGCAGCCCTTTAGAACCCGTGCCCTGTTGAAACAATGTCCGAGCGTTGTCACTTGTACGAGCAGCCCTTTAGAACCCATGCCCTGTTGGAACAATGTACGAGCGTTGTCACTTGTACGAGCAGCCCTTTAGAACCCGTGCCCTGTTGGAACAATGTCCAAGCGTTGTCACTTGTACGAGCAGCCCTTTAGAACCCGTGCCCTGTTGGAACAATGTCCGAATGTTGTATTTTGTACGAGCAGTCCTTTAAAACCCATGGCCTGTTTGGTCAATGTCAAGCGTTGTCACTTGTACGAGCAGCCCTTTAGAACCCATGCCCTGTTGGAACAATGTCCGAGTGTTGTCACTTGTACGAGCAGCCCTTTAGAACTCATGCCCTGTTGAAACAATGTCCGACGTTGTCACTTGTACGAGCAACCCTTTAGAACCCGTGCCCTGTTGGAACAATGTCCGAGCGTTGTCACTTGTACGAGCAGCCCTTTAGAACCCGTGCCCTGTTGGAACAATGTCCGAGCGTTGTCACTTGTACGAGCAGCCCTTTAGAACCCATGCCCTGTTGGAACAATGTCCGAGCGTTGTCACTTGTACGAGCAGCCCTTTAGAACCCATTCCCTGTTGGAACAATGTCCGAGCGTTGTCACTTGTACGAGCAGCCCTTTAGAACCCATGCCCTGTTGAAACAATGTCCGAGCGTTGTCCCTTGTACGAGCAGCCCTTTAGAACCCATGCCCTGTTGGAACAATGTCCGAGCGTTGTCACTTGTACGAGCGGCCCTTTAGAACCCGTGCCCTGTTGGAACAATGTCCGAGCGTTGGCACTTGTACGAGCAGCCCTTTAGAACCCATGCCCTGTTGGAACAATGTCCGAGCGTTGTCACTTGTACGAGCATCCCTTTAGAACCCATGCCCTGTTGGAACAATGTCCGAGCGTTGTCACTTGTACGAGCAGCCCTTTAGAACCCATGCCCTGTTGGAACAATGTCCGAGCGTTGTCACTTGTACGAGCAGCCCTTTAGAACCCGTGCCCTGTTGGAACAATGTCCGAGCGTTGTCACTTGTACGAGCGGCCCTTTAGAACCCATGCCCTGTTGGAACAATGTCCGAGCGTTGTCACTTGTACAAGCAGCCCTTTAGAACCCGTGCCCTGTTGGAACAATGTCCGAGCGTTGTCACTTGTACAAGCAGCCCTTTAGAACCCGTGCCCTGTTGGAACAATGTCCGAGCGTTGTCACTTGTACAAGCAGCCCTTTAGAACCCGTGCCTTGTTGGAACAATGTCCGAGCGTTGTCACTTGTACGAGCAGCCCTTTAGAACCCATGCCCTTTTGGAACAATGTCCGAGCGTTGTCACTTGTACGAGCAGCCCTTTAGAACCCGTGCCCTGTTGGAACAATGTCCGAGCGTTGGCACTTGTACGAGCAGCCCTTAAGAACCCGTGCCCTGTTGGAACAATGTCCGAGCGTTGTCACTTGTACGAGCAGCCCTTTAGAACCCGTGCCCTGTAGGAACAATGTCCGAGCGTTGGCACTTGTACGAGCAGCCCTTTAGAACCCATGCCCTGTTGGAACAATGTCCGAATGTTGTAACTTGTACGAGCGGCCCTTTAGAACCCGTGCCCTAATGGAACAATGTCCGAGCGTTGTCACTTGTACGAGCATCCTTTAGAACCCGTGCCCTGTTGGAAAAATTCCGAGCGTTGTCACTTGTACGAGCAGCCCTTTAGAACCCATGCCCTGTTGGAACAATGTCCGAGCGTTGTCACTTGTACGAGCAGCCCTTTAGAACCCATGCCCTGTTGGAACAATGTCCTAGCGTTGTCACTTGTACAAGCAGCCCTTTAGAACCCATGCCCTGTTGGAACAATGTCCATGCGTTGGCACTTGTACGAGCAGCCCTTTAGAACCCATGCCCTGTTGGAACAATATCCGAGCGTTGTCACTTGTACGAGCAGCCCTTTAGAACCCGTGCTCTGTTGGAACAATGTCCGAGCGTTGTCACTCGTACGAGCAGCCCTTTAGAACCCGTGCCCTGTTGGAACAATGTCCGAGCGTTGTCACTTGTACGAGCAGCCCTTTAGAACCCGTGCCCTGTTGGAACAATGTCCGAATGTTGTAACTTGTACGAGCAGCCCTTTAGAACCCGTGCCCTGTTGGAATCAATGTCCGAGCGTTGTCACTTGTACGAGCAGCCCTTTAGAACCCGTGCCCTGTTGAAACAATGTCCGAGCGTTGTCACTTGTACGAACAGCCCTTTTGAACCCATGCCCTGTTGGAACAATGTACGAGCGTTGTCACTTGTACGAGCAGCCCTTTAGAACCCGTGCCCTGTTGGAACAATGTCCGAGCGTTGGCACTTGTACGAGCAGCCCTTTAGAACCCGTGCCCTGTTGGAACAATGTCCGAGCGTTGTCACTTGTACGAGCAGCCCTTTAGAACCCGTGCCCTGTTGGAACAATGTCCGAGCGTTGTCACTTGTACGAGCGGCCCTTTAGAACCCGTGCCCTGTTGGAACAATGTCCGAGCGTTGTCACTTGTACGAGCAGCCCTTTAGAACCCATGCCCTGTTGGAACAATGTCCGAGCGTTGTCACTTGTACGAGCAGCCCTTTAGAACCCATGCCCTGTTGGAACAATGTCCGAGCGTTGTCACTTGTACGAGCAGCCCTTTAGAACCCGTGCGCTGATGGAACAATGTCCGAGCGTTGTCACTTGTACGAGCAGCCCTTTAGAACCCGTGCCCTGTTGGAACAATGTCCGAGCGTTGTCACTTGTACGAGCAGCTCTTTAGAACCCGTGCCCTGTTGGAACAATGTCCGAGCGTTGTCACTTGTACGAGCAGCCCTTTAGAACCCATGCCGTTTGGAACAATGTCCTAGCGTTGTCACTTGTACGAGCAGCCCTTTAGAACCCATGCCCTGTTGGAACAATGTCCGGGCGTTGTCACTTGTACGAGCAGCCCTTTAGAACCCGTGCCCTGTTGGAACAATGTCCGAGCGTTGTCACTTGTACGAGCAGCCCTTTAGAACCCATGCCCTGTTGGAACAATGTCCGAGCGTTGTCACTTGTACGAGCAGCCCTTTAGAACCCATGCCTTGTTGGAACAATGTCCGAGCGTTGTCACTTGTACGAGCAGCCCTTTAGAACCCGTGCCCTGTTGGAACAATGTCCGAGCGTTGTCACTTGTACGAGCGGCCCTTTAGAACCCATGCCCTGTTGGAACAATGTCCGAGCGTTGTCACTTGTACAAGCAGCCCTTTAGAACCCGTGCCCTGTTGGAACAATGTCCGAGCGTTGTCACTTGTACAAGCAGCCCTTTAGAACCCGTGCCCTGTTGGAACAATGTCCGAGCGTTGTCACTTGTACAAGCAGCCCTTTAGAACCCGTGCCTTGTTGGAACAATGTCCGAGCGTTGTCACTTGTACGAGCAGCCCTTTAGAACCCATGCCGTTTGGAACAATGTCCTAGCGTTGTCACTTGTACGAGCAGCCCTTTAGAACCCGTGCCCTGTTGGAACAATGTCCGAGCGTTGTCACTTGTACGAGCAGCCCTTTAGAACCCATGCCCTGTTGGAACAATGTCCGAGCGTTGTCACTTGTACGAGCAGCCCTTTAGAACCCGTGTCCTGATGGAACAATGTCCGAGCGTTGTCACTTTTACGAGCAGCCCTTTAGAACCCGTGCCCTAATGGAACAATGTCCGAGCGTTGTCACTTGTACGAGCAGCCCTTTAGAACCCATGCCCTGTTGGAACAATGTCCGAGCGTTGTCACTTGTACGAGCAGCCCTTTAGAACCCGTGCCCTGTTGGAACAATGTCCGAGCGTTGTCACTTGTACAAGCAGCCCTTTAGAACCCGTGCCCTGTTGGAACAATGTCCGAGCGTTGTCACTTGTACGAGCTGCCCTTTAGAACCAATGCCCTGTTGGAACAATGTCCGAGCGTTGTCACTTGTACGAGCAGCCCTTTAGAACCCGTGCCCTGTTGGAATAATGTCCGAGCGTTGTCACTTGTACGAGCAGCCCTTTAGAACCCGTGCCCTGTTGGAACAATGTCCGAGCGTTGTCACTTGTACGAGCAGCCCTTTAGAACCCATGCCGTTTGGAACAATGTCCTAGCGTTGTCACTTGTACGAGCAGCCCTTTAGAACCCATGTCCTGTTGGAACAATGTCCGGGCGTTGTCACTTGTACGAGCAGCCCTTTAGAACCCGTGCCCTGTTTGAACAATGTCCGAGCGTTGTCACTTGTACGAGCAGCCCTTTAGAACCCGTGCCCTGTTGGAACAATGTCCGAGCGTTGTCACTTGTACGAGCAGCCCTTTAGAACCCATGCCCTGTTGGAACAATGTCCGAGCGTTGTCACTTGTACGAGCAGCCCTTTAGAACCCGTGCCCTGATGGAACAATGTCCGAGCGTTGTCACTTGTACGAGCAGCCCTTTAGAACCCGTGCCCTAATGGAACAATGTCCGAGCGTTGTCACTTGTACGAGCAGCCCTTTAGAACCCATGCCCTGTTGGAACAATGTCCGAGCGTTGTCACTTGTACGAGCAGCCCTTTAGAACCCGTGCCCTGTTGGAACAATGTCCGAGCGTTGTCACTTGTACGAGCAGCCCTTTAGAACCCGTGCCCTGTTGGAACAATGTCCGAGCGTTGTCACTTGTACGAGCAGCCCTTTAGAACCCATGCCCTGTTGGAACAATGTCCGAGCGTTGTCACTTGTACGAGCAGCCCTTTAGAACCCGTGCCCTGTTGGAACAATGTCCGAGCGTTGTCACTTGTACGAGCGGTCCTTTAGAACCCGTGCCCTCTTGGAACAATGTCCATGCGTTGGCACTTGTACGAAGGGCCTAGCCGAAGTTTAACCACCCAATTAACATAATAGAGACAAGTAACACTGTAACACAATGTTCAGTGATAATACAAGAAATGCTATTCAATCATTTTGCAATGTTTACTTTTACTATTACTAACGCGAAGATGTGATGAGAGAAATTGATTGTGTACAGTATAAAGTAGGTCTATATTATGTATTTACAGTCATTTACGAGAGTAAGAATCGCATCCGATTTACATCAATATCGGGTTGCAAAAGTATGTTATTTCGGTTCATGGTTGAACGAAGAAAACGTGCTGTGTTTTATGTGTGCTCATTAATTATCTATTAGGCCTAGTTCGTTATGGAAATTCATACAAAAAAAGAGTAAAGAGTTGTTAAAGTACAAAACTAATAAAAACCTTATCAATTAAAGTTTCAGTTTTACTGTGGTAACATTTCACAATATAAGTTCTACTGAAAACGTACGTTATTTAAATAATAAAGTTATAACGGAATCACTTTATCCTAATTTTACAACAGACATGGTATTTAAAAACGTTGTTTTTCGAAGGCCCAACAAATAAAAAACAAAATGTGTACAGAGAATTTCAGAATTGATCTAGAAAGCCGTGATTAGCTCTATCTAAGGGTCTTTGATCAATTCTGAAAACGGTCTATTCGAATGGATTAATTTGCAATCAAAATGTATCAGCATGTTTTTCTTTGCATAATCAATACTGTGTACATAGCAACATATAAGATGAAAATGCAATCAATATTTCGAATCCCTTCAACTATTAATAATTTCTTATGTTTGCTGTGTGCAACAACACATTAAACAAAAAACCACGATAACCAATTTAACATAGTGAAAATGATTCATTTCCTGTTCCTCATGGCTACTTTTTCTAATGGATTAAAGCTACCTAATAATCGTTTAAAATCGTCTACTAACTTCGTTACCTATCAATTACACTAGCTTAATTATTGGCAAATGTAGTACGCAAAGTAATGGTATAGTGGATGAAAATTAGTGGTATAAATGTAGTGTAAATTACAGAGCTAATTGATCACAAGAGCGTGTAGGATAATACTCGGCATGCAAGAAGCGTGTTGTAAGCTACATGCCCAGCTAACGAAGGTCCCCGCTGTATACACAGGCGAACTACTTTTATAATTGCTATTACAATCTTTCTTGAAATAAGTATATACAGTTTTATTTTATTTTATCTAATCTTAAGGACGAATGCAAGTGTACCAAAATAATTATACGAGCACTCATTCAAATATTTTAAACACGATAAAAATACAAATGGTATGAAATCCTAACTACAACACTGCGAGCAACTTGTTTTGTGGGGTTGAACGGTTGACGAATGTTTAATATACATATAATACTTATTGACACAGTTACTACATTGGCGCTTATATGTACAAATTTGTACTTCGAAATAAAAGTTTAGAATGTTAAAAAGTTGTGGACGGATAACGCTGAAGAACGCGTAAGTGAACGTAAGAAGGTGAGCGATAATGAGCGGTGCGTCACAGCATGCGAGGAGGGTAAGTGCGACACCTACGATCAGCCGGCGAACAGTCGCTCACAGAGTCCCGCGCCCAGAAGTGAACATGGCGAGCCGAGCGGCATCCGTCGCGTCGCTGCTCGCGGACAACTGACGGGAGCCACGCGGCTACATAGACTGTTGGGCGGGACACACGGGTACGCACGCGCCTCGTGGGGCCGTGTACGTGCGTGGGGCTAGAACCCGGGGCCATATAGACTGTTGGGCGGGACACACGGGTACGCACGCGCCTCGTGGGGCCGTGTACGTGCATGGGGCTAGAACCCGGGGCCATATAGACTGTTGGGCGGGACACACGGGTACGCACGCGCCTCGTGGGGCCGTGTACGTGCATGGGGCTAGAACCCGGGGCCATATAGACTGTTGGGCGGGACACACGGGTACGCACGCGCCTCGTGGGGCCGTGTACGTGCATGGGGCTAGAACCCGGGGCCATATAGACTGTTGGGCGGGACACACGGGTACGCACGCGCCTCGTGGGGCCGTGTACGTGCATGGGGCTAGAACCCGGGGCCATATAGACTGTTGGGCGGGACACACGGGTACGCACGCGCCTCGTGGGGCCGTGTACGTGCATGGGGCTAGAACCCGGGGCCATATAGACTGTTGGGCGACACACGGGTACGCACGCGCCTCGTGGGGCCGTGTACGTGCATGGGGCTAGAACCCGGGGCCATATAGACTGTTGGGCGGGACACACGGGTACGCACGCGCCTCGTGGGGCCGTGTACGTGCGTGGGGCTAGAACCCGGGGCCATATAGACTGTTGGGCGGGACACACGGGTACGCACGCGCCTCGTGGGGCCGTGTACGTGCATGGGGCTAGAACCCGGGGCCATATAGACTGTTGGGCGGGACACACGGGTACGCACGCGCCTCGTGGGGCCGTGTACGTGCATGGGGCTAGAACCCGGGGCCATATAGACTGTTGGGCGGGACACACGGGTACGCACGCGCCTCGTGGGGCCGTGTACGTGCGTGGGGCTAGAACCCGGGGCCATATAGACTGTTGGGCGGGACACACGGGTACGCACGCGCCTCGTGGGGCCGTGTACGTGCATGGGGCTAGAACCCGGGGCCATATAGACTGTTGGGCGGGACACACGGGTACGCACGCGCCTCGTGGGGCCGTGTACGTGCATGGGGCTAGAACCCGGGGCCATATAGACTGTTGGGCGGGACACACGGGTACGCACGCGCCTCGTGGGGCCGTGTACGTGCATGGGGCTAGAACCCGGGGCCATATAGACTGTTGGGCGGGACACACGGGTACGCACGCGCCTCGTGGGGCCGTGTACGTGCATGGGGCTAGAACCCGGGGCCATATAGACTGTTGGGCGGGACACACGGGTACGCACGCGCCTCGTGGGGCCGTGTACGTGCATGGGGCTAGAACCCGGGGCCATATAGACTGTTGGGCGGGACACACGGGTACGCACGCGCCTCGTGGGGCCGTGTACGTGCATGGGGCTAGAACCCGGGGCCATATAGACTGTTGGGCGGGACACACGGGTACGCACGCGCCTCGTGGGGCCGTGTACGTGCATGGGGCTAGAACCCGGGGCCATATAGACTGTTGGGCGGGACACACGGGTACGCACGCGCCTCGTGGGGCCGTGTACGTGCATGGGGCTAGAACCCGGGGCCATATAGACTGTTGGGCGGGACACACGGGTACGCACGCGCCTCGTGGGGCCGTGTACGTGCATGGGGCTAGAACCCGGGGCCATATAGACTGTTGGGCGGGACACACGGGTACGCACGCGCCTCGTGGGGCCGTGTACGTGCGTGGGGCTAGAACCCGGGGCCATATAGACTGTTGGGCGGGACACACGGGTACGCACGCGCCTCGTGGGGCCGTGTACGTGCATGGGGCTAGAACCCGGGGCCATATAGACTGTTGGGCGGGACACACGGGTACGCACGCGCCTCGTGGGGCCGTGTACGTGCATGGGGCTAGAACCCGGGGCCATATAGACTGTTGGGCGGGACACACGGGTACGCACGCGCCTCGTGGGGCCGTGTACGTGCATGGGGCTAGAACCCGGGGCCATATAGACTGTTGGGCGGGACACACGGGTACGCACGCGCCTCGTGGGGCCGTGTACGTGCATGGGGCTAGAACCCGGGGCCATATAGACTGTTGGGCGGGACACACGGGTACGCACGCGCCTCGTGGGGCCGTGTACGTGCATGGGGCTAGAACCCGGGGCCACATAGACTGTTGGGCGGGACACACGGGTACGCACGCGCCTCGTGGAGCCGTGTATACTGTATATTGGCCGGCCAGCTATCCCAATGCCTTCAACGAATAATCCACAGGAAGCGCGATAGATACGAGAGGGAGCACCACTAAGAATGGTTCTAGATAAACTTGTGACTCAGAGAAAAGAAGCTATTAATATCAGTTTCCTATGTCTAGGCCCATACCAAAGGTAACCTATGTTTCAGGTTAAGGTCAGATCTTCCATGTTAACACGGTTGGGAAGTGGTCTTTTTATGAGAGAAGGAAAATTTCATGTAAATGTCAGCTTGGGCATGGATCATTTCATTTTATTAGCATTTCAAAAAGGTCAACAGTCAATTAGTGGAGACAGTCTAGTATATTGTGAAGGCTTCAACGAATCATAAAGTAAGACTCGACACCATTACTTGTTGATGTACAACTAAAAGAAACTCATCTTTTGAATGACTTACGAGTATTACTGTCGGTGATTGGAAATATAGCCTACTAAACTTATTAGATATACTGACGTTACTAAAAATATTGTCCAGCTCCAATTATTATTATTATTTGATTATACTTCAATTGCATTTAAATGATAATGTAGCCTTTACTTTTGTGGGTTTGTACAAGTACATTTTTGGGTGAGTTACTCTGTGAAGCAAGGTGTTTAGATATTTTAATATTGTTACTGCTATATAGCAGTATAGTATTAGTGTAGTATAGTTTAAGTGATAGAAACAATTATGGAACGATACGTTGCAGATCAATAAAGCAGTTATCTAGACAAATTTAATATAATTAATAAACAGCATTTCGGATTTCAAAAACATAAAAGCACTTCTGACCTCTTAACGCAATTTTCTGATTTGATTAATACAAAACTTAATAATAATTTTCATTTTTTAACCATGTTTATAGATTTTAAAAAAGCGTTTGATACATTAAACCACGCACAACTTTTGGAGTGTTTTCAGAGGGTTGGCATAAAAGGGCATGTTTTAAAATGGTTTGAAAGTTATTTTCGAAATAGAAAACTTGTAGTAAGAATAGGTGACACTTACAGCTATGAAAAGGAATCAAATACCGGCGTACCACAAGGTTCAATTTTGGGGCCTATTTGCTATTTAATTTATGTGAATGATATTAATAGATACATTAAGCATTGTAAAATATTAATGTTTGCTGACGACGCGGCTTTAATATCCATTCATAAACATTTAAAAATTGCCGAGAACAACTTAAGCATGGACTTCAAGAGGCTGTCATGTTATGCACATGACAGTGAAAATTGTTCACATATATTCACCTTTCAATGAAGACCGACTAGAAAATATAAAATAGTAGGCCTATATGTCATACAAATACATGTTTACATAGCAGGAATAATGTTGCATGTGATTGTGTGGAGGAAATAGAATGTGCCAATAGTCATATGTATCTGGGTATAATTGTTGATAGAAATTTCAAATGGAAAACTTAAAAACTACTTACTTTGTTCCTTATAATATGCTAAGTTGTTCCTAAAATGTATAAGTATTATGTATTCGCTGTTTTTTTGTTTGTTTTTTGTTATTGGTTTTGCTTGAGTTGAGCTGTTATTTTCTTTTTTTGTAATGTGAACGTTTATTATAGAAATAGAATATAATTCTATAATTATAATACTAGAATTTTTTACTAATACTAGAATATTTTTCTTTTTTGGGTTTATTTTGTTTGTACAGTATAGCTACAAGTGTTACAAACTTTAGCTATAATGTCTATCTGATCCATAACTTTCTTTTTTGTACTTATCCACAGACAAGCCACTTGTATGCAGTGGCGTAACTACCGCCCCCGCAGCCCCCGCGGCCGCGGGGGGGCCCGGGGGTTTCAGGGGCCCGCAAGGGACCCTGATAGTGTGTGGTCTTTGGTAAGACTTTGTTGCCATGCATTTAACTAATCTGTTTTGAATACGTCCCTGTGTCACGTGTCACAAAAAAATTGTGTAACAAAAAACGGAACAACGAGTGTTATTCACATATTTCTTGGAAACTACCTCGTCCCAGGGTGTGGTTTCCGTGAAGGGGAGCTGCTTTGTGCTAAATGCACTGCTGTTTCACGTGTAGCTCCACTCGGGAAGAAAAATAAGTTTTTCCGTATTAAGCAATTTCAAAGCAAACCCTAATTATAGGGATGCCCACCAAAATGTTGACCACAAGTAAGTTGACATTGACAAGCGAGTGAAAATACAAGATAATTGTTTGGTTGCTTTGAATGGTCTTTTCCTTGAGTGACGAAAAATCCGTCGCTCGCCAGTTGCTACCCTTCTTTGGAATCCGCTAACTTTCTCGGTGAAGGGTCGTGGAAGTTTTTTGACTTTCGCGCATGTAAAACTGTTATTATATTTTGCGTTGCAATTTGTGTTTATAGTAACTATGTGGTTTTAGTATAAAATTGTAAATATGTGTTTGTGCCGTGCTGTGTAACTTGTGTTTTGTGTACTATAAGGAGCAGTTCAGTGTAAGAATAACGATGCGATGAGTTATCGGAGTGAAAGTGGTTGTGCGAAAAGAAAAAAGAAGTTGGAAAGAGAAAAGGAAATAAAAAAACTGCCCAAGATCAATTCCTATTTTTCAACATCTTCTAACGTACAAACAAATGAAATTGACATTTCGGAAGTAAACGAAACTGTTAGTGACCCGTGTTGTTCTCACCCCATCTCAGTAAGTGACCATAATCAGACTTCTGAGCCGGTTACGTTCGATAATAAAGTTCAATATCCTACAGACAGGGCTAATTTTCCTACTAATATTCTAGACTCTAACACAAAACGTTTGATAATTAAACATGGATCTTGCAGACCCAAAAATATATCTTTTCCACGCGACAAAGATAGTGAGAGGCGATGTTTTTAAGAACATTATCCATCTTCTAGGACTGCTTGGTGAGTAAATAAATTGTTAATATATAAATGAATATTACTATGTCACCCCCCCCCCCCCTTCCCACCGGGCCGCCTTACTTGGACGTCACCTCCCACACCGACCATTGATTATTGTCTATTGATTATAGGGGGGCCCAAGTAAATTACATTCGCGGGGGGGCCCGCACTAAGCAAGTTACGCCACTGCTTGTATGGCTTTGTGGTCAACGAATTTATTTTGTTTTTTGGAAAGATGTAAACCTGTAATTATGCAATAAAAAAAATAAAAAAAATAATAATAATAATAATAATTATTATTATTATTATTAATATTGTTATTAGAATTATTATTGTTGTTATTATTATTATTTTTATTATTATTTTTATTAGTATTATTATCATTTTTATTATTATTGTTATTATTATTATTATTATTATTATTATTATTATTATTATTATTATTATTATTATTATTATTGTTACTATTATTATTATTATTGTTATTATTATTATCATTATCATTATCATTTAGATTATCGTTATCATTATTATTATTATTTTATTGAATGTATCACAATCATACAGTCTCGGTCAAAACCGGCGTTAACATGTTATACGGACGTAATGTCAAGTATTTCCATGTGTCTACCTTATTTAACTTCACTAATCACATGTTACTAGTTTAAACAGTCATCAATCTCGGTCAAAGCCGGTGTTTACATGTTATACGGACAATACAAAAAATGTAATGTCAAGTATTTCCATGAGGTACCTTGTTCAACTTCAGTCGTTACTGTCTTATTAGTACTTGTTCATAGTATACACTGCATAATGATATGATGTTATTTGCGTTGTCTTCGTGTGTGCCTTCTTTGCGTCGTGTTACTGTGTGTACGGTCGTGGCCGATTTCTCGAAGCCATCCTAGTAATTCTACTCTATGGACAATGGAAAACCACGAAAACCATGTCAGGATGGATGTCGTCTTATTATTATTATTATTATTATTATTATTATTATTATTATTATTATTATTATTATTATTATTATTATTGTTATTGTTCATGTAAATTCAAAGCGTGATGATAATATGCATGTTATGGTATTGTTCATTAATTTCACTAAGGCATTCGACACGTTAAATCATTCTAAATTAATTTCAGCCCTGCGTAACTGTGGAATCAGAGGACCACTTTTAAAATGGTTCATGAGTTATTTAGAAGACCGGCAAGTATTAGTTAGAGTTGGGGATAAATTCAGTAGACGGAAGTGGGTGATCTCGGGCGTGCCGCAAGGCTCTATTTTGGGACCAATCTTATATTTAATATACGTTAATAATATGTTTAAATGTGTTGTTCATCGTAAGATTTTCATGTACGCGGATGACACTGTTTTGGTTATAGCGCACAGGGTGTTTAAAGTAGCAAAACAGTTATTACAACAAGATTTTATTAACATCCTCTGTTGGACTCACGATTTTAATTTGATCATTAATTCTAGTAAAACGAAAGTTATGCATCTATGTTCACCCTACAATAAATTTAAATTAATGCCAATCATATCGTGTTTTATTCATATGATTGCCTCCACGGATAACAAAAAGGTCAAAACTGTATAGATTGCTTTGAAAAAATTGAAATTGTTGAAACATATGTCTATTTAGGATTGACGATAGATACATTTTTCACCTGGAAGTTCCATATTGAAAGCCTCTGTAGGAGGTTGCGTTCTGCAGCATTCCAACTTTTTAATTTAAAATATCTACTACCCTTTAGTATTTTGAAGACAGTTTACTGTGCGATAGTAGAATCGCTTTTGCTGTATGGTTTATTTTTATGGGGACGTGCATCAAAATGACATTTAAAATCACTAATGGCATTGCAGAATCGAATTATTAAATCTATAACACCCAATCTAAGCCTTTCCATTATACAGCGTTATCAACTTTCTGGTGTGCTCCCAATCTCGTCTTTACTTACTTTTAGATTGTTGCTATGCTTATTATTTCAATAATAAATATAAAGTTATAAATGATGTCAGTAGTGTGAATCTCCGTCATAGAAATAGATATTTAGTGCCCTCCTATATAAACAAGTATGGAATGAGAACTTTAAGATTTATAATTCCTTATGAATTCAACAAGTTGCCATCAAATTTAAGTAATTTAAATAGCCTTAGTTTAGTTAAGTTTAAATTAAAAGAGTGGATTTTGTTAAATTTAACGTTAGAGTAATTAGGTATTTGCATTGCGTGTTTTTACTAATTTATTTTGTGTTTTTATTTATATTGTAATTGTACCCATTTCTTTCTCTTTACTCTTTATATATGTTTGATTTTCTGTTTTTGTCGTTCAGTTGTTGTTTTGTATATTATTTTGACTTCTTAGTTATCTGCCATTACGGTTTAATCATTTGAGTGTATTTTTCTTGTTTATGCCACAGATAAGCCCTTTCAAGGGCTTTAAGGATTTTATAAAGATGTAAAAATGTTGTGTACTTTGGTTCAAATGATAACTTTTATAATAATAATAAAAAAAAAAATTGTTATTGTTATCAATATTATTATTATTATAATAATAATAATTATTATTATTATTATTATTATTATTATTATTATTATTATTATTATTACCCTAAAGTTGAATCTGCAAGATGGGTAGATAAGACTTTGCGCTGTGATGAGATAACAGAAAGCGAGTTAGTTGAGATTATACGTAATATGGAATCTAAAAAGAGTGCAGGCGTCGATAAACTCAATGTGTGTATGGTTAAGAATAACATTGATGTATTTGTTCCTATTTTAAAGCATTTGTTTAACTTATCTATTATGCAAGGCTGTGTACCGGATATACTGAAAGCAGCTCTGATAACTCCAATATTCAAATCAGGAAGTAAGGCTGAAGTAAACAATTACCGTCCGATATCTGTTCTTCCTACAGTATCAACAATTTTAGAAATTTGTGTAAAGAATAGAGTCATCAGTCATGCATTTTTTAACATCTATTAACTTCTTTTATCCTGATCAATTTGGATTTTTACCTAACAAAAATTGCGATATGGCTATATTGATAACCATGTGCGATTTATAACAGCGTCATTGGAAAAGGGACATAAAACTTAAGCTGTATATTTAGATCTAGCCAAGGCGTTTGACATGGTGTCCCATGAACTTGTTTTGGACAAGCTTTATCATTGTGGTATCAGAGGTGTTATGGGAAAGTGGTTTAGTTCTTATTTGTCGAATAGAGTGCAAAGGGTAATGATCAAAGGGGTGTGTAGCTCGACGAAGATTGTGACTCATGGTGTACCACAAGGGTCAGTTCTAGGTCCTGTAATTTTTCATATTTTTATAAACGAACTCTCTTACTTGCCACTATATTCTAAAGTCACAATTTTTGCCGATGACTCAGCACTGGCTCTTTCCGCAATATCGTACAGTATTCTTGGGGCCCTTATAAATGAAGACATGCGTGTGTTGTCCGTCTTCTTTGGTCTCAATAAACTTGTTCTAAATATTTCAAAAACTAAGTTCATAATTTTCCGTTTTAAAGAGGATTCTGCAATACCTAATTTGACAATAAAATATCACTTCCCAGGCTGTACAGCTGCTATCTGTAATTGTAGTGAGTCTGAAAGGTCCGAATCCATTAAATACCTGGGTGTATTCATTGACTCGGCGTTACATTGGTATGATCATATAAATTATTTACAGTCAAAAATCAGGCCTATAATACTTTTGTTTTATCACATGAGGAAATTTATGCCAGTGGAGGTGTTGCGGCAGTTGTATTTTGCGTTGTATCAGAGTAACCTGCAATATGGAATTGTTCACTGGGGAGGTGCCTCTGCTAGCAAGTTACGTCACAGAACTTTGCACTTAGAACTATCTGTAATATGCGGAAAGGAGATTCCACCACTTTTCTATATTCGATGTTATGTATTTTACCTTTGAAACATTTGTATATTTTTAAGACTGTCATGTATGTTTTTAATAATTCTTGTTCATATAAACCAGTGGTCAGTTCCTCTATTACAAGACAAGCTACATTGTATAAAATTAATGTCCCAAAGTTTGTAATGTCAAATGCGCGCAATCAACTGTCATACAGAGGACCAACTCTTTTTAACATAATGGTTAAGTTTATGCCTGACTTTAATGCTAGGATGACTCTAAGTAATTTCAAAATGAAAGCTAGGGATGTTTTAAAGCAAATCGAATCAACAGATACTTTTTTAATTGAGTGATGCAAATGCTGTTTTAATATCTATTTGTAGTTTTACATTTTAAATGTTTTAGTTTTTAGTTTTTAGTTGTGTGTGTGTGTGTGTGTATGTTATATGGTTATTAGTAGGCGGCGGCACAGCAAAGAAATATTGTTTTAATGACATTGTGAGCTTACCACCGCGCGAGCAAAGTGCTCATGGAGGTCTTATGCCAAAATAAGTATTTATGTATTTTGTGTCAATGAAATAAATGAAATGAAATGAAAAAAAAATGAAATGAAATTATTATTATTATTATCATTATTATTATTATTATTATTATTATTATTATTATTATTATTATTATTATTACTATCATTATTATTATTATTATTATTATTATTATTATTATTATTATTATTATTATTATTATTATTATTATTATTATTATTATTATTATTATAATTATTATTATTATTATTATTATTATTATTATTATTATTATTACTATTATTATTATTATTATTATTATTATTAATATAACACCCCTGGTGAGATGCAGACAGCAATTGACAAACGTCACAAGGGTTGCCTATCTACACGGGGTTCCCGTGTCGCCAAGGAACATTGGAGCTGGGAACATCACTCGATGTTTTTGGAACGCGGTGAAAAAACCGGTATAGACTTTTCGCTCACTAGAACATTAGCTCCCTATACTCCGCCCAGCCTTGAGAAACACAGTGGATGAATGAAGTCGGACCCTATTGTTCACGCTAGAAGCGGCCATAGAAAGAATGATGATGGTGTTTTCCGACTTCCGTGGGCCAATGTTTTAATGATTTCTGTAAACCTTCTTTTTATGGCCGCTTCTAGCGTGAACAATAGGGTTCGACTTCATTCATCCACTATGTATCTCAAGGCTGGGCGAAGTATAGACTATTCGCTAAGTAGACCACTCGTTCACTTAACTATTCTCAGTGGAGTTTTCGCTCAGTAGATCATCCGCGTACTAGACCATTCGCGGACTAGAGTTTTTGAGCAAGAGGGCCGGGTTTCGCGCACTACATCATTCGCTCACTAGAGCATTTGCTCAGTAGACTATGCCATTTTGGATTTGACCTCGGACAAACTGCAACATTAGTGTTTTTGGTATCATTTTCTTCAGAAAAACATCCTCTTTAACATAGGCAAAATCCGCAAAAATCCGACGACTAGGATTTTTTTTATGGAGCTTTAATTAAAATTATAATTATAATTACATTTCAAAATTTTAAATGTACCCAAACTAGTCGAGTTTGGATTCAAATGAATGCTTATTGCTGCAGGTTGACATTTATGATGATTATCGACATTATTTTATCACACAGGGGTCACAAGAGGTCATTAATAAGTTACAACTTATAACTATAAGATCCTACTAGGAATACATTTTAAATTTTTAAATTAAGGTAACAGCGTATCAATAAAAAAAAGTTTTTGTCCGTATTATTAATGATTCCCTCTTTACACGATAGGTAGATGGATAGATAGATATTTTTATTCCCCACAATAAACTGTACATGACATTAAAATATAGATTAATAAAGTTACAATAGCCTATTTGACAAGTTTGTGTACCACCGGGTATTTGGGAAAACGTCAGTTCAGTAACAATACAAATCTTAAAAATAAAAATAATATAAATGATAAAAGCACACATGTATAAAACAAAACTGGAGAGTTTCAGACAGAGAACATATGGTGTCAAAAAAGGAAAAAGAAAAAATATGGCACTATACTACTAGACCTAAAAGTATAAGGACACATTAATACTTCAGAATATGTTTTCATAAAGCTATTTTTCAGAATAGCTTAATGAATTTGTATTTGAATACAACGATCTTATATCAACTTGCATGTCCGAGTTACAGGTCCATATCGGTAAATGGTAAACGGCAGGTAAAATGTTAAATATAACAGTAAGTGTAATGGTAAAGCAGATTCCATTACATTCCTCAGGCAAACGAGCACACCTCTTTGAGTGGCAATCAGTTTTACAACAACTTTCAGAAGATTATCTGGAGCTGGTGCTAGTCACACAAGTATAATTTTCCCTTCTTTATAACCCATATATATTGAATAGGATTCAGGTCTACTCATTTACACGCATTTATTTCACGCTTACGCTGTGGTACCTATTTAACAGCTCCTGAAGTTGGTGGACGCGGCTCAGCCCTAACAAACGTGTTCCTGACGCAGTCTTTCCCGTAAACCATCGGTAGCGGAGATTTTCAAGGTTTTCCCGTTTTCTTTCCGCCATGCATGCTTACCGCTGCCTTCTTCCCCCCCTAGGGTTGGCTACATAGATCATACATAAAACAGATTAAATGCCATCTTCTTCAGCTTTGGTTGCTAATAAATTTTTGAAACAAAACCCGAGGATCAATTTAGATTACGTCGTCACCGATCTTCATGCGAACCATATCCAAAAAAGTATTTCCTTTTAAAAGTGACCTTTGACACATTTTCTCCTGTCATGAATTAATCAAGTATAGGCCACCGTGTACGAACACTGTTACTTTCGTCCACGTTGACACTGTCATCTGCTACTTGGCCCGTTTTTAAGCTTCATAGGGATACGTGTCTTGGAATGGAACCATGTCATTAAAGAAACAAAGGATTGTTATGTTATCTTTTCGTCTCTTTCTTTCTCTCATTCGATGAGTCAATGTGTTGCTCACTTGTCTTATATGATATCTGAGTGGTTTCTTGCATATCTCTGTTTACATCGGTGCATTTAAGCATTACCTACCAAGGGACTGTTACCTTATCGGGGCAGGCAGATGTGTGTGCTTTGTTAATCCCAAGACCTATACCGGCAGAAGCATATGCTTCTGGTAGGACCACCCTAGCCGAATAGATCGAAGAGGAGAAGCCAGACGAAATGTAGTCCACACCCTCCCTTTTTCTCATCGCCCTCCTACTGCCCCTTTCCTCCACATCTTCCCCTTCATATTTCACCCACTTATCGTCTCGATTAGCCAAGTTGCATATGGGACGTAAAACCCAAATATCATCATAGGCACTGGTGAGAGAGACTCAAACTGATTGATGAAGTTTGATTGTTGATGTTGAAGTCATACCTCGACCTTCTCTAAATTAAAACTCTGTACACTTATAAGATCAACTGAGCGACCTGCGCAGTATCGATCAGATATTTGGATCACATGCGAGTCATCCTGAAAGACTTGGCATCTATCAGGATGATCCTTTTCGAGTTTGTTAATCCCTTTTAGATATAATCGCGCCCATCTCGTGTAAGCGTGCCTACTTGCTGCTTCAAGATAAGGTAGCATTTCTGAAACAGATTGCAGAAACAGCATCCTGTTTTCCGTCTGTTCAGATTTAATAAACTTTTTCATTGTCTACCATGTCCATGAATTGGAACCATTCATTGATGTTTGGGCTTTACGTCCATTTGTTTGAAAAAATAGAATAATAAGTTACAAGTCCGTTGATTTTGTAAAGGTTCTTAAAATTTTGCAATAATCTTCTGTATCTACAACAGACGCAGCTCGTTCCAAAAATCCTTCGAATATTACACCCAGCTCGTTGAGATCTACGATCGTCAACCTCCATGTTATCTACACTGTGGGTTTATTGTATGGTGGGCTGTTATATTGAATATCTTTACAAATAAAACACCATTGTGATTTTGGCTGATTTAGCACCAACCACAGAACTGATGATCTTATGAAAGTTATACGGTGTTGTAAAACTGATTGCCAGACTCAAAAAAGAGCTGTCATTAGTGGGGAATGAATTGCTCGTCCGCCTGCAAGGAATGCAATGGAATGAGCTATACCAATTCACATTTACCTCTGTTAACCAGTGACAGCGATACGAACACGTAACTTGATAAGAGATCGTTGTAGTTTCAAATTATAATTCATCTAACTAGGTACTCTGGAAAATAGCTTCATGAAAACATATTCTAAAATATTGATATTGATGTGGTCTATACATGTTTAGGTCATAAGAGGGGTACTTATCGTGAAGGGAGAGAATCATCAATGATATTCAGATAAATACATATTTGAAAATTGATATGCCGTTATATCAATTTAATTATTTAAAATATATTTTTAGTAACATCTTATTAATAAATTGTTACTCATTGTTGACCTCTAGTGACCCCTGTGTGATAAAAGGAAGTCATTGACCATAGTAAATGTCAACCTGCACTTATAAGCATTCATTTGAATCCAAACTCGACTCGTTTGAGTACATTTAAAATTTTGAAGTCTAATTATAATTATAATTTTAATTAAAGCTCCATATAAAAAATCCTAGTCGTCGGATTTTTGCGAATTTTGACTGTTAAATAGGATTTCTTTTCTGAAGAAAATGATACCAAAAACACTAATATTGCAATTTGTCCGAGGTCCGAGGAAAATGCTAAAAATAGACTTTTTCCCATTGTTTGTGTGTCTATATTGAATTTGACTAGTGGAATTTGTATTCTGTTGCAAAAAAAGACCTAATAATAAAATTTGGATTAGATACCCAATCGTAGT
Organism: Isoperla grammatica; assembly: GCA_945910005.1. NCBI lineage: Eukaryota > Metazoa > Arthropoda > Insecta > Plecoptera > Perlodidae > Isoperla > Isoperla grammatica. The sequence goes on from OX246745.1 coordinate 39,302,215, forward strand.
TTGTAAGCGCTCTTCAAACATGTCTTTAGTTTTAAAATCGTTTGAGAGACCGATCGGTAAGAACGAATTTACAAATAAAAATTAGTATTAAGTAAATGTAGTACTAAGTAAAATCATTCTCGATTTAGTTTCGGGGGGGGGGGGGGGGGGGGTATAAACGCCATAACCCCCCCCCCTCCCCCTTAGTTACGCCACTGGCCCCTATATAGCTATGTTTCGTTCATTTAAATAAAAGATAAATTAGAAATTATTTGCACAGCCCCGGGTGAAGTGTGCCTTTGCGTAAAAACGCGCTACTGACAGTGCATTTTAATTTAAAGACTAATTAAAACTTAAGTTTAAAGTTAAACTGCTCTCGGCCCAGGCCGGGTCTAAAGGAATTGGAGTCCAACGCGGCCCGACTGCCAAGTTGACACATTAGGTCCGGCCTAGGCCGAATAGGCCTGGGCCGTGCGCACGCCTATGGTTTTATTACTAGCATACATTTAGTATTAAGGTGTAGCTGCTGGGACCACACATTAGGTTTCTAACCTTTGTGCTATCAGCAGTATTATATTTTACATTTTTGTTTTATTAATATTTTTATTAGAATAAATTATAATTGCTTTGTATCATATAAGAATGTAATTTAACAACTTATCAATATCTTATTCAGCAAAATTGTAACTTAGTTAAATTTGATGTGATTGTCAATATAACCATGCATGTGCAATAGGGAAGGCTCATCAAAAATAAATATTCCTTAAAGTACCTAAAAACGGAAGAATGAATATCATTATCTAAAAATACGGGCGGTATAATTTTTATATCTGAGAAGCGTATATTTCCAATTCTATAAGCATTTAAAGTTTAAAATTTGGAACTTCCCGTTCCGTAATTGAAAAACGGCTCTTGACGTCATAACTCTTGTCAACAACTGCCTCTTTGAAGTATTCTTAATAATATCAACGATATTAAGTTGGAAATTTTACAATATCTAGTATGCAGTGACTTTACAACAATGCCTTTTATACCACTGTTTTCTACAGAAAATACATTTTGATACAGTATTCACCAAAACGTGTTTAAAATAATGCAATTATTTAAAATATTGTTGTTAATTAATGTTGAGCAGTGTTCATTTACTAACTAGAAATAAACGTTGATTCAGTTAAAGTCTTATGAAAGCAATTATCTACTAAAGGGTGGGATTTCAGTTTCAGTACTATTTGTATGTATTTGTATGATGTCAAATAATTGTTTACAGAGTTATGACGTCAGAACCTTTTAATCACGAGCAAGATGGCGCAGGTCCGTTTCTGAGCTCGTTTTGTCTTTGACATAATCTTTGACTTGCTGTTACAGCGATGTTAATGCACTTTTCGAGCCGAAACCAATTAGTTCCCATTTATTTTAACTTGAGGTAACCAGTAAGCAAATAAAAAAAATGTGTGAGCATTCCCTATTGTAATTGAAATCTTGAACTAAAAGAAATGTAAAGAGAAATGTAAATTATGTATATGCACAATATAAATAAATATAAATATAAATTTCAATAAAAAATAAAAATAAAAAAAATAACAACAGAACATGTTTCTTTCTGTCGGTAAGTCTGCACTTTTAAATTCGTACAGTACCAGCAAATTATTTCCATTACAAGTTAAAATATATAGCGATCCCCAGAACCTCCGTCAGAGGTACCTAATTGACGTTTCATCAGGGGATCCACAAGGACTTCAATTAATTTCCAATATTTAAATCTTAATAATTTTAAAACCCTTCAGATGCAACGTTATGAGAGAATTGAAAAATAATTTAATTTTAAAACATGGTACTGATGGAAACAAAAATGAATAAAATAAAATAAAACATGAAAAAAAAAAAATAGGCCTAAGAAAACAAAAAAAATAAAAAAATAAAACATGGATGATGATGATGATTATGATGTTATCAACATCAATACTTAAGGGCATATGAACAGTGGAGCTATTTACACCACCAAGATAGGATGTGTTAGAGTTGTACTTAAAGTGCGTTTACCAGCCTATAGGCCTATTGGTATCGGTATGGTATCGTGTGGTCAGATGTCAGCCAGCCTGACTACTGGCACAGGCTTGGCTGCTAACTGAATGCATTTGTGTAAAATGTCTGGAAGTATTGTTGGTTATGGCTCAACAACCAAAATAATGTGAACTACAGTAGCAGAACTAGGCCCATATTTAAAAGTTTAATACCGATATGAGTTGGAATAACATATGGCTTATCTTAATGAAGCACTCAGTGTGAATAAGGCTGTCTGCACATCACGAACCAATGCATAGCTTGATCAGCCAAGGCGGCCGAGAATGGATCTGTGACCTTAAACGGTAAAAGTGGCAATTCACTGCACTAGCCATGGGCAAGCTTCAGTCAGGCCGTTTGCTGTGTGAACCCCTATTTATGTGAGGGGGGGATTTTATACCATGAACTCAAAATACAATTCTCAATTATTGTTTAGGGCCTGTCTTGATCTCTCACCATTTCTAAAACATACATTCTACTACATTAGATCTAGTTCCCACAATCATTTTTAAGTAAGCTACACATTTGGGGGCACTACAGCAAATTTTGATGAACATCTTTTACTGGCCATGGGCGCATAGGTCGTAGAGCCAATTAAGGTGCCCCTGACCCAGTGTTGTTAAAGCTACTTTTTAAAAGTAGCACTGTTACAGCTACAGCTTCTTGATCTTTGAAAGTAACTTAGCTACTTTTCAGCTACTGTATTTTGTCAAGTAGCTCGCTACTTGTACAGCTACTCAAAAAAAGTAGTGACGCTACTTTACAGCTACTTTCATTTTTTATAAAGGACCAACAGAACGAGAGTACGATTGAAACGGCAGTACGGTCCGGAGGTGAGTCATAGGCCCTACTCATATCACAGCTGACGGGGTGAAACAAGAAACTCAGGGCTGGGGAGGCGGTTTTGGGACTATAGAGCAAGAAAGCCAATGTCAGTCATCATTCCGAACCTGTGATGGTGGGAATTGTGGCGGGCGAAACAAAACGTGTTTATTTATTGCAAAAATAGAGTAGCGGTGACTTTTCGCTACAAATACTCGTATATAGTAGCTTGCTACTCGCTACTTTACTGCATTTTCAAATGTAGAGCGCTACCAGTCTCGCTACAAAAAAAAGTAACATGCTACAAGTAGCGCGTTACTTGTAGCGCGTTACTTAACAACACTGCCCTGACCCATCTGAAAAAGAGAGTTCGGGACCTGAGAGAGAAGTAGCAGTAGTACTAATATTAGTAGCAATAGTAGTGGTAGTAGTAGTAGTAGTAGTAGTAGTAGTAGTAGTAGTAGTAGTAGTAGTAGTAGTAGTAGGTCGTACAGCTTGGGTAGAATGTACTAAATAATTGTCATTTGATTTTTAATATACTGGTGGGCCTACCCTATTTTTTAAGTACATAAATAAATGTTGAAGTACACTTCTTGGGCATAATAAGAACACCAAAAAACAATAATGTATTCGTGTAATGGTATTATACGATGTCAAACCTTGTTGAAACGTACATTTTAATTCATAAACATCTGTACATATCAACATTCATTATTTTTTTAGCTTGTTGATCAATATGTATCGAGTCTTCAATGAATATATGGGCATCGTTGGATACGTTCTACACAATACAGTACTAGGTAACAATTCCACGTAGGCTATGTATAAATGCTAGGCTAGGCATAGGCCTAGCAAGTACATAAGGCCTATGCCTAGCGTGGGCAATGCATAGTATGCAAGTCAAAATGCCATAGCCCCGGGTCTTACATGTAGGCTATAAAAATGGACGAATCTTTTATTACTAACATTATTTGGATAAAATATTGTAATCAAAAGCTAAACCCATTACGCACGACGGCTGTCATTAAATTACATTAAGTAAGAAAGCATCCCTAGTCAGTCTAGATTTGACAGTTGTAGTAGGAGTTCATGGGACTACGCCCACTTTGCAGCAGCTGTTAGCGGTACAAATCCTAGGCTTCTTCCAGTACATGTGTAGGACACACTTCATGTGGTTTAGTTTAGACACCAGTAACAAATATGTACGTACCCACTAAGCGATCCAAATCTTCGTAATCACTTCTTGGCTTCATGACCATTTAAAAATCACTTAATTTTACATAAATTAAGCCGCACAATCACTGCCGCTCATTGTAGCCTACTCTGATTTGACTTGTCAAACGTCAAAACTTCCTTGATTTAACTTTGCATTTGCGTCGAATTACGAATTGTTTTCTACTACTACGAGTTTTATAACTTGAAACAATCACACGACTAATACACACTTGCGTAATAAATAAAACAATCGTCGGTAGAGCCTACTAAAATTCATAATAATCTACATTATGCCTACTACTTTGCCCTGAGAACCATCATTTTCCACGCAATTGCTGCCAACTGTTGAACGAAAACTGTTGCTGTTCTTTCGTTATGCGCATGGGGGCTGTGCGCATGTGAGAGAGCTCTATTTCTTTCTTTATTTCTTTATTTCTTTCTTTATTTCTTTCTTTCTTTCTTTCTTTATTTATGTATTTATGTATTTATTTATTTATTTATTTATTTATTTATTTATTTATTTATTTATTTATTTATTTATTTATTTATTTATTTATTTATTTATTTATTTATTTATTTATTTATTTATTTATTTATTTATTTATTTATTTATTTATTTATTTATTTATTTATTTATTTATTTATGTATTTATTTATTTATTTATTTATTTATTTCGTTATTTAATTATTTATTTAATATGTGCTTATCTATTTATGTATTTATGTATTTATATATTTATTTATGTATTTATGTATTTATTTATTTATTTATTTATTTATTTATTTATTTATTTATTTATTTATTTACTTATTTATTTATTTATTTATTTATTTATTTATTTATTTATTTATTTATTTATTTATTTATTTATTTATTTATTTATTTATTTATTTATTTATTTATTTATTTATTTATTTATTTATTTATTTATTTATTTATTTATTTATTTATTTATTTATTTATTTATTTATTTATTTATTTATTTATTTATTTATTTATTTATTTATTTACTTATTTATCTATTTATTTATCTATTTATTTATTTATTTATTTATTTATTTATTTATTTATTTATTTATTTATTTATTTATTTATTTATTTATTTATTTATTTATTTATTTATTTATTTATTTATTTATTTATTTATTTATTTATTTATTTATTTATTTATTTATTTATTTATTTATTTATTTATTTGTTTGTTTATTAATGTATTTATATATTTGTTCAATCGCGACCATCTTTTCATTAACTTCTTTGTTTTCCTTCTTCTTCTATTTAACTTCTTTTCAATTCATTGTTGTGTTTTATTCTTTGTTGTTATGTGTTCTTTTTGTTTATCCATAGCTCTGGCTGGTTCTTGTAACTATTCTTGTCATTATATAAATGAGTTATTTATTGGCTACATATTCATTTCTTTTCATCCAATAAACAATATTTATTTATTTAAGTAATGTCTATCCTATTTAGTTATGAAAACTGATAAAATCATAAAGAACAATAACAGCAAAAACAAAACCAACTACTGTACTATAAAAAAAAAACAAGTATATGAAAAAAAATTGAGAATTGAAATAAGATCAAATCAAGTGGAAATGCACTATATTAAAAAATAAAAATAAAAGTATGTAATTTCGAAACCTTTTCGCCAGAAAGTTCGTAGATATGGACGCGCTCGCTTATCAATGCGTCAAACAGAGCGTATTCCTAGTCATATTACAACTAAGGTGTATTCCACGGAGAGATTACAGCAGGTAGTTGCATTTCTCTGCCCCTGTCAACCCTCACCCACCCCTTGTGGCGAGTGCAGAAGACTATAAGGGACATCTTGACAGGTATATTGCACATACTAACTATTGACCTCGCCACAAGGGGTGGGTGGGGGTAGAAAGTGGCAGATAAATGCAATTACCTACTGCAATCTCTGCGTGGAATACACTTTATATAATGAGCAGCAGATACTTTGCAGCAATGCACAAGATGTCGACTTGTACAAGATTTGTATCTTGTACAAGTCGAATGGTGAATAAATATTATTATTATTATTATTATTATTATTATTATTATGATACTTGGTAGCAATGAGTCCGCGGACCACCGGTTGGGAACCACTGGATAACCGACATTACCTGCCAGATTTTCCAATTTACATCGATGGTTAGGCTTAATATAATGAAAACTACGATTTGAAAACATTTCCTTGACATTTTTTGATGACAAGCAAGCCAAGCCAAAGTGAATTGTACCATTGATTTTTGCATCCATTTGAAATTGACCGCTGATTCGTGTTGTCGGAGTTGGAGTGGGCTGTTGCCATCACTTGCAAGACTAGGGAATTTTGTTTGAGCTGCTTGGCTACATTGATTATTTCGTGCTAGGCGTACCAACTATACCACTTGAAAAATTACTACCATATTATAACCTGTCGATTTTTCCAGTTCTAAGTTCAGGTGTATAGAAGTTCGGTTAAGATTGGAGATATTAATTAAAAGTTGACTATCTTAAACAGTTTCATTAGTAGGATATCATAATGGAATTGCGAGTTAACGTTTAGAGCCAACAGAATTTTGTTTGGTGAAGGCGCTGTAACAGTTTTGACTACTATTGGCGGAGCAATTGAGCACTAGCCACATAATGCACAGTAGTAAAGGCGGTATAGGGGAGGCTTCTTGCAAAGGAGTTAATTATGGTTCACAAGTAAGCTCTTCATAAATCTAGGTTTAATGTTCGTCTATAGGCCTAGCCTTCGCATTAAGGAACGTCGTAAATCGACTTTTAGGCCTCGTTTTAGGCTAGAGACACCGTAGGCCAACCTAGGCCTAGGCCTAATTCATTTCAAAGCATTGCCTACAGCTTGGTTTGCCCTACCCTAGGTCTAGGCCTAGGCCCTACAGATTTATAACCCTTACCACTTTGTCCGAGTGATCATTTGGTCTAGCTTGGCCTAAACGCTGTGCACAAAACCCGGCATTAGTTTACTGTTGGGAGTATTGTATTGTATTTTATTTCATCCAATCGATATATACATAGTATACTATGTATACTAGTATAGAGCGTTTAGGCCAAGCTAGACCAAATGATCATATATATATATATATTTACCGGTATATATTATTTGTTTGGTTTTTGGGGTTTTTTCCCACGAGTAAGCAGAAGTGTTCGACTCACCCAACACTGCCCAACGTTTCGGAGACGTATCAATCTCCATCTTCAGAGGCCCTACCTCTCGCGAATCTGCGATGACACTCGCGAGAGGGAGGGCCTCTGAAGATGGAGATTGATACGTCTCCGAAACGTCGGGCAGTGTTGGGTGAGTCGAACACTTCTGTTTACTCATGGGAAAAAACCCCAAAAACCAAACAAATAACATATATCTGCGAGAATATGAATCGTCATAATCGTCAAGGTACTTAAATATAAGCTTAAATCTAGATAGTTATTGAGTAATAAAATAATAAACTAGGCAAGTACACAGTAATAAACTAAGTAGGCCTATACTGTAATAAGCACTTATACTATAATGTAATTAACAGTTGTATCTGTTACAATCTAAAGTTAGGGCTTACGTAGTAGTGAGATATATTCGTTGAGTGAGTAAAAACTGTGGGATATGAGGAAGGATTTCAACTGAGATTTGAAGCCAGTCCATAGAAGGGAATGTTTTAATGAATTGTTGGAAATTTTGTTAAAAATAGTTAGAGCTTAGTATTGGGGGCTTTTGGAGAATAAGGAGAGATTGTAGTTCGGAATGTGGATTTGTAGGTTGGCTCTAGTAGAATGGGAGTGAACAGATGTGTTTAAGGGAAAGAGATTGGGATGTAGGCGGACAAATATAGATGCCGCTTGAATCAGAGAACTCGCAACTGGTAAGTATTCCGAGCTCTTTGAAGAGCTTTCTACAAGACTTCCTCCTGGATACACCAGCGATGATGCGGACAGCTCTTTTCTGGAGGATGAACAGTCTGTTTGCATGTGAAGATGCACCCCAAAATAGTATGCCGTATTTAAGAGAAGCAAATGAATATGAACGAAATAAACTAGGCCTAGTTTGAGGATGTGAAGGTGAACTATCTGTTGTAGATTTCTTAGCATGAAACAACCACTGTTAATTTTAAATGTGACATAGTTAATGAATAATGTGGCATGACCAATCTAGGGTTTCAGTGACTGTCAGGCCTAACAACTTGGAAGAATTGGTGCGGCAATGCTTTTCTCGATGAGCCATACTAGGGGACTGGATGCTTGAGTGTTTTGAGGGGTGTGGAAGTAGATATATACAGTCTTTGGCTGTAAGAGAGTTAGTAGATTACTGTGGCAGTAGGAAGACATTAGGGAAGTTTGTGTGTTGACCAGTGCTGGGAGAACAGAGGCACGGTCTTTGGTGAGAGCTAAAAGGTGGGTTGAGTCATCTGCATACTGAGTCGTGATACCTTCATGTAGGCAATTGGGTAGGTCATTAACATATATAATGAAGGCTAGTGGACCCAAGTTTGAGCCCTGGGGAACCCCAATAACTAGAGATTTTAGATCGGAGAGTTTGGCAAGGGGGATATTGTAGTCAATGGTCATAAAACAAACCCACTGCTTCCTCTCCTTTGCCAAGGTCAGAATAGAGGAGAGAGAGAAAGCTGAATATTGCAGTGGTGGTGGACTTGTTTTTTAGGATGCCGTGCTGGCTGGATGATAGAAGGGAGTGCTAATTGATGATGGAGAGCAGTCTATTGTGCATTGTGCATTATGTTTTCAAAAATCTTGGAAAAAGCAGAGAGGATGGAGACGGGCCTATAATTATTTGTGTCTGATTTCATACCTTTGTGTTTAAAAATCGGTATGACTAGATGGCGATCTTTAATTGAGAGGGAAACATACCAGAAGAAAGGGATTCGTTAATTTAAAATGTCAAGGGGCCTGCTATATAACGTATACATTTGGCCAGAAGAGAGCCTGGAACTTCATCTAGACCACTAGAGTACTTGGGAGCTAGTTTCATAGCTACTTGAACCAAAGCTTGAACCACTTCAGGCAAGGTGGCGGGGTAGAGAAAGATAGTGTGATCGCCATGATGGATGTTGGTGTTAATATGCGGGATGGGGGGGGGGGGGGGATGAAGGAAGGAAGGCTTGATGTACTGGAATTTATAAAGAAGTTGGTAAAGTGGTTAGCAAGTACGCTAGGGTCTGAGATGGGCTGATTGTTAGCTTTAATCGAGAGATTTGCTCTAAGAGTATTTTTTTGTATTATGGTATTATTATTATTATTATTATTATTATTATTATTAATTTAATGTAAGAATTTCTGTGTGTGATCAACTGTCTAGAGACTGGTGCCCAACTTCATCAGACAGCAGATAGGGCTACATGTCACTCGTGAATTTTACCAAAACAAATTTCCAAGTTTTGAGTGCAAAACGAAATATTGTGTAGGCCTATCAAACATAACACCTTTCCTGACCAGCACAATGGCTAAGAATATTATCTTCTAGCCTTAGCCACTTACTTGTCCTTAGCATTTTGTGATAAGGGATAACCATTCCAATGAAATCCACTATATAGTCATTGGAGTTACTTTACTCTATCTACATCTTACAAATTTATGCTGTACATTCTGTGAGGGCTGCAGATTTTAGCAGCTCTTGGTCACTATTTGGCATAGATCTAGGCCTACAGAAACCTGTATTTACTGTCTTCCATTTTTTGAAGCTAGCTCCTTGAAAAACACAATTATATTTCAACTGTAGGCCAGCTTAAAATAAAAAGAGACATGATAAATCTTGTTTTATTTAATTGTATTAACTTACATATGTATTGTATGTATTTTAGGATGGATGCAAGCTCAGTGCGGCTTACAGCGGCACTGGTTGTAGTGAACAAGTTGAGACAAACACCATATTTCAAGTACCTTCTCCAATATTGGTTGAACAAGACTGCAGTACCTTTGATATTGTGAAGGCCACACAGGTAAACAAACCCTGCCCTAACTATAAGCCTACATACTTCTGGACATATATAGTGTCAGATCAAGAGGTTGGCTTGGTAAAGTCTCCTCACGTTAACTTGCACGGTGTTGTCGTCATGGATTATGTAATTGTGAACTGTAAATGAGTAACAGTAGGCCTATGCAATAAGTTGTAGCCATTACTAAGAAATAAAGTTCATCAATTGTAATTGATTGGTGTAAAAAATATTGATATTAATCACTTTCCAGTACACCTGGAATATTACCTGTGGCACTGTTGCATGTGCCTTGTCATGCCCGGAATAATCTGTTAAATCATTTAGAACATAGCTGTACTAATTTCTCATTTGAATCATGTGCTGCTACCTGGAAGGAAGTTTGCTAAAGACTTTGAAGCTATATTTTTATCCATTATGTTGTGTTAAATGTTGACACTTATTTGTTCCGTCTATTAAATGCAAGCTGGAATACGTAGACACGGGTGGGGAGCTTAGCGTGCAGCAACTTGACTGTCAGTGTCAAGTGAGACGGCAACCCTACTTGATTGCTAATCCGTACATACTGGTCGTTACATGATTGTTTCAGTATGGATCCCTGACGCGATGCCGTGAGCTTGTGGAAGCTGGCTACGATGTGAACCAACCGGACGGTGAGACCGTCACACTGCTTCATTGGGCCTCCATCAACAACCGCCAGGATATTGTCCAGTACCTTATAAGCAAAGGAGCCGTGCCGGATATCGTGGGGGGAGAACTGTTAGCCACTCCATTGCACTGGGCTACAAGGTAACTAACTATAGTCGCCGTTGCCCAGACGTCGAAACAGATCGATTGACCGAAATGTTGGTGTCGAGCTTAGATTTACGTAATTTGGAAATCCCTAATCAGGGGATTATTGATTCGACTTTTTAGTTCAAAATTTCATTTGCTCAGTTCATGTAAATGCATATGATATTAATAGCCTGTGGGAATTATTATATTTGAATTGTTTTGGAAACTTATTCCCTGATATAGACCAGACCACAACAATCTCAATACTTTTGACATTCCCAATGGATTTAAAAAATATGTATAGCACTGAACCGGTTTCCCCCAGGTTTGACCAGGCGTATGTTCTAGGCTTAAGCCATAAAACACGTATGAACTGCACGTACGCATGTCTTTGTTGCTTCAGACAAGGCCATCTGGGAGTGGTAACGTTACTGATGCAACACGGCGCCGACCCCTCTCTGAGAGATGGCGAGGGATGCACGTGCATCCATCTGGCAGCTCAGTTTGGCCATACCGGCATCGTTGCTTACTTCGTTGCCAAAGGTAAGAAGCGCTGCGTTGAGGTAACATCACCATCCAATCAACTTATTGCAATTTTCACTTACCACTACTAAAACATGCAATTTTGCCTCAAGCAGGTTTGTAAAATTACAGTATAAAATTAAAAATAACTCTGGCCTTTGAACGCAAATTGTTATAAAAAAGAAGAAGCTACATTCCTTCTTAGAGAATTGTCTTCTGGATAGCTCAGGTTCCTTTGGGACACCCGTGTAGTTATGTTCAATTCGTGACCTGACACCCAGTACAATGCTCTACATAATATCCTAAACCTCCTGCCTCTCAGTTAATTATATCAGGGTTGCCACTAAAACTTTTTTTATATCCTGTTAGAGTATCCTTAAAAACCCTTGAATACAAGGCTCAGTTCCTTGCAAATTCCTGAACACAAAACACCCATTTTTTTTTAGTAAACCAAACAAACACATTTTTATCATGTATATCTCATATTTTATTTATTTATGTGTAGGCTTGTAGGCCTATCTCTGAAAACACACAAAAGCAATGAATAATTAGGCTTACGTACTAGTTAGTCTTATATAGTGGCAACTGTAATTTCATGTATGTTTATGATAATGATAATTGTGTATGTTTTGATGTATTGACAATAGGGGTCTGCGGGTAGTACTTTTTAGATTCGGGTCGGGTTCGGGTCCGGGTAACACAAAAAGTTCGGGTATCGGGTCCGGGTTCGGGTAATGAAATTAGTAAGGCTGGGCGTCGACATCGATTAATCGATTAATAATCGATGTCGGTGACGATTTTCGACGTCGATTTTTTTTTTATTTAATCGATTTTTTCGTCAATTAATTAAATAACTAATCAATTATCAATTCACGCGAGAAATGGGAACTTTAAACTATGCCGGGGCGGCATAGTTTAAACCGAACGAGCCGAACGAGAAAGAGCGAGAGAACAATGGTCTGAGTGAGACGCGACGAAGTAGTTCGCCGTGTCGGCTGCTGTCGGCCGCCGTGAGAGAGAGAGAAAGCGCTAGTCGCAGGACGCGTGAGTGGAAGCGAGATCGCGATAGACGCAGGCGAGTGGAATGCAAGCGGCCGCCTGTTGACAGTTCACTACGCAGCAAGTAATCAAGAACGGATTAATGAAAAACGACTTGAATAAGCCTCTACAATCGGACATTGCGTTAAAATAAATTGAAATCAATATCCACAATAATTGTGTTTATGACGACAAAAATAAGCTAACCGGGCCGTCACGTAGGCCTAGAAGGCCTAGCCTAGGCCTAGGTCAGTTATCTCCCGTTGCAGACGAAAACTGAGTTTTGTTGCCGTTATTAACTGTTTAAAAACCGGTTCGATTAACCGGTTAGTGAAATGCTTAACCGTCGTCATCCCTACATTTAACATTTAATATAAGCTTAAGCCTAGGCTACTAGGGCCTAGGCCTAGGACCTACTACTACCCGAAAAAGCCCGATATTTGTTATTTAAATCCCCGAATTTCGAGTATGTATAAATACCCGAAATTACCCGAAGTTTCGGGTACCCGCAGACCCCTAATTGACAAGGCCCATAGTGGTGATTGTGTGATATTTCTTCTTGCAATGTACTGCTCAGATGGATGCAAAGTAAATAAATGCCAATAGTTGCATGCAAAAGAAAAGAAGAGAGAAGCTTTTTATTTTTTTATTTATTTACTAACTGCAAAATAACTACAAAGTGACCAAGAATAGATAAAACATGGTGATTCACGTATTTTTTATGCGTTTGCAATGTTCTGTGCTCAGAACAGTTGAAACAACAGTTCAGTATGACTCCGCCCATTTTCCAGTTACCACACCCCTTATTGCCGCCGAATAATCGAGAATCGACATATTGAATCGAAAAGTATTGCAACAACAACAACAACAAGGAATGGCAATTACATCATGTGCAGTTTGAACAACACTTCAGTATCACCCTGCCCCTTTCGATTGTAAGAAGTAGCCACAAGTCTAAAAGGTGCCCGGGAGATTCAAATTTAGGAAAGTGACCAATTGACAAAATATCCGTGAATTGGGTATAAAGAGGGTTTTGCACCCTTAATGTCCGTTAAAAACAGTAACCATGAATTATATAATTAACATTAATTAGGGATGTGCGGTTACCCGATTTTTCGGGTCGGTTTTTAGTTTACCGGACGGAAATTTTTTATAATAACCGAAGTCGATTTTTCCTTGTAGGATTTACTAGATAATTTTTCATGTGCGGTAGAGATACCGTGGTATAGCCGTTATACAGTACCGGTAGTGTTCTTTTTCTCCGCTAGATCGCAGCACAGTTCAAAATGGCTGCCTGTACGACTAATCGATATGGTATATCGAGCGGACAGGTCGATAACTTATTTAGGCCTATGTCAGCCAGGCTGTGATTTGTGAACTTCTTTAATCGAGTGTTACGACTGCACGATCGGCACGCGCAAGGAATCAGTTTCATCGTGTTCCTCGAGACCCTGGATGAATTCATTGCTCGTTGATTCCGAGGTTGATTCTACTTTCTTTCTTGATGTGTTTTTTTGTTTTGTGTAAATATGAAGTGCATTGAGCGAGGTGAGGGACACTTGATAGTGACAAGAATCAGAGTGACGTAGACAACCCACCTGAGTGTTCAGGTGATCCAGAGCCAGATGTAGGTACAGGCCTAGGCCTGGGCCTAGGCCTGAGAAAACCACTGTCCATATGTATTTGGAAACCAACAAAATCAATCCAATATCGGCAAAGTGTAACTATATTGCTCAAAGCAGCTTATTATATAGGGATATTAATTAATATAAATAACGGAAAACCGTGCCGAAAACCGAGTTAATTAAACTAACCGAACCGATAACCGAACCGCACTAAAAAAGTGCTAACCCCACATCCCTAATATAAATCTTTTTAAAGTCTAGCTTGTGCCTATTTTGTGTTAAAATCTGAGATTTCCATACCCCTAACACAGAAAGCTGTTCTTCAGTCAAAATTAAAGAAAACTTCACTTCAGGTAATGGCTTTATTTTATATTGTGTTGTGTGGCTGATTGGTCTGGTAAATTGATTCCTTCTAATGCGAAAGGTCCAGGGTGCAATTCCCGATTTTGGCTGTTTTTTTGTTTTTTTTTTACTTAAAAAATGTAATGTATCTATGATAATTGTATACATCATGTGAACGTTGACTTTGGAGCCGTCATAGCAACGTCGGAGTAGATAATAAATTGTATAAATGTCCCCCACTGAAAATTAGTTCTTCTAACTGAATGGAATGGGTAGAGACTTTCAATACAAATTTAGCTACCTACTGTATTTATTTATTTATTGGTTAATTCATTTATATAAGTTATATACAAATGAATTCATTCAAAATCAATAAATGCATAATGTTTCCAGGGGTCAACCCAAACTTGCAAGACCGCAGTGGAATGACTCCGTTGATGTGGAGTGCCTTCAAAGTATCTAGTCTGGACCCCACGCGGCTTCTGCTCACGTTCGGAGCGTGCACTACGGTGCAAGACAAGATCCACGGCAACACCGCTCTGCACTGGGCTATCATAGCTCAGAACCACACGGCCATATCCACCTTAGTTCTCCACGGGGCCAACCTTGACATCACTAACTCCCAGGTCAGTCGTCGGCTACAAATACACCGGGACATTTTTGTTTCATGCCCATAGATTCTTGGTCAACTTATTTGTTACTCTTAGTAGAGCAACAGAGTGTATCCCGTAGGCTATTTGTGGAAGAGTATAGCGGTAAACGGGATTATGCAAAGATATGTTTAACAATGTTTTTGAACCAGGGTTAAATGGGCGGAATCACTGCAGACGCCACCCGACGCCACTGAACGTTTTGACTTATAACTTTTATACCATTCGTCCTACAGAGTAGAAGAAGGGGGCTTGTACTGCTAGCTGGGGGAAGGGTAGGCCTGGGTAGGGAGTGGTGGATGAGGGGTGGGGGTTGAAGCTACTACGCTGCCAGGCGCCACGCACGCAGGAAGCGTAACGAGCGGTAAATTCATAATCTCGGCCGGGCGAGCCATTTGATTATCGATCGATTATCGATATAGTGATAATCAATTCGGGAAGACTGAATCGATTATCCATCATTTCGGCGAATAATTCTATCGATCGATATATCGATTATCAAACGGCAACCATACAAAAATCAGTCCGTCAGGGTAATTCGATCCAATAGTACGTTTTCGGTTTTCTCATAATCGGTATTCCCGGCCAGCCAGTGAGCTGAATTCCAAATTGTTATTGTTCAAGCGTGACGAAGTTAGTCATTCATTCATCCCAGTTTACCCCCTTCCCTTGCTCAACACAATGCAACCCAGCTGCCAGTGAGTGCCTTGACCTTGACCAGCTGCATCTCGTTCCGTGAGGGGGGGGGGTCTCTGAAAGGGTCATTTCATCTACGATCTCGGCTGGCGGTACTGAGGTTCTTTACGGGAACTCGGAAACCGAGACCTGAGAATTTGAGGCACGCTACCTGCGTAATTCCTTAACATCCATTTGCGGATATTGAGGCACCAGGTTAAGGATGGGTGTAGCAATACTGTTCATCTTAAGTGGTTAACGGTGACTTTGAATAAACGGGTTTCCGCAGGCCTCAAATTCTACACTGGTGCCTCACTTTCCGCAGGATGCGAATTCATAGGCCGCGTTATCCACAGACCCGTAGTTCTTTACCTGCTTACAATAATTATCATATACCCTCGTCCAGTGGTCCTCTTTACAATACCGGTAAGGCTTTTGTCAAACCACTGAGTTAGTGAAAAATACATTGCCCTCCCATTTGGACTATTTTTATTATATAAGTAACCCAAGAAAGCAATATTTAATTTATACTCACTAGATCTCTTTACTACCCAGGTCGTAAAAATACGTTATGTCATCACAGCCTAGCCTAGCTGCGTGACCTTGGTCGCTGGGCCTCGCTTACGACCCTTTTCAGATAAACGTGGTGTTGGGGGGGGCGTGTTATGTCAACAAGAGTGGCTTGTACTTTGAATTCATTCTTACTGGTAGGCTAAATTTAAACAGGTTTAAGTGTTAGAAAGGTATAAAAAGACAAATTTGAAGTATTTGAATAATGTGTTTTTCCGCGCTTCCATGTTTTTTTTGGCTTGGGTCCCTCAAAAACGTACAAAGGAGGTTTTACTGTATAAGGTGACAAGTTCTCCCAACAGCAAGAAGGGTGGATGCATAGCTTTCAAAACTAGCGACACATTATTTTGTACTGTGCAATTATCGGCTAACATTTGCGTTTATGTCAAAAACCATATTTATATAATCAACTGGAACCTATAATTATGTTTTGACAAGTCCCAAAATTGTGTGACGTATGTAAATGTATTGAGTGTTATGTATCCCTGATTCATATGTGAGTTCACAGGGGGAATCTCCGTACAGTCTTCTGAAGTCTTCCAAGACGTCTCTTACGTGGATTGGCAAGAAAGTTCACGACAAAATTGAAGAAGTTTCGGGCACCAAAAGACGCAATCCTTGTTACAAAATAACAAGAGATAAGGTAGATATGCTGGTATTAGGGATGGGAAAAACCAGCTAGTTTCCTAAACGTTTAAACCCATAAATTAATCACGATTAAACGGTTAACCGCTCCCCCCCTCACAGCTGCAAAGAAGACACTTGAAAACACTTAAAGTCTTGTTGATACTTCAGAGCTGTGATGAATGAGGGTCATTTACACCCCCTCCCCCCCCCCCCCCCCCTTCAGACACCCACCCAACTAAACATTTTGAATACAGTCAAACCCGTCTAAAACGTTCCCTTTCATTACGTTTTCCCGCTGATGACGTCCAAAATTATAGGTCTTGAAAATACATCCATAAGTGTAATGTTAAAATTACCCGTGCAAAACGTTCCCGTACGTTACGTTTTCCCGCCTAATACGCGAAAATAACCATCGATTTATGTCTTGCTTGTCCGTGAGATACGTTTTCACCAATCTCTGGCATGCGAGATAGTTCTCGACCCACATTTGTAGCGGCGTTACAATTGGTACCGGCCTCCCACTGCACGTGTGTTGTGCATAATCTGCGCATGCGCGGGCCGCCCAAGGTCAAGTCTACGTGAAGACTGCAGCGTAGGCGAAGCTGCCAGTTGCTGCCAGTCAGTCTTTGGTTACTGACATGCTGTCATTGGCCGGCCGCCGGCTAAGCTGTCGCCAGATAAGTGTTGGTCGCTTGGAGGGGGAGAGGGGCGCGATGAAAGGAGTTGGACCAGCTGGCAGTTGCCTGCTGGCCAAGGCCACTCGCTAGCGCCTAGACAAAGCTTGCGAGTGTCGGCCGGGGGGGGGGGCTCACTGCCTGAACACGACCCTAATCCCTGCACCCACTTGGCCGCCCGCATTCCACAGTTCATCATGAGCGATGTTGGTAATTTCACACTAGTTCATTGCCCCCTGGGTGCCCGTAGGCACAGATGATGTTTTGACACACAAGCGACCACGAAAATAGTTAAAAATAAATGTTGGTTTTTAATACATTTTCCCCCGAGATTCGTTTAATTTAAGGTGTCACTTCGAAAAGGTATTAGGCGGGTTTGACTGTATAAACAGTAGTAGTTTGTGAATCAAGCGGATGTCAAAATCCCAATTTTTATGATATTCCTCTTTATTTATTTAAACTTGACCAACAGTTGCTAAGCCTATGACAAATTTAATATCCTCTAACCTACCACTACATGTTTAACTTTCCCATCCCAAGCTGGTATGGTACATACCTCGACTAAAATCATTCACATGGCTTATTTGGTCAGTTTATTACATTACCAGATAGCACATTTAAGCGTTTAATTTTTGGGGGTCTGACTGGGGGTGTGGTTTGATTTGGCTAAGCGTACGTAATTGTTAAGTGAAACATAAAATACGAGGTCAGCCAGTTGCGGCCATCACCGGGCTTAGAACACTAAGGCTACTTCACGCTGCTACTTACACTTCACTTCCGTGGACAGACCAACGACTTCAAGGCCCGTCAGTATAAACTGACTTTTTACTTTACTCTTATTTATAGTAGGCATACTAGAGACTTGCAATAAAATTAATTTTTGGCCATTAAAACCAGTGTTGTAAACGCTACTTCCGCTTAAAAAGTAGTGCGCTTCTTTTCGTGCTACTTTTCGAAAACAAACAAAATAAACATTGTGGTTTCAAGTATCTGGAAATATCACACTGTTCTAAAAATAATTGTATGCAACAAAGTTTATGCTCATTATAGTAATTTTCTAGTTTATAGTTGATGATTGTGTAGATACATTAACCTAGTATACAAAAGCAGTGCATTATGATAATTATATCTGTACACTTATTAGCTAATTAATTTAGAAGGTAAATAGACATAGTAAAATAAATAGAAAACTTTCAAACTCAGGACTAGCCGGCCGTCCGGGGTACTCAATACTCATCAACCACTAACCCTCGAAGATATTTATGACCATGTCAAGTTAGGGTGGGTGGTTGTGTTTAGTGTTACGTGGCGGTTAGTCACGTATTGAAAAAAATTGAGCCTGGGAAGGAAAATAAAGTAACGGCAATTTCCGCTGAAGCTACTGTACTTGAAAAGTGTAGCATGCTTCTCGCTACGCTACCACGTTTTTTAAAGTAGCACGCTACCATCCCGCTACTGAAGAAAAGTAGCATGCTACCGGTAGCGCGCTACTTTCCAACACTGATTAAAACTTAAATGTGGGTGAAAAAAAAATATTGGCCTTCACTGAATTTTTCCAGCTGTTGGCCCTTGCCCCAGACCCTTCGTTACCGTGGCGAGTGCGAATTCGATCGGGCAAGTGTTCTTAGTTGGTGGTGGCGTTGGTAACATTTAGGAGGACACTAACCGTATTCTTCTGTCCCTACTCCTAACCCCATGTTCATGTAGTGTTCTTGTGTTTCTAGAACCTCAAGTACTGGTGTATGATATCGACACCGTTCCTTGCGTTCTACATCATCGGACTGATCCTCGAGTCGGATCAGAAGTACCTGGTCAAGTTTGGAATCCTGGTGGTGTCGTATATCTGCCTTTACTTTGCTGGTCAAGTGTTATTCGACGACCGTCTCATGAATCTTCTTCCTATGGCGATATACTTGGCAACCAAGGTTTGAAACAGCGACAATTTTTTACTTGTTTTTTACAGTCTTTTCGTTTCTGTGTATTCATTGCAACTTAGCATCCAGTGTGCAGTGTCTCAAAATTCGAAATAATGCCATTTGATTTATCAACGAAAAATAGGCTATTCTTGTAGCGAAAAGCAATATCACACTCTTACATTAGAACGAAATAAAGATACAAATCAGTGACTTTAAGCATTTTGTTAATAAAGTATAGGGTAGGCCTAGTGATGGAACATTGAAAATTTTCAATTGAAAATTTTCAATTCACTGAAAATTTTCCGGAAATTTTCAACGTGGCTTGAAAATTTTCATCGAAAATTTTCAATATTTGGTTTTGTTTATATTTTGTAAGCATAGAACATGCAAATAGGTTTAAGTCAATTATGTGGTTGTAAAGATAGCAACAAAAAAAACTATCAAACACTTCATTTGCTTAGTAGAAAGTTTCATAACAATGGATGATTGTGTAGTAAAATTCATGAAAAAACGACCAGGGCCTGTTAATTCGTTACTTTTCCCTTTCAATGCAGAAACATCAACAGTAAGTTTTAAGGAAATAAAAGGTATATTGGGTCAACCAACAGTTGATTGCCGGGAGGTATACACATTTTCTGAAGATTTGTCTATGTTCAAGAACTTGTGTTAAACATAGTTATTAACTTGTATTTTGTAAACTTAATTTATTCTTTTTAGGCCTACCTGTTAATAGAGATAGGTATGTGCGTGTACCTGGCCTTGCCTTCAACCACTTGCTAGTGGTTACCGCTTATTCAAACTACACCGTACTGTTTTACAAAATAAAAACCTTATAATCAGTGGGCTCATGTTTTATTTCGGGCACTTAGGGTTGTAACGTTTTTTTAAACTTGCGTATGAGAAAGCAACAATTTGTTTTGAATGTTACACATGTTGTTACATGTTACGCCTAGTTTCGTGATACACAAACAACTTACATCTAATCAAACAATTGATTGCATTTTTTTTTTTTTATTGAAAATTTTCAACAGTTTGAAAATTTTCACGAAAATTTTCAATCAAAAAAGTTTTCATGAAAATTCCCATCACTAGGTAGGCCTAGTTATGATTTTGGAAAGTGATGAGAAATTTGTCGAATAATGGCCTCCTTAGACCTAGGCCTAGGCTTACCTCTAGAATTATTATTACTTGTTTATTCTTGTCCCCACAAAATGAAATTACAACAGATAGTACAACCTTGATATAACGTCACTGTAGGGACTATTGATTTTCGACGTTATATCAAGCGGGACGTTGTATCAAATTAACTTGAAAAAGTAACCGGTTTATGGCTTAGTTTGAAGTTAATGTACTCTTTGAGGCAACATCAATAATGAAGGGACTGAAATAATGACAGATTAGATTTGTTGCAAAGTATGACCTGCAGTATCCTATAATAACATTATTGAAAAGATAATAAAAAATGAAATTACACACTATGGGGAGGGGTGGACATTTGTATGGCCCACTATCTTAGGTATAGGCCTACACACTTTTAATTTGGCCAGCGCTATTGTACAGTCTGCTGTCACCAGTGCTCTTATCAAGGAGGAGATAACGTGCTTTTAAAAACATGCCTATCTCACGAGTGATTAAGTGGTTTATTTCCATTTTGGGTCTTTGTTGAGACAATGTATTTAGGGGTGTTCGAGTACTCGAAAAGTCGAGTTTGATCGAGTAGTTACTACTCGACTCAAGGTGATCGAGTTTTTCACGAAAACCGAGTCGAGTTCAAGTAGTTTTAATCGACTGAGCTGCCGTATTCAACTGGTTAAAAATACCGCCAATAGGTAGCACCAGTATCCGAGAATTGCTTAAGAGGAAGGACTACTAGCCAATATTAAAACCCGCGAAATTAACGTATTTTCGTCATATCTCAATAACGCCACACAATATCAAAACAGTGACACCTACGCACATTGTGGATTCGTGAGAGCTCAATATCAAATGAAAAAGATTTATTAGTTTGCAGTAATTATAATTATTATTTGTAATTTAACTAATTTACAAGTTAATAAGAAATTACAATAATTACTACAGTCTACGAAATCTTTTTCATTTGGTATTGAGCTCTCACGAATCCACAATGTGCGTAGGTGTCACTGTTTTGGTATTGTGTGGTGTTATTGAGATATGACGAAAATACGTTAATTTCGCGGGTTTTAATATTGGCTAGTAGTCCTTCCTCTTAAGTATCGATTATACAGTCAACTTTGAAAAGAAAAGTGACCTATAGATCATTATCGAGCAGAGCGATACTTGCGGATTGCGCAGACGACGCTTATTAGGCATATACTTCCAAAAATTCGCAAAAACTGTCTGCGGTTTTTATGAACTAATCGATTGAAGTGTAGATGATGTAGAAGTGGCCGCTAAACAAATGGAAAGTAACCTTCGACAACTAGGCGTATGAGTTCGCTGACGTATAGGCTTGGGCCTAGGCCTACTATGTTCCAAGAGCCTAGCCTAGCCTAGGCCTAGATCCTGGTCCTAGACCTAAGGGTACCTCATCATCAAAGGTGTTATTATATTCCCTACTGCTCATCATGTACAGTATTAAGAATCATTTTTAAAAAGTGTCGTATCCTACAACGCAAGTTCAAACTGTAATCTTTGCTATGTTAACCTCAAAATGGGGAAACTCTCTCCAACATGGTCGCACAAAAACAAAAGTGGCCATCTGACAACCCCAAAACAGATTACACTGTAGGTATATTGTTTGTCTTAAAAGTCCTTCTCCTGTGCCAGGTTCCCATGCACAGTGTAGGCCTAGTCCTAGCATTTGCCCATGCTTCGAGCATATCCCTAGGCCCAAGACCTAGGCTAAGCCTTAGTACTTTCCATTGTCTAGATCACATAGGCCTAGGCCCGGTTGGCAGAATTTAGCATCTATTGAGCCCTATACCTAGGCAGACAATAGTATTGAACAAATTATATGGTTTTAGGCCTAGCCCCAGATAGACTTAGGCCTGAGGGACAGCTTTTAGGCCAAGGTCTAGCCTAGGTGATCTCGGCGGTACGGTAGCTTAGTTAGGGGCCTAGGTATAGTCCTCTACCGGTAGTTATTCCTTTCCTATATCTTTTTATTATATTCAGGCACTACTCCAAACTCGCGAATTATTTACTACTTGAACTCGACTCGACTTGGAAAGTGCTTCTTGTACACCCCTAAATGTATTAGATACAGCCGGCAGGCTGGCTGTGAGTCACCCGCCCAGGGCCCGCTACCTGAGTCGGGTTTTGCCGCGCGTAGGGTTGGGGGGGGGGTGAGTAAACTGACAGTTGAATTCCATTGTAAAAACAGGAATTTTATCTGAAAGACGTTATATCAATTTCTTTACTAATGTAGGGAGGTTAACCCATCCGCATCGGTAAGCGGACTGGTACGCTTATACGAAACTGGCCACGGTAACCAGAAGCGGACTGGTACGCACTTGCGCGCGCTTCACTTTGAACATGTATAGTGGTGCTATCTGGCGTACGATATCGGAACTAATTCCTGCAATCTCTTGCTCAAGCTAGTGGCGATTCTAGTGTGCATTTCTTGAACTCTGTTGGCTTTTGTTTGTTCTTAAAATTGATTTTATCTCCGCTCATCTCGATCCGAAACTTAGATCAGCTGTCAAATTTGTCAAGATGGACTCGGGCCGGGAAGCAGTAGTTGTTTTCGGGGCAAAGAAAGTGACATTAGACAGATTTGCGACGTTCTAGGATCTGATTTTAGTGACAGTGATGGAGAAGGTGTTTACAACAACCCAAACTTACAAAATATTGTGGTTTCAAATGAGAGTGAGAGCGATTGTGACACTAGTCCTAGGCCTAGGTCTCGCGTGTAGGCGTATGCCTAGAGATACGAATGTGCGTGTTCCGGCTAGTTAAACAGCTAGGTCTACTATTATCAGTGACAGTGATAGCGATGTGGACATTGGTATGGACATTGACGAAAGTGACAATGAAGACGTATTCGTGTTAACCTTGGCGCGCGCTAGAAGTGCGTGGTTTCCGGGGGCGGCCAGCCAAATGAGGCAACTGATGCGGATGGGTTAATTTAGCGACGTACTATCGCATCGACGTTATATCAGGAGCCGTATTATCAAGAGAAATTTACCATTTCGTCTTATGGGGCTTTGCCGGGACTCTATCAAAACGACGTGATAATGCAAACGATCTTATATCGGATGACGTAATAACAAGGATGTACTGTACATTCAAACTTTGTTAAGACGTTCATTATTAGTACGTTTTCACGCTTAAGACATCAATTTATTAGTGGTCCCGCCAAATCCCCCTAAGAACAATGTTAATTTCAATTTGTTACAGCGTTTTTCAATAGAACGTTTCCCCGCTTAGGACGCATAGTTCTCTCCGTCCCGATGTAAAATAGTTCATATTTAGCGTGTTTGCCATCATCGGCAGAGAAGTGAGCCCAAGGATACAATTAACAGCCAGTGTGGGAAGCGGGGGCGGAAATGGCGCTGTCGAGTTTACTAGCCGTGAGGCTAGCGCGTGGGTATGTGTGCGTCAGGTACCGGCTCATTGCTCGCTTCTCGATACACGGCCTGCCCCCCTCCCACTCCTGCCAACATCGCATCTCTCTCTCTGGGGTGAACAAGCGAATTGCTGATTCTGAGGTAGCATACAATATGTCTGGGATGTGAGGTCTAAATAGTGTCGCAAGCTACATACACTATTATTATAATGCACTTCTGTTGTATAATATCAATTTTTACTAGGCCGATAATAAAGTGCATTTTCTGGATTTTTTTATCAATGTTCATTATCACATTTTCATGTTTGAGACGTTTGTTTTTTCTTGGCCCCTCAAAAACGTCTTAATGAAGTTTGACTGTACTTAAAACCACATAGGTTAAAAAAAATTGTCTTTTGACAAGCAAAGGTGTCGACGCTAGCAAACATTTTGCTAAAACACTTAAAATCTTAGGAAATCTTGTGCCCCAAAGAGCAATCTAAACATTAAACACTACTAACACTTCAATAAAACTAAACTAAACTAACACGTCACATGTCAAAAGTTTGCCACATGTGCCTCTTGCACAGTGAAGGGAAGTGGCTTACTGGACAGTCTTTAAGGGCGGTCGGCAGGCTGTTCCATGGATGCACCATTTGCCGGAGGGGGTGGGAAGCGGGGGTGGCTACTATCGTTGCCTCTCAACACTTGGCAATGTGTGTGCTTGTTAATAGTTTTCACAAGTAAAGTGACTTTCTAGCCTAAGCCCTTTGATTTTGTTCTTTATAATTCTTGCAATAGCTGGTAGTTATGCTGAGGTGCCCTTGATTTATGAAGTAGGTATGTGAGCATACTTGTACTTTGTGGTATTTCAGTTCTGGATGTATGTGACGTGGTTCATCTGGATCATGCCTGTATTTCAGTTCTGGATGTATGTGACGTGGTTCATCTGGATCATGCCTGTATTTCAGTTCTGGATGTATGTGACGTGGTTCATCTGGATCATGCCTGTATTTCAGTTCTGGATGTATGTGACGTGGTTCATCTGGATCATGCCTGTATTTCAGTTCTGGATGTATGTGACGTGGTTCATCTGGATCATGCCTGTATTTCAGTTCTGGATGTATGTGACGTGGTTCATCTGGATCATGCCTGTATTTCAGTTCTGGATGTATGTGACGTGGTTCATCTGGATCATGCCTGTAGCGGACCTGTGGGTGACGGTGTTATTCACGACCTGCTCTCTCGGTCTGTGGTACAACTTCGTGCGGGCTTGGCGCGGCGATCCCGGAGTTCTCAACAACACTCGGGAGGAGAAGTACACGGTGAGTTCTCCCTCGTAACGAGTACATTGGTGAGCATTTCAATACCGGGCAGGGTTGCCACCAAGTAATTTTTTAAATCCTCCGAAGACCCAAAAAAATCCTCAAAAATCCTCCAAAACACGTTTATTCTACAATACTTTAGCATATTATAAAGTGTGAAAGAATAAAAAAAATTTTTTAGGTTATGCGCAGAGGCAGGAGTTTATGGTGAAAATGTTTTGAATATTTCGTTTTTAAGATTCAAAAAGGTATTGAATTGGTGTTGAATATTTTGGAAAAAATCGTTTTTATAGCGGTGTTAATTTTTTTCTATTTTTGGCTACTTTGGGACCATGGAAAATGCATAGGCTAAAAATTAGAACTCAAATATGTATCAACCTACATTTATTAGGTACATAGCACAACTATAAACACGTTAATTAATCAATGAATCACTGAGTATGCCTATGTAAAACAGTGAACACTTATTGTAGGCCTACTCACACAGTTTCCTTAATCTATGTCTCCTAATTGCAGTGCGTTGCCGAGGACGCCGTTCGGCCGTGACGTGACTGTTGACACAAAAACGTAAAAATTGGACGGTAAATCGCAAATTTGTCATTAATTTATTTTATTCCAACGTTATTCGTGAATAATGGGTAGAATCGCTCAAATCGCGGCTATACTTAAAAATCGCAAGAATTCGCGCGAAAAAAAATGTCATTTTTTATGCTAAAAGCAGTACCTAGCTAAAACGTCCACATCTGTAGTTATAAAACATTTTCTAAGAAAATCGCGTTTATCGTTAATACCATAAACTCCTGCCTCTGGTTATGCGTTATACCAGATGATCTTTAAGAATTTACCTTTCCATTATAATTTATACATAAATAAATAATAAACTTATTTATATATATATATATATATCCGGCCGAGTATGTGGGCCTGACTACTAACCACCTTAGTCAGAGGATGACAGGACACAGGCAGTCCATCACACTGCAAGATGAAGAAAAACCTGTGGCGAGACATGCTATGTCACACAATCTTGGACTTGAGAGCTGCTTTAACACCAAAGTCATCAAGGCCCTGCCTAGAAGCTGTCTCGCCAGTGACCTCAGACGGTGGGAACAAGCCCATATCGCGGTAACCCTGTCCCGAGACCCTCCCAATCTCAACATCAGGTAGCCCCGCCTCCCACCGCCTTCCTTACCCCACCCCCAACAGCACTGGTGTTCAACCATTGTACATACTGTAAATAGTTTTAGTTTAAGCATTCTCCTTCTGGTGACCAAGACCGAAGCGTCGAAACGTCCAGAAGTTTTTGTGTTGTGTTTTTTGTTTTGTTTTGTGTCATCTACGCTACGCAGCCTGCCAAATGGTTTCAGGTAAGCTGTTGGCTCCTATCCTTCTTTCCCTCTCACACATATATATATATATATATATATATATATATATATAAACAAGAAACAAGCGACGCAATCGAGTACAAATCTAAAGCGGGTGTTACACGGAGAAGTAAGAAAAGTAAAAAGCAGAAAGTGAAGAGTAGAGATAGCGTGTAGCTTACGGGACTTTTCACTTGTTCAACATTGTCCTACTTTTGGAGAGAACTTCTCACTTTTGTTGTTTTCCCGTAAGCTACTCGCTATCTCTACTCTTCACTTTCTGCTTTTTACTTTTCTTACTTCTCCGTGTAACACCCGCTTAAACGAAAAGCCGTCCGCAATTTTCCACGAGTGGAATAGACTCATAGAGAAGTCAGTCGTCACGTCACGGGCTCACGCTCACGGTTCTGCTTGTTACCAACGAGGCACAGGCAACGTGCTCCATCTCTATCGTACACTAAACAAACACACACGTTCTGCAAAGTTGACGATAGAGGACGCTACTTACTACTAGACCAATCATAACACTTTAGGTACCGCATTGGCTGTCTCCCACACAAGCTCCACCCTCTGCTTGCTAATCTAGTAAGACAACTTACAAAAAAACAGTTGAAATCTCGATATTTCACATGTGTTTTGAGACATCGTTTCTATGCTGCGGGTTCAAGTGTAGATTGTCCAACTTTACTTTTTACGTTATTAAATCGTTCTTTATGGCAGAATTTTCAATTATAGTAAATTACACGGTTTTTACAATAATAGTAGAAAATCCGCCAATTTGGCCATTAATCCTCATGTCCGCGAGGCACCCTAAAAATCCGCAAAAGAGGATAAACTCCGCAAAAACGGCAACCCTGCAATACCGTATTGAAAATAATTTTGATGATAACTGAGAAAAGGTAACAATGCAACTTGTTTGATTTGGCGAAAAAAGTGATATTTGGTACCAATAGCTCCTAATCTTTCCTGAACATGTTTCCCTGGCATGTTTTTTCACTGTGGGCCACTGAGTTGCCCCCAATGGGTGGCCACCACTGCTCCACATTAAGAATTATAAAGAGCTCCTGTCTTATAGTTAAGAAATAATAAGAAATAATATTGATGTCGACTTGATACTAGGGAAGACGACGGGTACCCGATACCCGCCTGACGAAGTCGGGTACGGGTTTGTGTTTTCTCTACCCGTTTACCCAACAAAACCCGGTTCCTGAAATTGAGAACCGCCAATTAGCTAAATGTTTTGAATTTGAACTGATTCATCTGTCATTACGTATTTAATTTTTGTGCTTGGCGGTATTTCCCTAAGAAATAGAATCGCGTCTATAAATAAACTGTCCACTTTGATAGTTTCTTTTGCTCATGCCGCCCGATTCCCTGTTCATGTAAGCCTGGCTGCCGGCAATCTTTTAGCATGAACTGCTACCCTACACCCCCCCCCCCCCCCCTACCTCCCTCCAAAGCACACAACCATTCGACACTGTCACTGTTCTGTCTGTCCGTGGCCTTGAGCTTGAGTGGCAGCTGTGACGCATTATGTTTCATCCCGCTCCGATCCTCGACCCCCCGCGCTGTTGTAACATGGGTGTTCAACTTTTCATCACGAAATATAATGAAACATCCTAATCCCTGCTACTACAATACACCATTTGTGATGTTATTTTCGACGAGAGCGATATTGAGCGGTTGATTTGACACCCCACACGATTTTTTTTGTTTTATTAGGCCTAGGCCTACCCGGGTAACCCGCGGGTATAGTGAAGGGGTACCCGGGTCGTAAAAAAGTCGGGTTTCGTCATCCCTACTTGATACGGCAGCAAATTCACCGACATCTGCCTCTCGACTTTTGAAGTTATTTTCGTGTACGAACCACTCCTTGCTTCTGCCAAATCCAAAACATGGCCTGGATTATAAAGTGCTGGTTCATGGATTGCTTGGATTCAAAACATGCATAAAACTTCTAAAACCCATAATTCGAGTCCTGGGTGCCACATATGCTTATGTCATGTCATTTGTGATTTGTTTGTAATTTTTTAATACGTTTCTCGTCGTAAGACGTTCGAGTTTTGTCTGCTTCTTAAGTGCCCACATTTGGCTATGTTGCCATAATGCTGATCTGGTCAACCAGTAGACACTAAGGAGGGACAAAAATATCTATTTTGTCAATCAATATTCGATATTAGAAAATATTTACGTTAATCGGTATTAATTTAAATATCAAAATTATGGATTAAAATAGATAAATAAACTTCAAAATAGCTCTGTCTTTGTGCACTAGCGAGAATCGGTACAGCGGGGGCAGAAACGGCACTCTCGAGTTGCGTGTCCATATCAGCACGTCCCGTAACCTTCAATTCCATTTCCCTCCCCCCCCCCCCCCTCGCCTGCAGCCATATGAGCCGTTCACTCCCGCTCGTGGTAACGCGCTTGCTGTCTCTCTCTCTCTCTCTCTCTCTTGCGGACAAGACAACTCGGGAGGTGAGGGAGTTTTATGTCGCCCTTGTGCAAGGTTGAGATTGAGAGTGAATGATGGGGCGTCTCAGACCTTTTGTAACCAGTATATGGCTGAGAACTTGCAAATTATAAAAAAAATCTGGGAATATTTAAAGAAGTAACACTAACACATTTTTAAATGGAATTTTGAATTTTGGCTTGAATCCAACTTAAGAAGTTTGAATTTAAATTTTTGTCCTGATATTATTGATAGATAACGATAATTGCCCTTTGATTATCAATACCCATATAGTATTTTGGAATTGATGCCCATCCCTAGGAGGCACACTTCTTTTTCCTCCCTCTTCATGGCACTTGGCATTGGGTCATGTTCACATACAAATAGGTGGCTCCGGTCTTGCTCCCATTACCACATAGCCTACAAGTGTAACTGGTCTAAAACACCACTATTTGGTGGAGATGCTTCCCTAGAAGTTACACTTTGAGACGGGTTTGACTGTTAACGTGTGTTCTTACAGACCATCATTGAGTTGGCCGAGTGCGGTGGCTTCGAGCCACAATGGTTCTGCAGTTCCTGTCTAGTTAGGCGGCCAATCCGCTCGAAACATTGCTCCATTTGCAACAGATGCATTGCCAAGTTCGATCATCACTGCCCGTGGGTTAACAACTGTATTGGTAAGTCAAGTAAACTGACTTGTTGGTGAAATCATTTCCATATTGTTACAGTGAGTAGGGGTGTGCGAGTACTCGAATTTACGAGCTTTTTCGAGCTTTTTTTAAGCTCGGTACCGAGCCGAGCTTCATTTTCGGCTCGATATTTTCGAGCCGAGCTGTCTAGGCCATTGTCTACGTCTACAAATGTCGGTCGTCGCGCGGTTTTAATTAAATATACTTCTATAAACGCAGACTGAAGAATCCAAAAGGCAGAAACGAATATTTAGGTGTCTGCAAGTACGATGAAGTTAGAAAAATTTCGGGGTTTTAGGCCCAGCATAGACCTACCCAAGAGAACGTATAGGCCTAGGCCTATACTTTTCTGGGTACACAGTCTAGGCCTAGCTGGGCTTTCCCTAGGCCCCGATCTCGTGAGAATAAAATGTTAGCACGATGTTTTGTTATTCTGCGAGTAGAAAAACATATGCTTTCTGCTTTTCACAGTAAACAATAAACATCTAACTCTAATTTTCACGAAAGTTCTAGCCAAACTTTGTTCCGCTTTGTTGGAGACAAACATGATAACATCGTTGTGCAATGGTTAGGGGATCGCAACCGTCCACTGAGTACAAAGTAACCCCAACTGTATTATACATTATTTATATCCTACATTGTGGATGTAATGGATTTTTGTGGATATTGAGGGAAACATGTGCGTTTAATATATTTAGGTGAAGTTTTCGTTTGAAGTCTTCATGGGTACGGGCCTTGATATGTTTATTAAAACGGGCCCGAGCCATTTTTGGGCATCTCTAACTATTACCAGTTTTTTAGTTTGATTTAAGACCGTTATGTTTGAGGATACAGTCAAACCCGTCTAAAACGTTCCCTTTCATAACGTTTTCCCGCTTCCAAGATGGCGGAAGAAGATGTAGGGCCAGTTATAGTGAGTGGAGATAAAATCAACAATGCTAGGTCAAATATAGCCAATATGAGCAAAAAAGAGTTGAAAAGAGAGCTGGAAGTAATGGGATTGAATAAAGTTGGTAAAAAAGAGGAGCTCATTGAAAAGCTAAATACTCGCAGTGCAGGAAACGGTAGGCGTCACCAAGCTAGGTCTAGGCCTAGAACCTCGAGAAACATGCAAATGTGAACTGCTCGCCATAGAAGTGAAGCTAACAAAGAAGTTATTAGAAGAAAAAGAAAGTGTAAATACAGAGATGTCAAAACGCCCAAGTATTCAAGAAAACTTAATAGAAATACTTCAAAACATGATTAAAGAGAAAAGTGAGGCTAAGGTAGTCCATCAAGAACCAGCCTCGAACTTGAGAGCTGATGAATCGACAGGTAGAAAAGAGGAGCAACCAAATGGATCGACCAAGAGAGACGGTGATCAAGGGGTTGGATCAACAGCTGAAGAAAAAAGCAAGATGCCCTACAAGGCCGCCCTACAGAGAGGCCAGAAAATGAAGAATGAAGAGTTGGCGGTAATCGTGAAGCCAAAACCACATGTTATGCAAGACAGCAAGAAAACAAGAGAAGCAATAAAAAATGCAGTGAACCCTAGTGAAATGGGAATAGGAGTTACTAAAGTTAAAGACATACGAGAAGGAGGAGTGGTGATAGTCTGTGACAGCAGAGAAGGCCTGCAGGCACTGCAAGACGAAGCCTCAGTAAAGCTGGGGAGCAATTTCAATGTTTCTAAACCAAATGCAGGGCTGCCACTGGCAACTATTTTCAACTATTTAGCAACTTTTTTAAAGAAAGCAACTATTCAGCAACTATTTTGGGCAAACAACCCTAAAAGCAACTATTAAGCAACTATTTCTACCTTCACATGTGTTTTGTACATACATTAAATGCCAAATTGCAGATTTTACCAAAAAAATTAAATCTTGTTTTTCGTTAAATACAAAAATTATGCTATTTTTATGACATAATACAAAAATCTACAATTTTTTGGTGAATTTGAAATTCCCACCTTTTACAGCCTTGTATATTTTAAACTTTTAGAGTCATTTAGGTTGGCACCATTTGTAAAGTGAAGTGTTCAAGAATCTCACTATTATGTTGGTAATCACCAACTTTCCCCCCCAAAAATCGTTTGGAATTTGGCTGCATAAGCAACTTTTGGGCAACTATTTTATTGCATTTTGGCAACTAAAAAGCAACTTTTTCTAACATTATAGGCAACTAAAGCAACTGTTTTTGAAGGTGTCATGCAGTGGCAGCCCTGCAAATGTAAAAAAAACTTTCAAGATAATGGCAATTGGTATAAATAATAGGGCTGCCCAACGATATCGATAATTCGATACAATATCGATAATAGATAAATAATTCGATATCCATATAGAATTAATATATCGTACATATCGCGATATCGAACTTGTGCCTAATAAGCTAATTGATACAAAAAACTGATTACGTATCACGTCACGCCAACCACACCATCGCTGTTTTGTGTGGATATTTTACAATTTGAATAGTACAACAAACAAATTGACACATATAGTAAGACATTTCAAAGCTAAAATATTTCTTTACGTAATATTGTTTAAAAAATGACCTCTAGCTGGCCTGTAAATCCTAAAAACAGACGAGAAAAGTTTCGATGTGGCGATATCGCCGATATCGATACGTCACTTGAAAACTTCGATATCGCGACGCGATATCGATATTTCTTCCCGCGATATCGATATGATTTTTTTTATCGTTGGGCAGCCCTAATAAATAAAGAAGATGTAAATAACGAAAATGAATTATGGATACAAGAAATCTGCAAGCAAAATGGGTTAAACATCAGAGACAACATGAAAATAGTACACGTGAAGCAAAACCACAACAATAGAACAGTAAATGTGATATTTGAAGTGGACAGCCAAACAAAAGAAGAAGTAAGGGATAGAATGAAAATAGGATGTAATGTGTGCAGAGTTGTAGATTATGTGCAAATAATCAGATGTTTTAACTGTTGCCAATATAATAATAATAATTTTTGTAGGAATACCCGTTCTAGGGTGCACACCAGCTTTACCTGATGTGCCCCTCTTCAGGTGACTAACTAGGTTATTAGGGTGTTTGGATAGTTGGGTAGGATTGTCCGAGGGCTGATAGTATGACT
This sequence comes from Isoperla grammatica, assembly GCA_945910005.1. NCBI lineage: Eukaryota > Metazoa > Arthropoda > Insecta > Plecoptera > Perlodidae > Isoperla > Isoperla grammatica. The sequence goes on from OX246745.1 coordinate 39,335,082, forward strand.
CAATCCCAGCATTCGCTTTTACGACTGAGGAAAATCTCGGAAAAACCTTCAGTCAGGACTGCCGGTGGCCGGAATCGAACCGGCGACCTCCCGAATTAGAGGCTCGCGTCTTACCGCTGAGCCACCTCTATCGGTGTTGCCAATATGGCCACACAGCAGCCAATTGCAAAAACAATCTTGCATGTGGCTACTGCGGAGGAAGACACAAGGCACCCGACTGCGGAGCGGACTATGCTAGCTGTGTGAATTGTGTGAAAGCTAATAATAAATACAATTTACAATTAAATGAAGGACATGATGTTTGGGACAAGGAATGCGAATGTTACAAACGAATCGAGGAAAAGCTTACTCCTAGACAAAGATAGCAACCAGAGCAAAAAGTTAGGAGTGAAGCAGCGTGTATCCACCTCCTGAATACACAAAGCTTAATGCGTAACAAAGACGAAGTGGAAAAATACATTAAAGAAAATAGGTTGCAGATAATATGTTTGACGGAAACACACGTGACGAGTGACATATTGGATAATGAAGTGCACATCGAAGGATATAGAGCTGTAAGATGCAACTCTGAAAGTCGACACACAGGTGGGGTAATGTTTTACATACGCAAAGACATAAAGCACAAAATAACTATCAATAGGAGTATGATAAAAAATTATTGTATGTTGGGCATAACAATCCAGGGCAAGGGTGCTAAACACTTATTAATAGGAATATACCGGTCTCCAAATGGCCAATACATGGATTTTGTAAATGCCTTTGAGGACCTGCTGGAAAGTTATAGTGACAAGCCATACTGGACTACGGTAATTGGGGACATAAACACTGACTATAACAAAGAACTCGAAAGTAGGCGTCTGAGATATGTGATAACTAATGCAGGGTTCAAGCAATTGGTAAATATCCCTACGCTGGTCACATCCAAAAGTGCTACAATTATAGACTGGGTTGTCACAAACCAAAAAGAATGTAAAGTATCAGTGCATGACACACCAAGAATATCCGACCATAATATTTTAAGGGTGCTGTTGGGAAAGAAGATAAATAAAAATACAGTAAAAAATAAAATAATTCTCAGGGATTTTAAAAGCTAAAGATAGCCTTCAAAGACATTTAGTAAATAGACAATGGAATCATGAAAGTACAAATGTAAATATATTAGTTGAAAATATGATGAGTAATTTAGGTCACTGCCTAGATGTGATGGCACCTAAAGCCGAGTTCATAAAAAAAGAAGTGACTAAACCATGGATGAATGCCGATGTGAACAAGGCAATAATGGAGCGAGACAGACTATATCAGATAGCCAAACTTTCTAAAAATGAAGAAGACTGGGTACGCTATACCAGGAGCAGAAATAAAATCACAGCGATGATCAGACAGAATAAACAGAAACATTTTGAAGATAAGATTGATAACAATGCTAAAAACCCGACACAAATGTGGAAAACGCTAAAAATGTTAGTGAATGATAAAAAACAAGGACAGCCAGGTGAGGTGTCCTTCGATGATAAAGGTGCCTTAACAAACCCAGAACAAATAGCAAATGCCTTCAACCAATTTTTTGTAAATAGTATAATAAACATTGCCAGTAATATTCCTAAACCAAAGACTGATAAGTGTGAAGTGAAAAATCGAACAAAAATGGAGTGCAAGATAGAAGAATTTACTGAAACAAATATGAAACAGCTATTGGAGATAGTTAAAAACTTAAAAAATAAATCTGCATCTGCTGATGATGGAATTGGTGCAAAGATTATCAAGGATGCATTCCCAGTCATAAAACACCAACTGTTAGATATAATTAATACTAGTCTAAGTAAAGGTGAGTTTCCAGAACAGCTGAAGAACTCACTAGTGATCCCAGTTCCTAAAGTGCCAAACGCAGAAAATGCAATAGACTTCCGTCCCATAAATATGATGCCAATACTAGAAAAAGTATTGGAAAAAATAGTGTGCAATCAAATAAATAAATATATTGAAGACAATAAAATACTTGTGGATAGACAATCAGGTTTCCGTAAAGACCACTCGTGTGAATCGGCTGTGCAAATAGTGGTGGAGGAATGGAAACATGAAATAGACAAGAACAACACAGTGCTTGCTGTGTTTTTGGACCTTAAAGGACATCGAAACCCTAGCTCTATTTAATATCCATAACATCTATTGATTTATTTTTAAAATTATAGCAAAAACTAGAACCCTCATACCCACTCCAGGAATTAGCTATAAACTATTTTCGAGTTGATAATATTCCCTTGAGCGCGGCCGTTTTTTATGGTCGTGACGTAGCTTTTACTAGTCCCGTGCCGCTAGCATCGGCGGGAGACGCGATATGTCGTACGCACGTCTATTTACCCTGTCATAGCAAACGAACTATTAGCGGTAGCTCACTGAACTCAATTACATGTTAATCTGCAATGTTTTCTCGTCCTACTCAATGCTTAAACGAGAAGAATATCTAACTTACATAATGGGAAAAATTGATTTTAAATAAGCCAAGTTTTCCGTATTAACTCGCATATTTCAAAGTCTGGTTAGTATATTTTGCAACGACATTTTTGCCATTTTAGGAGGCTTGACATAATACCACATGCATGAAGAATGATTAAAAAAATACGGTATGTCGATATTAAAGATAACCCGCAAGCAGTGATTTAATGAATAAGTGTTGGTATTTGACATTTACCTGGGCAACTAGCCTGGCTGGAGAAGGTTGTCAGCGGCGGCTAGGAGGTGGTCAGTCCGCAAAGCATTTCCAAAAACATCAGGTCTAGTTTTCTTGGTAGCAGCAGTTGGTTCGATTTTTTATTTATTTCACTTTTAATCACTCAGAGCGAATGCAACAATAATATAACACTCAATAAAACTTAAGATTACATTAGTTTCAATGTCGATTTACTGCTGCAGATCATAGCTATAATCTTCAGCTTATAGAGAGTTCTGATATTTTGTATGTACTATATAATTTGTATTTAGCTACTAATAGAAAAGTCTGTATGTAACCTGCCCAGGGACAACATTCTTCACGTGACTAACGAGTTATTTTGGTATTAGGATAAGTGGCTGACAGGTGGAGGAGCGGGGATGTCTGAGGGCTGGTAGTAGGACTAAATTGCAGCAACAACATCAGTACAAAAAAAACTCGAAATAACTATTCATTTAGGGATGCCGACTGCCAATAGCGGGTATCGAACCGACAACCTGGCGAATGAGAGGCTTGTGTCCTAGTACATTTGAGTAGTGTATATACTCAAAGCTAAACAATCAGCTATTGTACATTGTACTTTGTACATTATCCCTATTGTACAATATATTGGGTACAATTATACTCAAAGCTAAAACATTGTACTTTGAACTTTATCCCTATTGTACACTAACATACTGGGTACAATTTGTCCGATATTAATTATTCTTCATGTTCAGCTGGTTAATGTTTTTGGAATGTGTACTAAACGATAGCACGTCAAGAGTAGCTAGACAACACCAACGTTGGAAGCGCAGTGCGGGGGTAAAAACAGTGATACAACGTGAATACATATCACATAACTGTACGCACATCCTAACACAAATAACAATACCGTATTTTTTTAGTAATTCTTCATGCATGTCGTATTATGTCAAGCCTTCCAAAATGGCAATAATGTCGTCTCAAAATATACTAACCAGACTTTGAAATATGTGAGTTAATACGGAAAACTTGGTTTATTTAAAATCAATTTTTTCCATTACGTAAGTTAGATATTCTTCTCGTTGAAGCATTGAGTAGGACGAGAAAACATTGCAGATTAACATGTAATTGAGTTCAGTGAGCTACCGCTAATAGTTCGTCTGCTATGACAGGGTAAATAGAGGCGCGTACGACATATCGCGTCTCCCGCCGATGCTAACGGCACGGGACTAGTAAAAGCTACGTCACGACCATAAAAAACGGCCGCGCTCAAGGGAATATTATCAACTTGAAAATAATTTATAGCTAATTCCTGGAGTGGGTATGAGGGTTCTAGTTTTCGCTATAATTTTTAAAATAAATCAATAGATGTTATGGATATTAAATAGAGCTAGGGTTTCGATGTCCTTTAAAAGAGCTTTTGAACAATTGACAGGGATATCCTACTAACAAAACTAGAACATGTTTATGGATTTAGTGGAAATGTTCTAAAATGGTTTACACAGTACCTAAGTAACAGGAAGCAAAGAACAAAGTATGGAGGGTACACATCAGAATCTCTAGAAAATAACTATGGGGTGCCACAAGGCTCAGTGCTAGGACCAATTCTGTTCATTTTATTTATTAATGATATTGTAAGTTGTGCTGTGAAGTTGTCAGTAAACCTGTATGCTGATGACACACTACTCTACATAATTGGAAAAGATGTACATAGACTTTTGGAGATTATGAATGAGCAGTTAGAAAATGTAAATGAATGGCTGAAAACAAACAGACTGAAGTTAAATATTGAAAAATCAATGTATATGATAGTGAATAGTAAACAAGATTTAGTGATGAATGAAGTGCATACTGGAAATCTAGTAGGTGTAAAAATTGAAGGATGTAGTTTGGAAGAAGTAAGAAGTTACAAATATCTAGGTATTATATTTGATAATAAGCTAAATTTCGATGAACATTTCCAATATATATGTGGTAAGATGGCAAGAAAAGTTGGCTTCATGGGTCAGATTAAGGGATCCCTGACATCATGGACAAAATTACTTGTATACAAAACAATTGTTCTTCCACATCTTGATTTGTGCTACTATTTTGTACTTAGCTAATAAGACTGACTTGCAAAAAAAATGCAGAAAATACAGAACAGAGCTATGAGAATAATTATAGGAGTAGGACGGTATACCAGAATAAATCTGGTGTTGAATACTTTAAATTTTGTAAGCATTGAAGAGCATGTTTGGATAAATAGCATGGTATTTATTTATAAAATTATCAAAGGTTTACAACCAGTGTACATGAGTGATAATATTGTTTATAAATAATAGAGATGTGCATGACCACAACACTAGAGGTTGCAGCAATTTATTTATAGACAGGAGAGCGAGGGTAAGGGCCCAAAATACAATCTACTATAGAGGCTTTAGAGATTATAATAAGTTACCTGTGTACATAAAAAACTCTAAGTCAGTCTCTGAAATGAGGGCTTTGCTGCGTGGGCTTAGGATGGCTGAGCGTGTGCATTCCTAGTTCTGTGACCCGGCTGGGAGCATCCATGATATGTGCATGTTCATATGTACTGTATATATCATGGGTGTTTCTGGTTGGGTTGCGGGATTGGGAGTGTGCGCGTTCGGTTGTCTTGGGCTTGTGTAGTGAAGTTTTCATTTCAGAGATTGAAATAATCTGTAGACCTTAAATGTAATGTGAATGTGTAATGTGAATGTGAATGTAACTATAAGCAAACTACTAATAAAACGTAAAATTAAAAAAAAATAAAATAAAATGACGTCCAAAATTATAGGTCTTGAAAATACATCCATAAGTGTAATGTTAAAATTACCCGTGCAAAACAATCCCGTACGTTACGTTTTCCCGCCTAATACGCGAAAATAATCATCAATTTATGTCTTGCTTGCCGTTGAGATACGTTTCCACCAATCTCTGGCATGCGAGATAGTTCTCGACCCACATTTGTAGCGACGTTACAATTGGTACCGGCCTCCCACTGCACGTGTGTTGTGCATAATCTGCGCATGCGCGGGCCGCCCAAGGTCAAGTCTACGTGAAGACTGCAGCGTAGGCGAAGCTGCCAGTTGCTGCCAGTCAGTCTTTGGTTACTGACATGCGGACTGTCATTGGCCGGCCGCCGGCTCAGCTGTCGCCAGATAAGTGTTGGTCGCTTGGAGGGGGAGAGGGGTGCGATGAAAGGAGTTGGACCAGCTGGCAGTTGCCCGCCTGCCGGCTAAGGCCACTCGCTAGCGCCTAGACAAAGCTTGCGACTGTTGGCCGGGAAGGGGGGGGGGGGGGCGGCTCACTGCCTGAACACGACCCTGATCCCTGCACCCCCTTGGCCGCCCGCATTCCACAGTTCATCACGAGCAATGTTGGTAATTTCACACTAGTTCATTGCCCCCTGGGTGCCCGTAGCATGCAACCACAAAAATAGTTAAAAATAAATTTTGGTTTTTAATACGTTTTCCCCCGAAATACGTTTAATTTAAGGTGTCACTTCAAAAACGTATTAGGCGGGTTTGACTGTATACTGATTGTCATGTGGTTTTCTTCCATCTAGGTGCCAAGAATCATCGCTTCTTCATTGGGTATCTGGCTATGCTGTTGGGCATGTGCGTGTTCATGCTCTATGGCTGCTCACTCTTCTGGAAAGCCAAGTGTAGCGCTGCTCTTCAAAACAGTTTCTGGCTAAGTAAGACTCATTTCTATTCTACTAGATTTTAGTATTGGTTCTAGTAGTTGTCTTTAGTACAGTGAAATCCCGATCTATCGTTCCCCTATCCAATGTTTTACCACATTCATAGCCATTTTTGGACAGTCTCTGTAATATCCCCATGTGTCTAATGTATTATTTTCACGTATTGATCGTTCCTCCATTAATCGTTTTCACGCTTTTATCGTCGTTGTTATCCAGCCCAGAATGATAAAAAGTTCCGATCGATCGTTTTAAGTAAATGAAAATATCAAGTAGGCCCCTATCTAACATTTAAAGAAAATATTTTAGTCCGGTCTATTTTTTGTGCACACATTCTGTACTCTGAGGGAAGCTATTTATAGATAGGAAAAGGTCTTCACACACCCTCCCCCCCCTCCCTCCCCCGCCCGCCCGCCCGCCGAAGATAACTGACCTTCTTGCCTGCTTTTGTCATGGGCACGGACCTCTTTGCTTTTAGTCTTTGTTGAACACTTGTGTCAACATGCCACCAACTAAGCGCGTGCGTACGTTGGAAGAACGTGAAAAAATTTTGACAGAAGTGGAGAAGAATCCAACAGAAAAACGTGTAGAGATAGCGAAACGATTGGGCATCCCAGTGACCACTCTCAACTCTATTGTCAGCAGCAAAGATAAAATAAGAGAACAAATAGCAAGTTGCGGCAAATCTTTCAAAACCAGGAAGACCAGCAAGGTGTCCACTTACGACAACTTAGAACAAGTGTTAGTTCAGTGGTTTAACCAACAGCGGGCCGCCAAGATTCCCATCAATGGGCCAATGTTGCGGGAGCAAGCACTTAAAATCGCCGACCGACTGAACATTCAGAACTTCCAGGCGTCAAACGGTTGGATAAATCGTTTTAGAAATCGTCATGGTTTAGTCTACAAAGTGTTGGCGGGGGAAAGCGCGGCAGTGGACCCAGAAACCGTGAGCGTTTGGAAAGACGAGACGGTACTGAAGCTGATTGAGGGGTTCGAACCCCGGAATGTCTACAATGCTGACGAAACCGGTCTTTTCTTTAATCTTCTGCCTGACCGCACATTAACATACAAGGGCGAAGCGTGTTTTGGCGGGAAGAAGGCAAAAGAGCGCATAACTGTTCTGTTTTGTACAAATATGGACGGAAGTGATAAAATGCAACCACTGGTTATTGGAAAGGCATTTAAACCTCATGCCTTTCGAAACACGAAATCGCTACCAGTTAAATACCACGCTAATAAAAAAGCGTGGATGACGGGCAACGTATTCACGAACTTCTTGCGTTCCTTTGATGCCAGGATGGGAGTACAACAAAGGAAGGTGTTATTGTTTGTGGACAACTGTACAGCCCATCCAGGTGATCTGTCATTTCTCAAAAACATTCAGGTCCACTTCTTTCCCGCCAATTGTACCAGCGAGTTACAGCCCCTCGATGCAGGTATAATTCGATGTGTCAAACATTACTACCGGAAGAAACTGGTACAACGAGCAATAGCTTTAGTGGAACGGGGTCAGATCAAGAGTCAGGTCAAAGTTAACATACCGCAAGCAATTCATTATGTCGTCAGCACTTGGCAGAGTGTAACTTCCGAAACAATACAAAATTGTTTTAAGAAATGCGGCTTTGTCAAGGAGGAAGATATTGAGAGCGACGATGGGAATGAAAGCGTTGACGATGGGAACAAGAGCGTTCATGACGTAGACGATGTTCAGGTGGACGATGCGTTTACTAGGGAGTGGCATAACTTCGTGGGCAATGAAGAATTGGATTTTAATTCGTACGCCGAATGTGATGACGCCGTCATAACTTCTGACTTGCAAACAGTCGAAGAGCTTTGTGAAGAAAGAATGTTGGACGAAGAATCGGGAAATGAAGAAGAAGAGACTCATCACGAGGATGACATCGCACCAAACTTCGCGCAAGCCGTTCAAAGTTTCGAAACAGTGACAAAGTATCTTTACTCTCAAAATATGACCACCAGTGACATGGACATCATGTTTAATTTTGAACGCATGTTATTTCGCTCTAAAGCTTCAGTTCCTACTAAACAGTCACAACTGACCGACTTCTTTCGAGCTCGTAACTCTCAAACATGAGCCTATTCCATTACAATACCGAAAGTTATTCACTGCAGTATATTTGTGTATACATATTTTAGTGACAGCGAGCGACCATCTGTGTAGCTATGTGTTGTGTCAAATTTTCATTTCATTTTCAAATTAAATCTTCTTTCTCAAGTAAAAATAAAGTTCCATAGTGTCTATTTTATCGAATTGTGTGTTACAATACCCTTTTACATAGGCCTTAATCCTTTAATTAAAAAGGGAACATTGCAGTTATTCAATTCAATTTCCTAAATAGACCATAAATTTGACCCGTGAATAAAAATAACAAACACAGCATGTTGAAATATAATATGTGTAATCACTGTTTACTCGCGGTGTAGCCTTATTTTCTTAGCACGCGACAAGATCCGGTCATTGCCCGGCCGATGCAGCCTCGTTGCCCGCCAAACGATCGCCGCGGGCGACGGGAAAGTATCGATCGTGTTTAGGAAGGAAGCCGTCGGCAGCGGCTTCCGTATGTGTCATAAGGTCGCGCCATCCAGCTCACATTCGTTGACCACACTACAAAGTAATATTTAGACATCAGTCACTCGTGCTAGACGTCGTTTTTTCATATCAGAATGGAAAGTTGTTGACTCTTATTTCCCAGTACTGATTTTAAATAACGCAAAAAAAAAAATAGATTACGTAAACGATCCAGGGTGGCCTGGCGTATGTCGTCATTATCATAAAAACTGTCGTGACTTGTTATGTTTATTTCCAAATTAATATGTGTCAGCAATAAAACAAAATTACAGCGTATTATGTGTGTGGGGGGGGGGGGGGGGGGGAAGAATCGCGTGTATGCAGTATTTTGTTGTGCTTCATTAAAATTAACGTGGAATTCAATTATTCTGTACGGTTTTATCACAACGGTGCTAACAGTCGATTGAGACAACCCAAGTTCTTGACCAGTAGTCTCCGCCTGGCTTACAATTTATTACACTTCACTTCACACAACGAATGTAAGAGAAAGTCCTTGGCCTGAACAGTGAGCATACCTTGCCTCGGGGCTCCTAACGGGACCTGCCGTAAGAGGATCGGTGTGGAGGGGGAGGGGGAGTATTTCTCAGAAGATGACTGCATCTGATACCTGCTTCCCTCTTGGTTGCGTGAAGTCATTCACCGATCACCATTCAGTCCATTCATTAGGTACAGCATTCAGATACTCTTTTTCCTTGCTTATTTCAATGCCAATTGAATAATATATGGATACCTTATTATTTTTTATTTTTTCTAAATGCATATCGCTTTCACCGTTTTCACGCATTCATCGTTTTTTTGGTCCAGTCTCCAGAAAAACGATAGATCGGGGTTTCACTGTATTGTATTCTTTTACACGCATTCATTGTTAACCTTTGCCTGATTGATGTGACACGTGTGTAGGGAAGCTGGGTTGAGACACAACAATATTATATCCGTCAAAATATGTAAATGTATTTATTAGTGACAACTTAACTTACACGTTACACATGTAATCCACAAGGGATGCTTCACACAGTCACATATAGTCCTGAAGGGATTATTCACACAGTCACATATAGTCCTGAAGGGGTTACTCACACAGTCACATATAGTCCTGAAGGGATAATACTATTAACACTAAGTATATGATTTAGCCAACGCACCACTCAGTACAACACACGATGCCGGTAGCCCGCGCGGATCAACCCCCGAACCGCTGTTGCTGCCGAGCACGAGCCCCGTGTCTTATCCCAAGACACTCTACTCGAGAACTGGCCTGACCACATGGCCATCAGCCGACCGCTCTCCGTTCCTCCCCCACCCCTCTCCAGCTACCCACTACCTTACTGTCTTTGACACCAGTCGTCTGCGACAGATGCCTCATGGAGGGATTCAACTTTATATTTAATTCCTGAGCCAGTAGATAGTTGTTTCTGATTTTTAAATTATAATTCCTAAAAAATACACCAAATATATACATGTGATAGAATCTCAGTTGCACATTGCTCACTTGCACATTTCTCCCAATTGTGTTTGGTAATAAGAATCTTTTTTCTTATATAAAGTAGAAGTTATTTCTAATAGTTCCCCTAATAATGAGGTACATATACCGGTTATGTGTTTGTGATTTCAGCTATAGGGAGTCTTGGAGTGTGTGATGCGTGGGTTGGGTGGATTGCCGTCAACTCTGTGTTTCATTCAATATGGGTGGCAACGCTCTTCAGCTGTCAAATGTACCAGGTGTGTTCACTAGACATATTCATATTTGTCCACATAAAGGAATTGTCTGATTCCAGACGGTATCTTGTACGGTATTTTGAAAATGATAAAAGTCAATACTATTTCTGTATGTTGGAGTGAACGTATGGTCCCCTACCCAACTCCCATACTATATTCCTGGTAGTACATTGTTTGACCAGCCTCCCTCTTTTTGAGTAAATTCTAATTTTAACTTCTAAATTCCCATGTTATTTGTGTGTGTGCAGGAAGTGTTGTTTAACAAGTGTGCAAGTGATAAAATATGAATATCTCAGTTTTATAATTCAACTAGCTATTGATATTTTTACTAGTTGTTTGCAATATACCAAGAATACAAAATCCCATAAAAATAACAAGACTGCCTAAGCAAATTGCAATGATTGTAATAATAAAAGTGAACCCCCCCCCCCAAATCAACACATAATGTGTGGCTTTGTCAGAATTTGCATACCCCACATACATATAATGACAAAACTTCACTCCATAAATAGAATAGACGTTTGTCATTGGGTTATTTATTTTTATTGGTACTGGAGCTGACAAAACTGTGTTTACTTTTCAGATAGTCTGGCTGGGCATGACAACTAACGAGCGCATGAACAGCGGAAGATACAAACACTTCCACAGCCCTGGCCACAAGAGCACCGAGGCTCATTCTCCGTTCCATCGGGGTATTTCGAAAAACTTTATTGATTTTGTTCAAATTGGATGTTTTGGTCTCTTAAAACCAGACAAAGTTGACTGGCTGACGGTTTATGACATTAATAAGTCGGTAGAACAGGTCCCGCTGCTTAGTTCAAAGGAAAATTATCAATATGTTTAAATCGCCCCTGTGCACATCTCTATAATATTTTAAAGATGCTGTTTACCCAGGACAAAGTCTTGAAGCTGTCCTTTAATATGGTGTATTGTTGTTGTCGTGGCACGCAACAATGACGTTATTAATAATATTGTGGTGGGTATAGGAGAAATGAAAATACTAAAATTATTTTTTCAGTATTAATGAAAAAACCTCATGAATCGAAGGTCATAGCTTTATTATCACACTTAAAAAGATATGTAGTCAACTAAGTTTGTTATGCTTTTCTAGATTTCGTTACGGGTAACTCGTTATTTAGTGAATCAATGCAATAATTGCTCATTTTAATACGTTTAAATTATGTACTTGAAATTTTACAAATAAGAAGTGCGCCATTTATTTTTCAGTTTTAGGTTTAAGAAACGAATAATTTAACCTTTTATAAACTCAAAGTTGGGTTCTTTCAGGACCAATCGCGTAAAGTTTCTTTCTTCCAGTCAGAGGTTATCGCCAGTACACTGACGTAGTTGTCGATGAAAAGAGTAAACTGTAAATATTATCATGCTGCAACTATTTCTAAATCCTAGTTGTGAGTGTGTCGACTGAAACTACGTTCACTCGGATTGAGAAATACCTTCCAAGGCCAACTGGGTGTTTCAACCATAGCGTGAAGACCTGTGCTATGTGGGTGCAAATCACTGAAACTCTAAGTCAAACTCAAACAAATAATGCTAATATTTGTTAAAGTATTGGTGTAATATTTCACTCTATGCACCAAGGAATCCAGAGGAATTAATGTCTACTATCTCTCAATATCAACGACTAAATTTTAGATTTGAAGAAAATCTTTGATTTTACCCTTTACAAATTTGTTGATCTTTTTATGTATTATGGATGGACGAATCTTGGCTTTAGAGTTTCGAACCAAACTCAAAGTTCTGAGTAATAAAAATAAAAGTTTGAACTCGAACCGAACTTTTATAACACAGCCAGCCAATTGCGTCCATCCGTACTTTTATATTGGTTTACATTATGTACCTTTGGAATTGTACACACGAAATTTATAAAGGAATCAGTCTGGGATTTCTTTGAGATTAATTCATGTTGTGTTTTTTTTTTATACTTTTCAATTGTGAAAGTTTTTTAATTGTAATCATTAGGGGTGTGCAAGTACTCAAAATTTCAAATTCGAATCGAATATCTCAAATGTTCAAACTTGATTCGAAATTATATTAATGTGATTTGAAACTCAAACTATTCTAAATCATTCGAACACGTGGTACATTCAATGTACCACAGAACGCGCCACACGCGAGACAGACTGTAATGAACTTTTTGTTATTATTATTATTATTTATTTACCCAATAACAGACATACATGGTACATAGTACAGTCCAGAAAACATTGGATATAATAGATTAAACCATAGGATTAACATAAAATGACGACACTACACATACAAGCGGAAATTGATTAATTAATAAAATAAAAACACATTTATAAAATAAAATAAACTAAAATTGAGTTGAAAATACATACAAGCTTCGAACACGTAGTTCAATCAAGTACGTGCCCGACTGTTGTGTACTTCTTTGTTGGCTTCAAACACTTAGTTCAATGAATGCATTACAGAGAGCCCCAGTGCAGACGAGTGCAGTGAACTACTTTATTGGATCCAATAGCAGGGGTGCAGGCGTACGAGTTCGACCATGATATTCGAAATTTAAAATATATATTGTAATTAAAATTTGAAAAAAAATTATCTAAAAAATTTCGTTTTTATTTTTTTAATTTCATTTAATGATGTTGATATTTGGGGTTTTACATCTCATATCTTTGCAACGAGGCTAATCAAGACAATGAGTGGGTTATTATGAGGATGAAAAATCACCACATGACATCCATGCCCAAGCCAGGATTCGAACCTGGAACGCAGAGACCGCGGTTTAGTAGACCAACGCCTAATCTACCTAGGCTAACTGCGCCGGCTTTCATTTAAAAAAAAAATGCCTAGACATTGTAGTAAATAGAATTACTTCTAAGCTTCTTATTAGTGGTTTTCACTTGCTCTGAAAACAACTTAAATTTAAGTAATTCAAGTTTTCATACCCTTATTGTGATTTCATTAGCTAAGCCTTTTTGTTTCTAAATTATTCGTAAGTCCAAGCTCAATCTTATTTTCCTAATCAATCTAAAAAAATTGTTTGAAATATGAGTTTAATCAAAGTGTGTGCTCAGTTTCGGGCAAGCCAGCCCATGGTGCATTGGCACACCCTTAAAGCAGTAACTGGGCCGAGTCCACTTGCTCGCGGATGAGCGCGCTTGTACTAGCGGAGGGATTTGCCCAGATGGTCGACCTATAATATTCGATTCGAACTGGAAATCTGTTGTTCGCACACCCCTAGTAATTAGGGTTGCCGTTTGATAATCGATATATCGATCGATACGATTATTCGCTGAAACGATCAATAATCGATCAGTCGTCCCGAATCGGTTATCACTATATCGATAATCGGTCGATAATCGAATGGGTCACCCGGCCGAGATTTTGAATTTACCGCTCGTTCGCTTCCTACGTGTGTGGCGCCTGGCAGCGTAGTATACTGTGGTATAGTAGCTTTGTCTAGTTTCATCTTCCATCTCGTGGTACGAGGTCGCCCTCGGAAAGAGTAAAGCATCTTGTAGCATGTACAGCACAATACGGAAATAATAGATTCCCTCCCGAAAACATGTGCGTATGTGCATGATACAAGGAACTAAACAATATAATCGCAAATGGTCCGCCTCCTATGCGAGAAATAACGTAATTTTGATCCGATTGTCGATCGAACATTTTTTTAACTCGATTATCGCGATCGATTTTACTGTCCCGATTATCGATGCTGAAATTCATATCGAACGGCAACCCTACTAGTGATCATATCAGACTTGACTGTATTGATTATTTGATTTTTTAATTTTTTGCCAAAATATTTCCCCACTAAAGCATGGACTGTGATCAGATATTTTATTCATATTTCATTATTTTCTTCACATTTGCAACCCCCCTTTATCAGCCGACCATGGACTGGAACTAAATGGGTACAGTACCTGACGAAATAAAAGTCTTTACTTCTCATTGGGATACACATTGATAAATCTAATATTATCAAACTAAAATCGTAATTGTAAAATTGATATTATTTATGTCCCTGGTCAGTGGTCACCTATTCAAGAAAACATTATCGTTGAGAGAAAAAATACGTGGGTTAACCTGTCTTGTCTGCCGGCTGACGGCCGAACCCAGTTAGCCAATCCATTATACCTTTGCTAGCCAAGTCAGTGTGAGCTGTTTATAACTGACGTGCACATCTTTTAAGTTTATGCTGACATTTGTGCCATCAACATTCAAAAATAGGTACAGCAGTTGGTCTGCTAGGAAAGAAATGGGTAAAATGTGTTATTCAGTGTAAAGAATTTGTGCTATATTTGTAATTTGTTACTAATTGTTTTGTTGACCAAGTGATTATAAAACTTCCAGTTTGAAAAAAAATTGTATTTATAAGTGTGTGTTTCAATAGTGGGTGTAAATATGTTGTACATATGTCAGTGTACAGCAATTATCTGTGGCAAAACACTATGTGAGAATAGGTTTTATTTTAACTTGATCTCTCCTAAATATTATGTGTATATTGGTAGTGACATTACTTTAGGCCTAATTATATTGCTTAGTTATCTTATATCACACCACATGTGGCTCTTATTGTAGCCTAATTATCTTGTATGCAAGCATGGCCGGTTTGAAGGGTGTGTGCCCTGTTCCCACCCACAGGGCACCTAACATATGATCTGGTATAGGTCTACGCAATGTTTTTAATGTAACATAAATATGTAGTCTCTTCTTTTGTTGTAATTTTCCAAAAATGTTATCAGAATTATCATATACATTTTAGGCTATAGGGCCTAAACAAGTCTGATAAGTTAGATATGTGTTGGAAGTTGCTTATCCAATTGGGGGTGTTTGGAGATTTAAAAACACACTACTTTTGGTTTGGTGGTACCAACTAGCACCAGCAGAATTGGTTATGGCAATCAACATTAGCTGAAAAAGTGCAAGATTTACACTAAAACCGAAGCTTAAGTAGGGGGCATTCATAAATAACCGAATCCTCGACGTGCCTTGATTGGTACGAAAATGTACACGTTATAGTTTTTCTATTGTTAGGCCTAATTGTTTAGTAGTGACCTGTGTGTTTACTCGCTGAGGCAAAAGAAATTCAAATTTTCGGCCCAGGGAAGAATTTGTGCATACTAAACTAAAGAGAGTAAAGACGATCCTTATCTCAATTCACATCGTTCCGCGCTACAGGTGGATCTCACCACTTGTTTAGGAACCGATCAAACAACGTGTTCGACAAGAAAGAGGAGGCTTCAAATTTTCGTTTATTTTTCATTTTTTCTTAAAACATGAATCAATATGTATTTACCAATTTGTTACACTAATGTTGGTCCGCTTCCTTCTCCTACCTCTCAATTAGCCATTGTTGCACAAATATGAGACGTTAAGCCCCATTAATCAATCAACCACAATTACACAAATCCCCGTATCTCTTGAAACCTGCCATGCTGCACTTTACACAACAACCATTTCACAACTGTTTCCCTATTAGGGAAGTACTAACTACACCTTCAACAAACAAAGCTATACAGAATACACAAGGAGTCCTTGACAGTCGTTTGAAACACTAAGCAGTCCGCCTCCCTTGACATTGTTATTTGAACTGAGCCACTGACTGACTGTGTGTCTTGATTGTCTTGGACAAACAAAGCTATACGGAATACACAAGGAGTCCTTGACAGTCGTTTGAAACACTAAGCAGTCCGCCTCCCTTGACACTGTTATTTGAACTGAGCCACTGACTGACTGTGTGTCTTGATTGTCTTGGACAAACAAAGCTATACGGAATACACAAGGAGTCCTTGACAGTCGTTTGAAACACTAAGCAGTCCGCCTCCCTTGACACTGTTATTTGAACTGAGCCACTGACTGACTGTGTGTCTTGATTGTCTTGGACAAACAAAGCTATACGGAATACACAAGGAGTCCTTGACAGTCGTTTGAAACACTAAGCAGTCCGCCTCCCTTGACACTGTTATTTGAACTGAGCCACTGACTGACTGTGTGTCTTGATTGTCTTGGACAAACAAAGCTATACGGAATACACAAGGAGTCCTTGACAGTCGTTTGAAACACTAAGCAGTCCGCCTCCCTTGACACTGTTATTTGAACTGAGCCACTGACTGACGTGTTGGGGCTAACGTCTCTGAAAACGCCGCGTCACTGAGAAACAAATCACTCCTTTAACAACATGAAAAGCCAGAGTACTCACCTTCAAGGGGGATTTCTTTATTCATTAAAATTAAATTTGTGATAAGGTTGAAAAAGAAAAATCAAGATTCTTCTTCTACTGCTAAACTAAAATATAAATGTAATGTATATAATATATAATAAATAAATGCATATCAGCGCGTAAATTGAACAATCAATGTATTTAGTAGAATAGCATTTACTTGAAGAATCGAAAAATACCCGAATTCCCAAAACAACTCCAAGCCTCCGAGTACTGAACTCCGGTAACCTAGATACCCGATATGCCACCCCTAATAACGAGAGTAATATTTGTAATAAGTAAAACAATTTTCATTACGATCGTCGTAATAAATCAGTCTACAATCTGTAAATGTAAGAACTAAAGCCCCGCATTCACATATTGACCGAAGTCATCCTTTTAGTTAGAGCTGCAATCAGGATTGCCGACCACAAATAATCTATTGACGGACCACATGTCCCTAGCTTGTTAACCACTGCGCAATGGCAATACACTGGTATGCACTATACTGACTAACGAATTGATTCGTTTGATATTACGTCTTCTCTTCGGTCCTGTTGTTGATATTTTATATTCGTTATTACATGTTCAAATTATTACTGTCACTACCAAAGAAATAATGTGGATTAGAAAGGGTTGTGTCCACTGTAAACCAGGACCAAGAGCAATTTATGGTAGCACGCCACTACTCGCACCATTATATGTCGTTTGTGGAGCACCTTTTTACAGTTATGTTCTACTCTGGGCAGTTGCCCCCTCCTGAAATATATTCCTGTGTATGCCACTGCGTGCTGGAACTTAC
The DNA here is from genome assembly GCA_945910005.1 of Isoperla grammatica. NCBI lineage: Eukaryota > Metazoa > Arthropoda > Insecta > Plecoptera > Perlodidae > Isoperla > Isoperla grammatica. The sequence continues at coordinate 39,352,757 of OX246745.1, forward strand.
ATGTTAGCAATCTTTTCTCTTCCAACAATAATTTCGGTTAGTGAACACTTACAGACATTCCAGGCAAATTTTGGCCTCTATTTGGCACACGATAATGGCATGATCTCTTGCAAGTAAAGAAGGGAGTTAAGCCTACTAATTTATTTCTTGTATAGAATGTTAGTTTTCTAACCTAAAAGGTATTTTTTTAGTGCCTATAACTAGAGGTGTTTGTAAATGGTGTTATGTTTTCTTAAATTTCGTTTATAGATTTAATAATTTCGATGTTATGGCGGTGTTATGCTTTTTGGGAGATTTTCTACTGTAAATTTCACCAGAAATATGTTTAAATTAAAAAGGAATTTTAATGTAATTTAATTTATTTGAATTGTATGTACAAACTAGTACTAGTTAATACGAAGTGTATTAATATTACCATTGCCTGTGTTTGTCTAGTGTGTCTTTACGGTCGAATTATAGGCGGCAGTCACAACACATAAGAATCTTCTTGTCTGTCACGTAAAATCCCTCAGAATTGTACTCGTTTGCTCTGCTTGTTGCCAAATTTCAGCAAAAATAAATCGTTGATCTTCTTAACGAATTCATCATTATAATGAAAAATTTAATTTTTTAAAAGAGATTTCGATCGAGATTTCGTGTTATTTCGCTCTTTAATACAAATTTCGATGTTATGACTGGAAATTGACGGATTTCGCGAATTTTCGCGGTGAAATTTTGATGTTTTAAAGGTGCCTATCCACAGATATACACTTTGTTTATCTCCCCCTTCTTTATCAACACTTTTCGCGATTTCGCGGTCCGCGAAAAACAAACACCTCTACCTATAACTCATTAAAATACTCCAAACACACCCTAAATATCAGACATTTTTCTGAGGCTATGTGCCCCAGACCCACATAAGCTGAGGGGCTTTCCCCCCAGACCCCCCTAGGGACGGATACCTCTACGTCAAAAACCGCACAAAATCTTCATTTTTAAATTATATCTCAAGAATGGAATTTGAAATCCAAAATCTGAATAAATAAATAAAAAATAAATAAATTCACATTTAGAGTCTACCCACTCAGTAACTAAACTGATCTGCAGTGGGGGCCCGCACTGTGGTTTGGTAAGCCCTACATACTGAATGCTCTAAATTGTGTCTTACATTATAATCAGTATGGTTTTTATTTTTTATTAATTGTATTACTAATTATCGATTTAATAATCAAAACAACTGCGCTAATGTTATATTTAATTCAGTCTGTAGGGCTTAACAAAACACAGTCCACTGTTGACTCAGATTTTCGATTTTGTGTTGCAATCTTGAAATATAATTAAAAACTTAAACTTGTCTGTTGTTTTTGACGTAGATGTACCCTTTGCTCTTAAGTTAGAGGTTTGCCCATGCCACTGTGCACATGTACCCTTCGCTCTTAAGTTAGAGGTTTGCCCACAAATGGGCACAGGGCATCAGATACTCTGGACTGGCCCTGTATGCAAGGCATTCACTGTATTGTAGTTTTATATGTGCATAGCTAAGTTGCAAGTAGGGTGTATGCTCATTTTACTTGCAATTAATGGAACACCATACTTTTAAACTAGGCTATATTATTAATGTATCCAATAAGTGCATACATTTGTAAAATAAGTACACGTATGTCAAATAACTATAAATGTGTGTGTTGAATGGAATTGGTGTGTTACCTCCTTCCACTTGATTCAGGGCATTCTTCATGGCAATACTATGTCTTGTGTATGTTCTGTGGAACACTAGGAGGGTTTGGGTGGATATTATATCAATAGTATCAGGTTTCAATTGCATTCCATATCTTGGGACAAACCAACTTCCTGTAAGTTTGGATATTGAACTGATTCCTGTTATTTTTTACATTCACTTGTGTATAGCCATCCAATAGTGTCATAAGGGTTGCTGCCAATTATCGATTATTAGATGATTGATCGACTATTGATATTAAGTTTTTGGTTGATTAATCGATTGGGCTAAGCCCATTAGTTAGGACATCCCTTTTTGTCTTCGCTCGCCAACACGGAAAACAAACGGGCATGTGTGAGCGAACGGAACAAAGACTGCCCATTTTACTTGTTTATTGATTTTGAAACTTTCGAAACTATTGATTTTTATTATTTTTGATTAATCGATTACTATTGATTATCAATCATGTCTTCCAACATCGATTAATAATCGAATGACAATTTCGATTATCGATTATTAAAACTGGCATCAAACGGCAACCCCAGCATGCATTGTGTTACGAGCACATTAGTCGGTGCTCTTCTGCCAACAAAACTGCATTTGTTTAATATGTACGATGGTTCAGTGTTTTGAGAAGCACGCTTTTATAAAGATTCTAAATTACCCACAGTAACTGGCAGAAGACGGAGGTCTCCAAAGAGATTTTAGTCGCTCGGAACATTTTCTAGAGAAATTGTCATTAAAAGGATAATTTCAAAAATAATTTAAAAAGAAAGGGTGAAGAGACCACTAAAGTTGCTAAAGTTGGCCCAACGTAAGTCCTATAGTATCATGCTAACAAAATAGCTAACTCATAGCACTGACTTAAAGCCCCAGTTTTGGTTTGGTAAAGGTGCCCTTCAATAAATCAGATAACAAATAAAAAAAATTGAGCACAAATTTTATTGAGAATGGTTGAACCATTTGGGCAGTAAGGCTGTTACTTCCCTAGCTGTGACGTCACAGCAGGGCAGCAAGGCCTCACTCATGGTAGATAGGATCTGAGATCAATTGATACTACTCATGCCATCATAGAGATAGCCCTTGGATCCATGTTACCTTGGGACAGCCTCAAGATGGGTCTGTCTGTCTGGGTGAATCAGTTGGTGGTAGTACGACATACAACACATACTCAATGTATATCAATCGGTATTGGAAATGATACTTTACGAAAATAGCATTCTATCGTTAATGTTAAAAGCTAAACGAAAAGTATGTCTCTATATTTTTTGCTGCCTGTTATTTAAACTAGCACACTACTTTTGAAAAAAATTATGCATTTCTGCATACATTTGTTCTGAATGTCTTCATGTGCCATATTCCCTGGATTTTGATATATGAGGGGTTATAACATTTAATTTTCAACACCAAAGATCCTACTGCTTCTGAGGAACTTAATTCACACTCATTATTTTGTAGCTCATTTGCAGGAATACAGTTATTATATTTAACTCGGAACAAAACAGGCTATTGTTCATTTCATAACTCAAATTCTTGATCACAAAAGACTAAAGAGTACTGCAGGGCGATCCTCTAAGGTCCATGGTAAATTTAACGCCCGTTTTGGACGTTACGAGCCTTACCGCATTGAGTTAGCGATTCTCTACCGTGTTTTATAGACAAAGATCGTTACCACCTACGTTAAAAGTAGCGCGCTCCATATACCCCTGCCTTTAGACGTGCGATAAGAAAACATGGCGGACTTTTCAAGCCGTCTCATGTTCACTTCAGCTTTTTAACTAATTGATTATAGAAATTTGTTGTGTGTATCGATACAAATATACAATATTTATATTTAAAAATATGTGTATGAGTAAGGAAATATAATTTGTAGTTATGTAACAAAAGTCTAGAAGTAATTTTGTATCATAACCCTACTTTCCTAGTTTGGCCGTGCTGTCACGGCAAGTAGGGTAGGCCTAGAACCCTAGACCTAGTTATAAGTTCAAACACTAGGTTCGTTTGATTTGCTACACCTTTTATACTCTTTGCACTCACTCCATGTTATTTCATGGGATACATGGCATAAAGTACAAAAGGTGGCAGTAAATCAAACGAACCCTAATGCTACAATATGCGCAAACTGTGCAGAAGGTGTTTGGAAATCAAACGCACCCAATGGCAAACGTTCCATTTATTCACGCGTTGTAATTGGTTAACTTTCTATAGTGTACACAGCCGTCTCGAAAACATACACAAACTAATATATAACAGGCGCTGCTCTGCTGCAACGGCTACATCCTTTCGATACGGTTATCGAACGTTATGAAATGGTAGTTGGGAATCGCGCGGTAGCTTATCGTGTGGTAGGTTTAACACAAGTGTCGTTAAAGTTAAATTTACCGCGCATCTTAGAGAATCTGCTGAAAGCTGATGTAAGAACCACACACATCCAATACTCGCCCATTGATAAAACATGTTTGCTTATTCAGTTATGTATTCCTATCAAAAATGATTTTATTGACTTTTTTTATTTATGTCTTGCAAAATAGCAACAAAAATTAGCGCGATTTTTTCATATTTTTGTGCTACTGTTACTACTAAAATCTGCGTCTCTTATCGTCTATGAAAGCATGCTACTGGTTTACTAATGATAAAAAGTAGCATGAGGCAGTAGTATTAATGCATTCTTCTTAGCTTTATCGTAACTCTGGGTGTGGTTTACATTAAAACAAACTAAACAGTTTTATTAAAATAGTATTGACCATACAAAATGTTCGAAAGTCAAAACTCAAAACTCTGAACCAATGTTTCTCTGTATTACATTAATATCGGATTCAAACGGGTGTCCATCAACTTTGAAACATCACAAACAAATAACTAATAAGTACCTATGCCACATAGAGAAAAACCAACCACCATTAATTGAAGCATTCTTTTGACATTCATACTAAACTACTGCTAACTGCCTCAAAATAGCACTTTTTTGCAATTCCCGATCTTTCGAATTTTCCTACCACAATACCGCTGGAGATATCAAAATGAGACTTTACAGTTATTCAAAATAATATAATGGAAATATAATTTTCATTTATTCATAATTGTTAATAAAAATGTAATTAATTAATTAGGATTTTTACTAATAACTAGTACCATGGAAATAGTGGACGAATAGAAATTGCACAAAAATGATATAAATAAATATGCATAAAAATATTAGTAGGCATTAGGAAAAAAATCCATGAAATCAAAATGGACTCTGTGATTTCAAGTAAATAATTAACTTCTGAGATGTGACATGGCATTCTCGTCTCTCGAAGCACACAATATTTAATTGTTTTCTTAAAATCACCGATTTCACTTGATTCCATGAAACATTTTTCTAATACTATTTTAATATATAGTATTAAGTAATTTGTGTGCAAGGTCTATTCATCCACTAATAAGTAATTACAGGATATTAATAATTAGTGAAAATTCGAATTAAATAATTCCACGTTAATCAACAATTATAAATAAATTAGAATTATATTTTCATTATACCATTATATTACTTTAAAAAAAAAACTGTTAACTCTTATTTTGATATATTGAGTGGTACCATTGTGGTAAGAAAATTCTGAAGATCGGGAATTGTAGAAAAGTGCTATTTTGAGGCAGTTTGCTTTATATAAAGCACTGTAGTGACAAACACAGCATAAAACACTATAAAAGTAGTTTATTATGATTGTCAAAAGAACACTTCAATTTATGGTGGTTTGGGTTTTTCTGTGTGTGGTGTACTTATTTGTTTGTGATGTTTCAAAGTCGAGGGACACAGACACACCTTTTGAATCCGTTAATAGTATTGAAATTATTTAGTTTTTTTAGGTGAATTGAGTTGTAAAAGATACCACATGACAGCTTAAGTAATTTTAAGTAACATTATGTGTAATGTAATATAATAATGGGATTTGTTTCAAACAGTAAATACTTGAGCTCCACAGTTACAGTGTAGCTTTAGCTAGCTAAACCAAAGTGAAGTGGGGGACTTTAAATTAAAGTCCCCCACTGCAAATCAGTTTTAGTTACTGAGTGGGTAGACTCTAAATGTGAATTTATTTATTTATTTTATTCGTATAATATATAATAAAAACAACACTGGACATGTATTTGAGACAGTTTCTTTTCAACCTTGTGTCTTGACATAATATTGCCAACATTTGTTTTGCCTAGCTTAATGTTAAAGGTACTTGTGGAAAAAAAAAATCGACAGCGCTCTCGTATTTTTTTAAAATTACTAGAATATTTTTTAAGAATACCGGTAATGGCATTATCCAAAAAATGGAGCGCTGACCTACACACGTTCCAAGTTATCGTGATGACGTCACCAGGCTGGCTCGCCGCGAGAATACACGTGTGCAGCCGGGCGCTGTGCTGCACTGTCACTGTAGTGTCACTACGGTTTGTGAAGGCCCAGGGGACACTATATTACATCTCCGTATTATACACCCGCCTACCCTCATCCACAACCTTATATATATTATCAGACCCACCCATATCAATATGAGCCAGACCAGAATACACAGATGCAGAATTGCTGGAATTAGAAACATCTCACAAGAATAAAGTAAAGTAGTGGGATGACAATCACCGGATTGTTCTGGTAGGGCGGGTTGTGTAACATGGTGTAAGTGCTATGAATGCAGCCCTATGATACAAGATTGCGAAAGATTTTGCTGCCAGGACAGTAAAATAATAAATGTTGTCCGAGGAAACTTCGCGTGTGTAACGTACACCGATGCATTCGATCACCAAATTCTGTAATTGGACGTGCTAGGTATTGTTTGATATCACTTAATTTTATTCTCAAAAAACAAAATGAAGCAAAAAGCTTAGCATCGAACCAGTTCCTTATCGATCTGGGGCAATATTTTGCATACCGCCAGTTTGTCATGGATTAACTCTAGGGTTGCAATTGGAAAGGGTAATCGAATAGTTATTACTGCGTGTGTCTGTGTAGTAACAATAATACGCGAACGATTTCCAAGTGAATCTGGACCAATTCTGGTGAATCATTGTACCAAATATACACTGTATGCTAGCAAAACATTTGTTGTTACAATTAACTGTTATTCTACCCCGTTGTAATGGGCTCATTAAAATAAATTACATGTTAATTAGTAGGGGACAAACTTGGAACCATTCTGTGGTAAAAGTTTGTGCCAATACACAGAACCAAATCATTTTCATTAGGTTTGTAACATTAATACTATAAAAAACAACATAGATATACTTATCATATCTTATTCAATTAAAAGAACACTCGTTCAATTTCAAAGAGCGGTTGAGGTCATTTTCGCTCTACGATATTGGTGCGAGTGCAGTTAATGTTGTTTACGAACCATGAAAGCCACAGGGTCTGTACCAGAAAGTTGAGATTGGGTAATATGTTTAAAACCATGTGCATGGTGTTCTACTAACATTTACCTTTTCACGGAGGTGAATGTTCAGTTTTAAGGCAAAACAATTTTTGATGTGAGTAGGAAGTATATATTGGTTATAAAAATGTAAGACACTTTATGTATATAGTGTTCTGCAGCAGTGAAGAAGATTGTATGGCAATCATGTTTTGCAAGTATTATAAGTACTCTAGTTTAATTATTGTAATTTGCTCACTAAAAACCAAAAGCATTTATTTAAATAATATCTAACTCATTGGATAGTTCAAATATGCGCTTGTGTTTAAAAAATTAGCTATTTTTCCTTGCAACATTGTGGCCTTGCAAAATGCATTGTAAATATATTCTCATGATTAGATTTCTGCGATTTAACTTGTTCGTCAATAATCATGTTTAGTAATTATGTTTAATAGTAGAAGGCATTTTTCATTGTGGTAATGTAATATTTATACATTTGTCAATATTGTTTCTTTTTCCATCGCTCCAAGTAAAATAAACATGTATAGATGAATTTAACACTGTTAAAAAATTAAAATGAATAAAATAAATGAAACCGGTAAAATTGATGTACTTTTACTGAACATACTGCTATACTATGATATGTAAATGAACCAACACTCTCGTGGGAAATGGAAGAGCGGTCTCGGTGCTAATACGCAGGCGTCGGGTGTAATCAGTAGCTACAGCTGATGGGTATCCTGACTCTATAGGTTTATAACATTGTGAGCTTGGTTTCATTTACACAGTAGGCCCAAACTCTCAAATGGTAGTAATAGGCTATCCCAAGTAGCTTGGGGGGCATAACATGGCCGACTTGGAACCAGGAATATTGTGAACCTAAAAAACCATTAGAATCTTCATTGTAAATCTTCTTACATAATAAGCACAAAAAATAAGCTTAATAATTTTCTATGATGTATTACCATTTTTAATGCTAGGCCTCAATGCCATGTCAGACTTTAGTTACCCTTATTCAATGTGAATATTTACAAAATAAACTACCTTCAATGTTGAGCCATTGATGACGGGTTTGAATTGAATTAACCATACAAACACGCTTTACATACCACCCTAAACTGTACTATTTCTTGTCAAGATAGATAGCTCTTTCTACCAATGTGACCAAAAAATAAGCATTCTTTCTTTCCCTCCTGTTGGTAGAACTGATCTTTCCCGCCGGTGGTCACTGCAAGTGACAAGACTAGACAAGACCACTAGTTTGAGATGAAATCGAAAAACATTTGTCTGTACCAGTAGTAGTACGGTAGTAGCGTTGAGTTACCCTTTAACCTCACTTGACGGTAGTAGCGTTGAGTGACCCTATATGACCTCACTCGACGGTAGTAGTACGGTAGTAGCGTTGAGTGACCCTATATGACCTCACTCGACGGTAGTAGTACGGTAGTAGCGTTGAGTGACCCTATATGACCTCACTCGACGGTAGTAGTACGGTAGTAGCGTTGAGTGACCCTATATGACCTCACTCGACGGTAGTAGTACGGTAGTAGCGTTGAGTGACCCTATATGACCTCACTCAATGGTAGTAGTACGGTAGTAGCGTTGAGTGACCCTATATGACCTCACTCAATGGTAGTAGTACGGTAGTAGCGTTGAGTGACCCTATATGACCTCACTCGACGGTAGTAGTACGGTAGTAGCGTTGAGTGACCCTATATGACCTCACTCGACGGTAGTACCAGTGGCCAAGGTGGGGAGAGGGAGGTGGTAAAGTCTCTAGAGGTCAGTAGAGGAGGGAGACACTGCAGGGCGATGGAGGTTACCAGGTATCAGTGGCCAAGGTTGGGAGAGGGAAGTGGGAAAGTCTCTAGAGGTCAGTAGAGGAGGGAGACACTGCAGGGCGATGGGGGTTACCAGGTATCAGTGGCCAAGGTGGGGAGCGGGAGGTGGAAAAGTCTCTAGAGGTCAGTAGAGGAGGGAGACACTGCAGGGCGATGGAGGTTACCAGGTATCAGTGGCCAAGGTTGGGAGAGGGAAGTGGGAAAGTCTCTAACGGTTAGAAGAGGAGGGAGACACTGCAGGGCGATGGAGGTTACCAGGTGTTAGTGGCCAAGGTGGGGAGAGGGAGGTGGGAAAGTCCCTAGAGGTCAGTAGAGGAGGGAGACACTGCAGGGCGATGGAGGTTACCAGGTATCAGTGGCCAAGGTAGGGAGAGGAAGGTGACATCTCTTTGCTGAAACTTCTTTGTCATTGATTGTTGTTCATTCTTTGATTGTATGTATTGAGGTGTTTGATCGACTGACATCTCTTTGCTGAAACTTCCTTGTCATTGATTGTTGTTTATTGTTTGATTGTATATTTTGAGGTGTTTGATCAACAGACATATCTTTGCTGAAACTTATTTGTCATTGATTGTTGTTTGTTCTTTGATTGTATGTATTGAGGTGTTTGATCGACTGACATCTCTTTGCTGAAACTTCTTTGTCATTGATTGTTGTTTGTTCTTTGATTGTATGTATTGAGGTGTTTGATCGACAGACATATCTTTGTTGGAACTTCTTTGTCATTGATTGTTGTTCATTCTTTGATTGTATGTATTGAGGTGTTTGATCGACTGACATATCTTTGTTGAAACTTATTTGTCATTGATTGTTGTTTGTTCTTTTATTGTATGTATTGAGGTGTTTGATCGACTGACATATCTTTGTTTGAACTTCCTTTTCATTAATTGTTGTTCATTCTTTGATTGTATGTTTTAAGGTGTTTGATCAACCGACATATCTTTGTTGAAACTTCTTTGTCATTGATTGTTGTTTATTCTTTGATTGTATGTATTGAGGTGTTTGATCGACTGACATATCTTTGTTGAAACTTCTTTGTCATTGATTGTTGGTAATTCTTTGTTTATATGTATTGAGGTGTTTGATCGACTGACATATCTTTGTTGAAACTTCTTTGTCATTGATTGTTGTTTATTCTTTGATTGTATGTATTGAGGTGTTTGATCGACAGACATATCTTTGTTGAAACTTCTTTGTCATTGATTGTTGTTTATTCTTTGATTGTATGTATTGAGGTGTTTGATCGACTGACATATCTTCGTTGAAACTTCTTTGTCATTGATTGTTGTTAATTCTTTGTTTGTATGTATTGAGGTGTTTGATCGACTGACATATCTTTGTTGGAACTTCCGTTTCATTGTCTGTTGTTTATTCTTTGATTGTATGTATTGAGGTGTTTGATCAACAGACATATCTTCGGTGAAACTTCTTTGTCATTGATTGTTGTTTATTCTTTGATTGTATGTATTGAGTTGTTTGATCGACTAACATATCTTTGCTGAAACTTCCTTGTCATTGATTGTTGTTTATTCTTTGATTGTATGTATTGAGTTGTTTCATCAACAGACATATCTGTAATATACCACACGAGTTCAGTACACACGTTTAGTTACTATAGCTGCCATCTTTATTGAACTACTTCACACATGTCACACAATGCTGCCAACATACAGGTTTACAGGTTTATCAATACACTACATCATTCCCTTATCATTACTTTTTTTTTTTTTTTTCTCAAGTGTTTTACTCCAAACTACTTATCATATTATTTGCAAGCATAATGAGTGTCTTTGATCTTCTTATGTAAGCACTTTATCATGGTATTGATTGAACCACTGGTTTTAACTAACATAAACATAAACATGAGTGAACTATTATTACGATATTAAATTACTGTCTTCTTTCACTAATTCTTCTTTCACTTTGAAAAAAATTATTTTGGTGAAATGAAAACACAATAAACAATAATGTTTTTCTAATGTGAATGATAATCACGTAACACACGATCAGTGGGTCCTTCTACGATTGGTAATCGCTCATCCAAACCGGCGGTCTACGTTGGCGGTCCGGTCTGGTCTCTTCGCTTCCGCGGTTCGCTGGTGGGAGCGGTGTTGATTTGCCTTGATCTGCTACCGGCCTTTGGGACTGTGGTGACAGTGGTACATCCATTTGTTGATTAATAGTAACCGTAGGAGGGGTGTGATTAACGTTACTGGGTCCGGTATTTGCCTGTTGGTCGGGAATTTGGTTTTCTGGATGTTCAGTGCGTGTCAAAGGATTTGAATTAGGTGTAGGGCTTGCAGGTTGTGGGGAATAGTACTTCCGTACGTGGCTCACGTTCCGACGGTACTGTGCTCCAGCTGGCGAGCGGATCGTTACGGCGTTGCCATCCCGCTCTGTAACCTCAAACGGTACTGTGTGATACGGTGTCGAGAACTTGTTCCGTTTTTCCTGACGCGCCAACACGTAGTCTCCAGCAGATATGTCGCTGTTTCTAGCCCCTCTTCTTTGATCGATGTATGTTCTTCCCCCATCTTTCCTTTCCATGTCCCGATCTCTGATTTCTTCATCTTGGTATGTACACGATTGTATACTTGGTACTTTGTCACGAAGCTCTCGCCCAAACATCAACAAAGCCGGTGAGCAGCCCGTTGTAGAATGTGGCGTCGTTCGATAGAGAAACAGATATTCCCTCAAGGCCGTCTTTATGTCTTGACTAGCCGCTGCTGCGATGCGAAGTCTCTTCATTATAGATCGATTTTGTCTCTCCACTTCCCCGTTTGCCTGTGGCCACTCAGGCGTTGAGTATCTCAGTTTGATGTCGTTTGTTATACAATACTCACGAAAGTCATTGCTAGTGAAGTATGCTGCATTATCCAGCTTGATCGATTCTGGTAGTCCAAATCGTGCGAAGATTTCTTCTAATAGGTCGATAGTTTTAGCGGTTGTGACGCAAGGTGACAGCTTGGCCTCGTAAAATCTTGAGTAGTAATCAATGACTACAAATACGTACTGTCCATTTGGCAGAGGTCCCAAATAGTCGATGGCCAAGTCTTGCCTAGTCTATCTGGTAATCTGGTTCTAATGACGGGTTCTGGATGGCTTGGTGAGCTTACTACATGGCAACCATGGCAGTGCCTGCAGAACGTTTCCACTGCCTTATCGATTGCTGGCCACCAGACCTTTGAACGCAATTTTTGCTTCATGAGGACTATGCCAGGATGTCCCTGGTGTGCTATCTCTAGCACCCTGTCTCTCAAGTTCTTAGGTATGTATATACGTGTCCCTCGGATAACCGTTGATTGGTAGACGCATAATTCATTTTTGATAAGTTTGAATTTTGTCAGCTCTGCCGGCCATTTGTCAGTCTCGATACTTTTTCTTAGTAAACATGTTTCCTGATCATGTCTGGATTCTTCTTGGATTTCTTCCAAGCTCATAGCTTTGGGCACGGCCTGACTCGCTACCCAGCGAACGTGGTGATCCGGATCCCCCGACTGGTCATTATTGTCCGAGTTAACTGATAATCTTGACAGTGGGCCGGCGATATTGCTTCGCCCTGGTTGGTATTCTACGGTGTAGTTATAACACTGGAGTCTCAGAACCCATCGTTCCACTCTGGCGCAAGGCTTGGCTTTGGTACCGAAAATGAATTGGAGTGGTTTGTGGTCTGTAACCAACCGAAACTCTCCCCCATACACATAGTGGTGAAACCTTTCGCAACTCCATACCAGTCCGAGTGCCTCTTTCTCTATTTGACTGAATTTCTTTTCGGCATCTGTGAGTGACCTACTTGCAAATTCTATGATCCGTGGCCCATCTCCCTGTTCTTGTACTAAGACGTATGGGCTGGCATCCGCGATGATCGTCGTCGGTGCACCTGGTGTGTAGAATCTCAAGGCCCTTTCGTCTGACAGCATCCCTTTAATGTTGTTGAACGCATCTGTCTGCTCCCGGCCCCACTTGAAGTTAACGTTTTGCCTCAAAAGTCGCCTTAGCGGCTCTGTTGCTGATGAATAATTGGGCTGGAACCTGGAGCAGTACCCTGCTATGCCAAGAAAGCTCTTTAACTCTTCTTTGCTTTTTGGTTCCCTGAAGTCCTGGACTGCTTGTACTCTGCTATGCAATGGCTTGATCCCCTGACCGGAAATGTGGTGCCCTAAGAAGTCCACGCTTCGTTTACTGATCTCGCACTTGTCTGGATTGAGTGTGAGCTCCCTGTTCGAGAGTGTTTGCATCACCTTCCGCAACCTGTGGTCATGCTCTTCTTGGGTTTTGCCGTGGACGATGAAGACACATACCCCTTCACACTCTGCTACAACTTCTTCTATTATGCGTTGAAATATTTCGGGTGCACAGTTGATTCCAAAAAACAATCTTTTGTACCTGTACAGCCCTGCGCTGGTTATGAAAGTTGTTATTCCCCGTGAACCCTCGTCCAGTTCGATCTGGTGGAATGCCGAACGGAGGTCCAACTTACTGAATACTGTACTTCCCCGTAGTTCCGGCGCGATCTCTTCCATTGTTGGTATCAGGTGTCGTTCTCTCACTATTGCAGTGTTTAGCAATCTCATGTCTACACATAAGCGCAACTTGTCTGGTTTCGTCTGGCTCAACACCACTGGTGAAACCCATTCTGCTGGTTCTCGCACCTTATCTATAAGGTCATTATCTAGAAGCTCTTCTAGTTTCTCACCCACCTTTGACTTCAGCTGGTGAGGTGTTTTTCTGACTGGCAATGCCACTGGTGTTACATCTGACTTTATGCAAAGTTTCAACTTAAAATCTTTAAGCTTACCTACGCCGGTGAAGACATTTGGGAAATCGTCTTTAACATTTTGTAGTGTAGTCTTTTCTTGTCGAGCATTTTCTTGCAGTGTAGGTTTCTCCTCTTGGGTGGGACTGGAACTCAATGCATTCAAAGGAAACCCTGTTTTTAGGACTCCCAGATCCCTCGCAGAACTGTTCCCCAAAAGCGGTACACCATCATTGTCGACTACATAAAATGTTATTTCTTGGCCCTCTTCATCCCCGATCTTAACGTCCGTGGTGAATTTGCCTAACACTTTAAGGGTTTGGGTACCCCCATATGGATAAATGTTTTTTGTTGTGACTGCACAATTTCCCCTTATTTTACTTTGCTTGCACGTTTCCCACGTCTTCCTGTCTAGGATATTACAGGAAGCTCCTGAGTCAATCATCAGCTTGATTGAAACCCCACCCACATCTGCTTTCACTAAACAGTCTTTAGGCCTATCTTTACCCTGTAGGGCAAAGGTATATTCTTGTGCTTCTTCTCCTTCTTCATCATTTAAGTTGCGTACTTTAGATCCCTTCTTGTTTGAAGACTTATTCTCCTCTTGTTTCTTGTTGTGTTTGTCGCTCTTGGTTTTGCATAGTTTTGCGAAATGCCCGTCGATGCCGCATTTCATGCACTTTTTCCCCCGGGCGGGACATTTCATGTCTCTCGCCAGGTGGTTGGTACTACCGCACCGAAAACACGCTAGTTGCGTACTTTAGATCCCTTCTTGTTTGAAGAATGCCTTCGATGCCTGTTGCCTATTTCCGCTTGCTCGGTCTCCCGATGACGTCATTCGCGCGATGTTTTCTCCGCCTAGGCTGTTGTTGCCATGCTGCTGCGTCGCCTCGATTGCTCTTGCAATCTCTTGGCCAAGTTAATTAGTTATCTGTGGTTAGCCTGTCCCCCTCTTTGATGAAATCCTTTCTTACTTCGGCTAAACCGCATTTCTCTCTCAACTGGTCCAATATATTGTCGTCCTCATTAGATCCGAAGTTGCAATACCCGCACTGGCTCCTGAGACGTGTAATAAACTGAGCAACAGTTTCTTCACTTTGTGCCATTGCGCGAAAAACTTGGCGTTGATGCGCGAAGCACGTTTGAGGCTTGAACTGTTCGTCCAACACTGACTTGCATTTCTCGAATTCACACTCCCCCGCGGCCACCGTTCTGCTCGTCGGCGGTAGTGAAAACCAAATGTCTTGCACTGCTGTCCCTGCTAAGTGCAATAGCATAGCTTTTTGTCGGGGTACCGCTGTAATCCCCTTTGCGGTTACGTACAACTCAAAAGCACGAAGCCAGCGATCCCACCGTTGGGATGTGCTGGTTTGGTCCACGCCCGGCACAAAAGGCTTGATATTAGAGTTCTCAGCATCCATGGCAGCCTAGGATTATTATCGTATTGAAACACGAATTGAAACAACGAATCGAATCACCTTTTTCCCGAATTTAATCGCTTTTACCCTCGTCGCCAATGTAATATACCACACGAGTTCCTTACACGCGTTTAGCTACTAGCTGCCATCTTTATTGAACTACTTCACACATGTCACACAATGCTGCCAACATACAGGTTTACAGGTTTATCAATACACTACACGAGGCAAAGCTGAGAACGCCGCAGGGCATTTGTATCACTGCATTCATAATAAGTTGTTTGTACACCCCTTTTGCGACCGCAGATTCCTTGAATTAGTTGGGTCCGAACTGTCAAAAAGTAATCAAATATAATCGTGTGTTTGTTGTGTGGACGCTTATTATTTGACTAGATGTTGTGTTTCCAAGAAATGTGCACATGGTTGAACTTCTGTTATGGGTTTTAGTAATGAATTCGGGGATTTTGTCTCATGTTTGTGCTAGCCAGGTAGTGGGGGTGTACATCATTTGAGAAATGCCAAGATCGACGAAAGATCGACTGATTTTCTGGTTCTCAATTAAGTCACGGACCCACTGTAGCGAACCACATTACATTACAAGCCTAGGTCTACTAGGTACAGTAATGTGGTATTGTGACTAGTATGTCAACAACTAAGTACTTACTTTTGAACATAGCCACTCAATGTTGAAGAATAAGCATGAAGTTGGCTGACAGATGAAATCTGAACTCCCAGCAATGAGATAAGTAAGGAACGCCTAGGCCTAATTTATTAGTGTAGGTCTGACAGTGTCGAGCTTATGTAGGCATACAATGACATAAATCAATTTAGGTATTGATGCTAGGCTAGGCCTACCCAGACACTACCATTTCTGCTTTTATGTCATGTACTGGCATCTTGTTGTTCTGACAGGTTGTTGACAATGGTAATAGTAAGGTATACAATAAATACAAACAAATTGGCAACACGCCTAGGCATAGGCCTACTTCATTGACGTTTGAGCTTAAAAATGTGGATTATGATGACCGCTGATGTTATTGTGTGTCAAAGAACAAAACATACCAGGGTCAAGAACCTTGTTGATATTTGCGAGCATCACAGAAAACTAGGCTAGGCCTAGCCTATTTCAATTTCTCTGTCAAAACATATTACGGTGACTAAGTCATTATTATGTACCGGTATAGCAAGTGTATGCACGAGCACGAACGTTATACAATTATGAATAGCCCATATCACACTACAATTGGAATCGTAGACTGGAGTCGCCAATTGCAATCGCAATCTACAATTATCCAATCACACTTGACCAGCTGACAATCCTAAAATCGTTCAACTAGGAAATAAATTCAATAATAATAACTAAAAAGACAAGCCTTAATCACAAACAAATATATAATTAAAGTTATTGGCTCTTTGTTTCCATTAAAATAGTTGTTGCTTGAGGTTATGTTGTGTTAGTGCTCAATTCGTATTTAACCGTTCTCCTTCCTGATTGGTTCACGTGACTCGGATCTACGATTCCCAATCTTATTTTAGAGCTCCGTCTATAAAAAGATTGCAACCGTAGACTGGCCGAACTGAGCTACTGCGCATGCGCCGCCAATCGTGAGCTCGAATCTACGATTGCAATTGTCAGTTCGGAACCTAATGTGATATGGCATATTTAATAATAAAAAAAGATAAACACGCAATTACAGTAAACATAACCTACATTTGACTGTTTGACAGTTCGTGGGCCCGGCATACTTCACGACCTCGCCGCACGGAGCGCGCGGAGCGCTGCGAAAATGCTGTAGCGTTTTTCGTTCTGTCATGTTTGTTATGCTGGTAGAGGGTCACGTGACGAGTGGGTGGGGCGTCAAACTAAAAATAAATAGCCGAGTTTGTTCAGGCTTAGTTTTTCTTGCATGGGGGACATACAAGGTAACACATCCCTCACGGGAAGGGAGTGTATTTACATGCTTATGGAGCAGCAGAGATTATCAGAATTACGGAACATTTTCAACCTAAAATGCAAATAGAATTAGAAATAAAACCCTTCTTAGATGTATAGAAATTGTATCCACTGTATTTTTTAGTGCTTGGGAGTTTGACGAGACTAATAAAATCCGCTGTCGGGGGCTCGTCGAAAGATGAAGTTTACCGAACCTCTACTAGGGGGTTGACGGACCTGAATGAAATGTACAATATTGTTTGTTTTGTAATTTTTTTTTTATTTTGTACATTTTTTTGTTTTATAGCTAGGAAGGCGGTGGTTGAAGACAGTTGACTTCAAAACATGTCGAATCACTTGTTGCCATGGAATCGACAATATTTTGTTTTGAATAACTTGGCATAAAAATGTGTGTTGTATTTTTTACACATCGTTTTTATTTACTATAATCCTCAGTTTACTTTTGCGTGTCTGTCTGACACTTCATAACGTGTAGTGAATGAATACGTGGACGTATTTCATAGCCTACCCACTAGATAGTTTAGTATCACAAGCGTAGAACCATGAACATCAGTGACCTGGCTGTCAAATACGAGGTAAGTAATCAAGTTCTTGTTTGTTATGCCGGGTTCATACAAAGTCGTTTGGCCGTATGCATTAAGAAATAAAACAGGTCGTATAAAGTGTAAGGGCTTATTCCAAGCTAGTTCAACGATCACATTAGCGCAGTGCTGGTGTCTATGTGGCTGTAAAAACATTGAAAGAAGGTGTAGGAATGTTGACGGCTGATCGAGTTGACAGCAAGGCTCAAATAATGTTCCTACTCCAATTGGGACTGTAGTGTACGTTTGTAATATTGACCTAGGTTTATAGGCCTAGCTATTTTGCTACGGGAATGAATTTGATTTGGTTAGCGGCTTAGAAATCTCGAAACTTTAGAAAATATCTAACAACTGTCACTCGTCAGACTGCATTGTTTGTTCTGCAATGTTGTTCTTTCAATGTATGTTTATAATATTTACCTAGGCATTTAGGCCTACCTACTTTGTCAAGGTAATGAATATGATTTTGTTAGCGGCTTAGAAATCTCGAAACATTATAAAATATCTAGCAGCTGTCACCTCTCAGACTGCATTGTTGCTTCTGCAATGTTCTTTCAATGTATGTTTATAATATTCGTCGGTCTCTAGGACACGGTCGGACCAACTGTGCACTCGTTGAGCCTTCCTGCGCATAAACTTTGCCCGAGGCAAAGCTGAGAACGCCGCAGGGCATTTGTATCACTGCATTCATAATAAGTTGTTTGTACACCCCTTTTGCGACCGCAGATTCCTTGAATTAGTTGGGTCCGAACTGTCAAAAAGTAATCAAATATAATCGTGTGTTTGTTGTGTGGACTGTGGACGCTTATTATTCGACTAGATGTTGTGTTTCCAAGAAATGTGCACATGGTTGAACTTCTGTTATGGGTTTTAGTCATGATACAATGATATTACTGTGTGGGCTAGGTATGACATTGCGCAGATGCTCGCGGCAGCCGGCCCGCTCGTGACGTCACGTGGATACAAGAATCGCCCAGCGCACGAGTCAAGTGTAGTCCTTCAGCCCAGGACGTTTTGCTTACAATAAAGGTGACGCATTTTGACCTTGGAATATGATAAAACAACGTGTACTTAGTTGAAATTCATGAAGTGCTTAGCTGGCAAAAGGGCCAAACACGCCGCCATCTTGGATTTTATATAATTCACACGAATGGCTATACAAACCAAAGTACTTGACCAATTTTTAAAAACTGTTGTATTTTAAATAGCATTTTTTAATTACAATGTACTTGTGTAGAAAATTTTTAAATTTGACAATTATATTATACATTTAAAAAATATTTTCCTACTCAATGTTTTTAGTTTCGGAATGTTAAGCTTATAACTTTTATTAAAGCTTAAAAACTGAAAAAGTACTTCATATAAACGTTTTAGATAGCTTTATTTAAAAAATAAAGCAATCAAATTCAAGTCTCTAGCTACATTACTTCCCGAGATATGAATTTTTAAAGAGTCACGCTACGCTCTCTTGCTGCGCTCGGCGTTGCCCAAGCCAGGCGCCGAGCGGTGCGCGTGCGGTCTATGTAGTCTTGCCTTTTCAGACTATCTTCTGATAGTTTATTTGAATTGAATTATTGCGTTAGCTTAGGTTCAATTATTTCAAATTTCAGGAATTTGGTTACTCACCCTTACCCCTCTACCCCACTTTTTACTTTCCAAGCTCTCAGACAATGCTGGATGCAGCGTGCGATTTGTATTGCGAGTTTATTTGAATTGAATTATTGCGTTAGCTTTGGTTCAATTATTTCAAATTTAAGGAATTTGGTTACTCACCCTTACCCCTCTACCCCACTTAATATTTCCATTTAGAAATTTTCCTCAGTTTGAGTACCCCATTACAATGCGTCTTTTATATCCATGGACTAAAAAGTTAAACCATACAGTTCAGTACAAGTTTTTACTGCAATTTCATATTAGATTAGTGATTTCTCTAAAGCAAAAACACAAACACCTCAGAGCAATGCTAACGTTAAAGTGCTAATAATGTAGAGCCCTATCATTTTACAACGTATAAGCTAAACAATGAAAGCGGTATAGATGCAACTATGTCTTGTACACATTTAATATATTTACCATTGATAATCAGATATTAAATTAAAATAAGAGCACCCCTTAAAATCGCTTATTGAAGATAAAGCAGAAAAACTAGACACAAACATTGTTTTTATCACAAGCCAGTTGATTGATAGTGAACATTGCCTTGCCAGTCCATTCAGGGCACTTGCATGAACTTGTTGAAGAAACTTACATGCCAATAATACCTCACGCTTTTCATGCTGCAAAGTCGGGCATGTTGATTTATAGTACATTCTTCTGATACTGATGTAATTCCACGTTTACTGTATTACTTTAAGATATGCAACATGTAGGATTACACGAGCTCTGGGTAAGAGGTGGAGTTGGTGATTCAACACGGTTAATTTCAATTCATACATTGGGTACAATTGGTAACATGGGCGATATTCTTCTTGCACTGCACACTCAGGTTGCGATTTCACTAGCAAGTTTGGCAAAATCTGCTCTTAAAGCAGATTCCATTAAATTAACTTTATAAGAACTGATTTTTTAACATAGGATGAAATCCTTAAGGCTGAAGAGTTCTTAGTTCGTGTTTTGAAGAGTAACACGACATGGAAGACTATGGATAAACTAAGACATTGGAAATATCACCAGTGTAAAGCCAATGTCGATTTACCACCTACTAGCAATTCAATAAATCTCAATGTCATGCGTGCTATTGTACGAATGATAACCATTTTAATTCTGATACGTCTTCTAAGACAACATTATTTGGCTTTGAGAAAGCAGACGAACTACTGGTTTCATTAATCCCGAATAATCGTCTTTTAGAAGAATTTCTAAAAGCTTGCACTGATGAAAAATTTGCCACTAAAAATTATGCGTGTCGTGAGAATAACCTGTCATGTACATTTTGTAAATGTCAGAGTTTCGATACAATAAGCTACACAAATCAATTGAATGAAGATGGTCAATTAATAATCAGTTAATTCATCATAATTTAAACAATGTTAAAAATAGCATATCTCTTTAATATCTGATTTTCAATAATGGTAAATACAATAAATGTGTGCAAGACATAGTTTCATGTATACCGCAATTGTCGTTAAGCTAAGACAATGTAAAATGATAGATAGGGCTTACATTATTAGGGCTTTAACATCATCAGTGATCTACTGTGTGTGTGTTCATAATAAAATACACTATTACAATTTTGCTTTAGAAAAATCACCAATATGCAAATGCAGTAAAAACTTATATGTGACGCATTTTCATCTTCATTTTCATACATTACCATCTCATCATCTCGATTAGCCAAAGTTGCAAAAATATAGGACGAAATAACCCAGATATTATCATCATTGTACTGAATAGAATTGAACTTTTAGTCCATGGATAATATGAACGACGCATTGTACTAGGGTAATCAAACTGACAAAAAAATTTAAATTTAAATATTAAGCATTGATTTCAATGCTATTGACATTGACCCTGTTTGTCAGTGTGTCTTTTTTTACAATCTGTGGTCAATTGTCAATATCTGTTTCTCTGTTCAAACTCTAAAATAATAAAAGTTTTCTCTGGAAGTTATCAAACACAATATTTTCATTAGTCATAAGCGTGAAGAGTTGTGAGCAGTTAACGTTTATGGCTTACCCTTAAAAAAAACATTTTTTAAACTGAAAATTGTAACGAATTGATTGCCTTTCCATGGTCTACTCGCAATACAAATCGCACGCTGCATCTAGCATTGTCTCAGAGCTTCAGGGAACAATAGGCCCAGAGTGACTCTGCTAGTCGTAAGAGGCGACGAAAGCAGACCCGTCTTGGCCCGGGGTAGAATAGGCTCAGAGTGACTCTGCTAGTCGTAAGAGGCGATGAAAAGAGACCCTGTCCCTTCCCTCTCACTATCCCACTGAATATTTCTCCTCCCACTTGGCCCTGCACACCCTTGCTGGACTCCCGTATGACGATCCACGCGACGTACTATGGATCTGATTCGGATGTGGCTTTATTCTTCATCATCGTCTTCTCATCTTCATTATCACCTTCTCATCTTCATTATCACCCGCTCATCGTCTCGATTAGCCATTGTTGCACAAATATAAGACGTTAAGCCCCATTAATCAATCAATCAATCAATCAGAGCTTCAGAGCTTGGTAAGTAAATAGAGTGGTAGAGGAGGTGTGGGGGGGGGGTAAGTAAATTCCTGGAATTTGAAATAATTGAACTAAAGCTGACGCAATAATTTAATTCAAATAAACAATCAGAAGATAGTCTGAGAAGGCAAGACTACGTAGACCGCACGCGCACCGCTCGGCGCCTGGCTTGGGCAAGCGCCGAGCGCGGCAAGAGAGCGTAGTGCGACTCTTCACAAATTCATATCTCGGGACTTATTCTAGAAAGAGACTTAAATTTGATAGCGTTATTTTTTAAATAAAGCTATCTAAAACGTTTATATGAAGAACTTTTTCAGTTAGTACGCTTCTATAAAAGTTATAAGCTTAACATTCCAAAACTAAAAACATTGAGTAGGAAAATGTTTTTTAAATGTGTAATATAATTATTAAATTTAAAACATTTCTACAGAAATACATTTTAATTGAAAAATGCTATTTAAAATACAAATTTTTTTTAAAATTGGTCAAGCACTTTGGTTTTTATAGCCATTAACGTGAATTATATAAAATCCAAGATGGCGGCGTGTTTGGCCCTTTTGCCATCTAAGCACCTCATGAATTACAACTCAGGTAACATTGTTTTAACATATTCCAAAGTCAAAATGCGTCGACCTTTTTTGTAAGCAAAACGTCCTGGGCTGATGTACTAGTGCTCGCATTCAGGGCTCCGCTCTGAGTTATTGACAGGGGTAATCAATTAATACTGTCTTTGTTCTTAACTAAACACTCATATTTCAAATCCTCGCACTTTGTTTATGGTTGCCGTCTCGGTGACAACTTATAATCTTCTTCAGATATCAGTAATATTGCCACAACAGAACTATTACATTGCATTTTTTTTATACCGATATAAATAACTCACTTCCGTAAACAAACATGACACAAAACTACTCTCGGTTATGTTCGCTCGATCCTTGTTAGTTCGAAACCTTTTTACGATAGCATTATTCTCGCCAAGTCATCATAACTTTATTACGATTGCTTACTTCCACAAATGTTTATAAACTTCTCTTACTGGCCGTATCTGGACCTCTCAGTAGTGTGTCGTCTGCTTCCAATGTGCAAGGAGTCGTGTCCAAACGTCTCGTTGAGTGTAGATACTACAAAGATATTGAGAACTGTTGTCAGTGTGTTTGATTTGAGTGTTTAAAAAGTAGAATTTTCTGCCCAAAGTGCTTAGTTCCGGAAGAATATAAAAAGTAATTAACTTTTATAAAAGTGTTATTTTAGACGTACTTTGTCAATAAGAAGTTTCGATATTATAATATGAACGTTTTTTGTTTATAGATATTAATAAGTGTGACGTGATGTGATACTATTTGCATATTTTGACCTACACAGTTGGTTCTCCAGGTTTTTACAGCGTTTACTATTAGTAAGCAACTGTTTATTCGTATGCTTCGTTCGTAAAAGCTTTTTATTTATTTTTTAAATACATTATTATGTAGTAATGTACTCTACAGTTAAAAATACTAACAATGATGATGGTGTGGTGAGTGGATTAACAACAGAAGCCCTACCAAACAAAGCGATTTACAGAGTGCCGACGGATAAATACAATTTATTTTTTTAGATTCCCTAATTATAAAGGATTGTGCTTAATTTGGGTTCGATTTTGTAAAGGGTCTGACAAATTCAATCGAAAGAATTGGTGAATTTGTGGATTGTTCTGAACATTTTGAACTCTCTGATTTTCATTGGGATTTAAAACACAAGTTGTTGGGTTATTCACCAAAAAAATAACATAAAGTCAAACCAGGATGCGTCTCAAACCTAATGTCGGCTTCGCAAATTGCCACGGAGGTACAAGGCTCGATACCCAAAGTAGAAAGAAAACTATAACATAGAGTAGTCGAGTCTTCACCACGGTAAGTCAAATATATCAGAATAATATTGTTACTGACTGCCATTTACGAACATCTCCATAAAGGCATAAAGGCACCCACATAAAGCATTCTCTAAATATATTCACGTTATTATTATTTTGCAGAACAGTAAGCTACAGTTATAGGCATAGTCAAAGCAATGCCGTCATCTCATCTGGTTCAATTAAGTTTCAAGGATGTTATTGTTATTTTTAATTTATTGGCATATTCAATGTAATTTAAAACTTACAACTGATTCGCATTATCAGGTCTTGATGAACATCACCTCCAAACGTCTAATATTATTTACACGTAATATCTAGAGAGAAAAACCACCGTATTTGAATTTGCATTTACGCTCGTATTTAAAGCCAGCACGCAATCACATTATAATTCGTATTTGAACAGTTTACAAATGAAATGTACCGACTTTATATTGTATTGCATGTGATGTGACGTTATACTGTACAGTGTATGGCACGGTATTATTATGTGCTACGTTTACATGGGTCTAACCATGCCTCCTAACCACACATTTCGGTATCGAGATCGGGATCGCAAGTCGTAACAAAGTTAACTTACATGGTTCTTATGGCACTGTCCACAACTAAATCGTAACGTCGTAATTAATTTAGATGGGAAATTGTACGACTGCAATCACGAAACCGATTACGATCACGATGCCAAAAATTGTGGCTGGGGCTTTAGTCCAGTACCGTACTGGAATCTTGGCCCATGTAAGCATTATATAATAATACGCAATATTATAAAATGGTACGAATCATAACTGACGTAATCGAATTAGGCGTAACTCTGGGTACGAATAAAATGACAATGCTATTGCTAAAGCGAAATAATTCCAGCTAAAATGTGTTTGGTGTAACTATATATTTACCTACAAAATGCGTATTGTGTGTTTAATGTTGCTGTAACGGTTTTATCACGTTCACATGACACATAATCACGCAAAGATGTGTTTATCGGTAATGTCTTCATGTTACCACTGTACGCCTAATATTATAGTAGTTTCTACTGAGCTAATATTTCTATCCACTTATATAATGCATTGTTAGTAATCATATAATGAAAACATTCAAATACGACTTTAATTTTGACGATAGATATTTAATCAGTGGAGGAGAGTAGCATTTTAACACGCGCGAAGCGGCAGCCGGCCAGCGATCTTGTATCCACGTGACGTTATGCGCGGGCCGGACAGGATCCGGCGCGCGGGAGTGCCAGACCTAGGATATCCTTAGACCATGGGTTTTAGTAATGAATTCGGGGATTTTGTCTCATGTTTGTGCTAGCCAGGTAGTGGGGGTGTACATCATTTGAGAAATGCCAAGATCGACGAAAGATCGACTTATTTTCTTGTTCTCAACTAAGTCACGGACCCACTGTACCTGCTTGCATGGGGGACATACAAGGTAACACATCCCTCACGGGAAGGGAGTGTATTTACATGCTTATGGAGCAGCAGAGATTATTAGAATTACGGAACATTTTCAAACTTAAAATGCCAATAGAATTAGAAATAAAACACTTCTTAGATGTATAGAAATTGTATCCACTGTATTTTTTAGTGCTTGGGAGTTTGACGAGACTAATAAAATCCGCTGTCGGGGGCTCGTCGAAAGATGAAGTTTACCGAACCTCTACTAGGGGGTTGACGGACCTGAATGAAATGTACAATATTGTTTGTACATTTAGCCGCGTGCCAGAATTCAGCTGCTGAGTTCGCTTAGGTAAGCGGAAAATGACGTCATACTTACTGCGCTGACTTGTAATTTTGGAACGAAAACGCTTGTTTTTAAGATGGTGGGTTATCAAAACACCATTTGTTCCATTTCTGATTCTTCTTCGTGAAACTATTGCTGCAACAAAATGGGTAGTCTGATATTTAAGTACAAAATATGGCTTAGTCTGCTATTTAAGTGCAAGGATTCAAGTATTATATGTTAAAAAAAGGACACACCAATAATACAAGTTTCGTATTTCGTATTTACCGCGTTTTTGAGGTTAGCAATTGGACTCAGCGGCATTTTGTTCCGCTTAGTTCGCTTACTAAGCAGACTCAGTATACTGAATAATGGAACGCCTTGCTTACTGTCAGTGAAGTCGCTCAGCTTGCTCTGCTGACTCAGCTGCTAAATTCTGGCACGCGGCTTTTGTAATTTTTTTTTTATTTGTACATTTTTTTGTTTTATAGCTAGGAAGGCGGTGGTTGAAGACAGTGTTGACTTCAAAACATGTCGAATCACTTGTTGCCATGGAATCGACCATATTTTGTTTTGAATAACTTGGCATAAAAATATGTGTTGTATTTTTTACACATCGTTTTTATTTACTATACTTCTCAGTTTACCTTTGCGTGTCTGTCTGACACTTCATAACGTGTAGTGAATGAATACGTGGACGTATTTCATAGCCTACCCACTAGATAGTTTAGTATCACAAGCGTAGAACCATGAACATCAGTGACCTGGCTGTCAAATACGAGGTAAGTAATCAAGTTCTTGTTTGTTATGCCGGGTTCATACAAAGTCGTTTGGCCGTATGCATTAAGAAATAAAACAGGTCGTATAAAGTGTAAGGGCTTATTCCAAGCTAGTTCAACGATCACATTAGCGCAGTGCTGGTGTCTATGTGGTTGTAAAAACATTGAAAGAAGGTGTAGGAATGTTGACGGCTGATCGAGTTGACAGCAAGGCTCAAATAATGTTCCTACTCCAATTGGGACTGTAGTGTACGTTTGTAATATTGACCTAGGTTTATAGGCCTAGCTATTTTGCTACGGGAATGAATTTGATTTGGTTAGCGGCTTAGAAATCTCGAAACTTTAGAAAATATCTAACAACTGTCACTTGTCAGACTGCATTGTTTGTTCTGCAATGTTGTTCTTTCAATGTATGTTTATAATATTTACCTAGGCATTTAAGCCTACCTACTTTGTCAAGGTAATGAATATGATTTGGTTAGCGGCTTAGAAATCTCGAAACATTATAAAATATCTAGCAGCTGTCACCTCTCAGACTGCATTGTTGCTTCTGCAATGTTCTTTCAATGTATGTTTATAATATTCGTCGGTCTCTAGGACACGGTCGGACCAACTGTGCACTCGTTGAGCCGTCCTGCGCATAAACTTTGTCCGAGGCAAAGCTGAGAACGCCGCAGGGCATTTGTATCACTGCATTCATAATAAGTTGTTTGTACACCCCTTGTGCGACCGCAGATTCCTTGAATTAGTTGGGTCCGAACTGTCAAAAAGTAATCAAATATAATCGTGTGTTTGTTGTGTGGACGCTTATTATTTGACTAGATGTTGTGTTTCCAAGAAATGTGCACATGGTTGAACTTCTGTTATGGGTTTTTAAGCGAGCGAAGCGAGCGTTTCCACGAGACTCTTATGGCACTTCGTTCTGTTTTTTTTTTTTTTTTTTTTGTACCGTACTATACTCTAACGGCACTTAATTCATTCTGTTTGTTTGTTTTGTTTTTTTTTTTTGTTTTTATGTCCGTCGATAGCGGTCGACGGAAAGTCCGATCAACTTGAAATTTGGACCATCCACAAGCCTCGATGTGGATTGAAGGTGTATAGTTTTGAGGCAAAATCGTTTGAAAAGTTATAAAGTTACACCATAGTTACTGCAAAATATTTTTCTGAAACAAAATGGTGGCACCATATTTTTTTAAAGCTTTTTCCGGTCACGAATATGTTCATTTAATGGCTATTTGATCAATATTGGCAAAGTTACACAAAAGTTACTCGAAAATATTTTTCTGAAAAACAGTAACAGCAAAATGTGAGGTGGCTATCTTGTAGTACATTTTCATCCGGTCACGAATATACTAATTTAGACGTGATCGGATACGTATTAGAGGCAGAAATTACATTTCTATTGCTGTCAGTGGCGGACCGCGGCGAAACACGACAAAGAAAATTCTTAGCAACGCACATGGCACTGCATTCAACAATATCGGGAATTATAATAGCTATGGGAATTAGACAAATTTTTGCAATGTGCATTCTTGAATTGTTGTTTATTGTTGTTTTTATTAGCTTTGAGATCTTTTCGCCAGAACGTTCGTAGATATGGACGCGCTCGCTTATCAACGCGTCAAACAGAGCGTTTTCCTAGTAGTAATGAATTCGGGGATTTTGTCTCATGTTTGTGCTAGCCAGGTAGTGGGGGTGTACATCATTTGAGAAATGCCAAGATCGACGAAAGATCGACTTATTTTCTTGTTCTCAACTAAGTCACGGACCCACTGTACCTGCTTGCATGGGGGACATACAAGGTAACACATCCCTCACGGGAAGGGAGTGTATTTACATGCTTATGGAGCAGCAGAGATTATTAGAATTACGGAACATTTTCAAACTTAAAATGCCAATAGAATTAGAAATAAAACACTTCTTAGATGTATAGAAATTGTATCCACTGTATTTTTTAGTGCTTGGGAGTTTGACGAGACTAATAAAATCCGCTGTCGGGGGCTCGTCGAAAGATGAAATTTACCGAACCTCTACTAGGGGGTTGACGGACCTGAATGAAATGTACAATATTGTTTGTACATTTAGCCGCGTGCCAGAATTCAGCTGCTGAGTTCGCTTAGGTAAGCGGAAAATGACGTCATACTTACTGCGCTGACTTGTAATTTTGGAACGAAAACGCTTGTTTTTAAGATAGTGGGTTATCAAAATACCATTTGTTCCATTTCTGATTCTTCTTCGTGAAACTATTGCTGCAACAAAATGGGTAGTCTGATATTTAAGTACAAAATATGGCTTAGTCTGCTATTTAAGTGCAAGGATTCAAGTATTATATATTTAAAAAAGGACACGCCAATAATAAAAATTTCGTATTTCGTATTTACCGCGTTTTTGAGGTTAGCAATTGGACTCAGCGGCATCTTGTTCCGCTTAGTTCGCTTACTAAGCAGACTCAGTATACTGAATAATGGAACGCCTTGCTTACTGTCAGTGAAGTAAGTAGCTTAATACTGGAACACTCAGCTTGCTCAGCAGACTCAGCTGCTAAATTCTGGCACGCGGCTTTTGTAATTTTTTTTTTTATTTGTACATTTTTTTGTTTTATAGCTAGGAAGGCGGTGGTTGAAGACAGTGTTGACTTCAAAACATGTCGAATCACTTGTTGCCATGGAATCGACAATATTTTGTTTTGAATAACTTGGCATAAAAATTTGTGTTGTATTTTTTACACATCGTTTTTATTTACTATACTTCTCAGTTTACTTTTGCGTGTCTGTCTGACACTTCATAACGTGTAGTGAATGAATACGTGGACGTATTTCATAGCCTACCCACTAGATAGTTTAGTATCACAAGCGTAGAACCATGAACATCAGTGACCTGGCTGTCAAATACGAGGTAAGTAATCAAGTTCTTGTTTGTTATGCCGGGTTCATACAAAGTCGTTTGGCCGTATGCATAAAGAAATAAAACAGGTCGTATAAAGTGTAAGGGCTTATTCCAAGCTAGTTGAACGATCACATTAGCGCAGTGCTGGTGTCTATGTGGCTGTAAAAACATTGAAAGAAGGTGTAGGAATGTTGACGGCTGATCGAGTTGACAGCAAGGCTCAAATAATGTTCCTACTCCAATTGGGACTGTAGTGTACGTTTGTAATATTGACCTAGGTTTATAGGCCTAGCTATTTTGCTACGGGAATGAATTTGATTTGGTTAGCGGCTTAGAAATCTCGAAACTTTAGAAAATATCTAACAACTGTCACTTGTCAGACTGCATTGTTTGTTCTGCAATGTTGTTCTTTCAATGTATGTTCATAATATTTACCTAGGCATTTAGGCCTACCTACTTTGTCAAGGTAATGAATATGATTTGGTTAGCGGCTTAGAAATCTCGAAACATTATAAAATATCTAGCAGCTGTCACCTCTCAGACTGCATTGTTGCTTCTGCAATGTTCTTTCAATGTATGTTTATAAAATTTACCTAAAGTCTATGTCAGGGAAAGGTTGCGCCGAGGCAGGTAAACTTCTCCGCCGCGCTCTTCCCCCACCATGCGGCTCGGCTACTCGACAAGGGTGAACGACTATTGACATTCCGCAGAGATGGCCCGTCAAGATAATGGTAATTGGTAGCTGTAGAAATTTAAAACTAACATTTTTGCTGTTTTGTAACTTCTATCGAATTATTTGGAATATTGAAGAAAAACTAACATACCCTCGTTTTTGAATTACAAAAAAACACCAGCAAGTAAACACATGTGAATTGAACACATATTGTAGTTTTTAGCTTTAGTGATTATGTAATAAGCTATGTCGAAATAGTGAGTGAGTGAGTTAGTGAGTGAGTGAGTGAGTGAGTGAGTGAGTGAGTGAGTGGCAGAGTTGTGTTCAATGTTTGATAACAATGACGGTGGCGATGAAGTGTTATTAAATGTTATATAAACAGAAATGAGATAATAGCTCTTTGCTAACATTAACTCTTCATATTGTAATATGATATGATCAGTTTTGCGACTCAAACGCATATCAAAGATCTAATCATGACTTTGAAAATCAGTTTTATATTGCATGTGAATTAGATACCATTAAAAATGTATCAATAAAAAATGTATAAATAAAAACAATGATGATGAATTAAAATACATACAAGAATTAAGTAAATACTAAAGGTATTAATACCATAAACAAAATAAACAATTAATGCCTTGTCAGTACATGAAATTGTAGAATAGCAAAGATTCATATGAACCACAGGGTCATTGTTAAACATCTGCAAATTCAACCATTATTAAAAAGTATACCGTTAATTACGCCACATACAGCAGCCAACTAGAAAATAATTAACAATAAAGATAACTTATGGAAAAAAACATTCATAAACAACAGCTATCGATCAGTATCGTCACCGTCATTGTAATCAAACATTGAACACAACTCGGCCACTCACTCACTCACTCACGATTTCGACACAGATTATTGCATAACCTATCACCAAAGCTAACAACTACATGTGTTTAATTTACATGTGTTTACTAGCTTAATTTCTGGTGTTTTTTTGTGATTTAAAAACGAGGGTATGTTAGTTTTTCTTCAATATTCCAAATAATTCGATAGAAATTACAAAACAACAGAAATGTGAGTTTTTAAATTTCTACAGCTACCAATTAACATTATCTTGACGGGCCATCTCTGCGGAATGTCAATAGTCGTTCACCCTTGTCGAGTAGCCGAACCGCATGGTGGGGGAAGAGCGCGGCGGAGAAGTTTACCTGCCTCGGCGCAACCTTTCCCTGACATAGACTTTAGGTCTTTAGTCCTACCTTCGGTAAATCTTCCGATTGGGTCCGCGGTCAAAAATCGCTGTAAAATAAACTAATGAAATTTCTTCATATTTACTGTTATAAATATATTAAATCTAGTGTACAAAGTATTTTTTTTTTTTTAGTAGTTTTAATGTTTAAATTTAGTTTATAAGTAAAGAAAATGTGATCTAAGTGTTCGAGATGACAGACGGAAGAAAATTAATGAGCCATTACTGATCGCCATCTTTGACGTTCCGGCAGTGTTGCCAACCATTTTATTTGAGTGATACAATTTGAAGAAGGCGTAAATTTATTTGAGTTGTAAACGAAAGTAGGCCTACGTTTCAAGATGTTTCATAACCTGACCCCTTAACCTTCTTCCTTTCGTGGGATGTCAGGCACTTGGGCAGTCACTTTCAGTGTATGTCACTTTGGTAGGCATACGTTGGTATACTACAGAACTTCGGGCGGCAGAAAAAGTATCATGGCGACAATGGGAAAATCCGCCGTCTAAACGCTGTTTTAGATCATTGAAAAGGGTAATTTTGAATATTTTAGCGGACACCAAAACTTGTTTGGGTTCATTTTAAACATAAATTTGTCTTTTAGTAAGTGTTTCAAGTACTTTTCATGACTGCATTTGTGCAAATGAGCCGCGGACCCAATCGGAAGAATTACCCTACCTTCTTTGTCAAGGTAAATTGAATTTGATTTGGTTAGCGGCTTAGAAATCTCGAAACATTATAAAATATCTAGCAGCTGTCACCTGTTAGACTGCAATGTTTGTACTGTGCTGCGATATCGTGAGTAAACGCGGAACTAACATTGATGACGTAAATAGGAACAAGTTTTACCAAAGAACTCGCGCACAGATGCGATATATTTGTTTTAGCCCTTTGGCATTTGGTAATGTGAGCGAAGGTCCTGGATGAGGTTCACCGAAACTCCGCTAGGACGATTGACAGGACCTTGTTTACTATTTACAATCTAGGACGGGGGTTACTTTTGTCGAAAATAGTCCTTTTTCAGAATTTATCTAGACCCTTAGATAGAGGTAATGACGGCCCTTTACATCAATTCTGAAAATCATCTATTTCTTTGAAAGATAAAAATAAACTTGCATTATCGTCGGAATTTTCACCGCCAATGAAGTGTTTTCATCATAAACATCTACCTGGATGTGCAACATGGTTGGAATACGCGTCTGCGATTCTCATTTCCGGTTTTTGACATTCTCGGACATTTTAGCCCCTATCGCTAAGCACGCGTTTAAATCCAAAGTGGCTGAACTCTGGCGGACAAATCGAAAACCAGTACAGCCGGGATAGGTTACGGAATGATGGCCGGTGTTCGCTGTGTGTTATATAGACGGCGATAGAGAGTATGAGTGAATTACATGATCAACATTATTGTCGGGCAGTAAACATGTAAGAAAAAATTGACAATCAATACCTTGTTGATTTATGCCACAATGTAGCAACCGGCGAGCGAAACAAATATTCTCTCAATACGAAGTGTTTTAAAATCCGAATGAGTTCGGCGCTTACGCAGTTGCGTAGGTGTCAAAATGCGTGCCGGTATGGTATTCAGGCTAAAAAAAATACACAATGTTTTCTATTTTGTGCCGTTAAATAAATCATTTTTTAAAATAAATTTCGTAGATGCTGTGTAAAAAAAAGTGCGTAGGTAGTCCTAACATAAATTGACATTTAGGCCTACCCACATTTTGGATTTTTTTTTTTTTAATTTATATATTTCATAAAAAAATACTAAATATGCGTACGCTAGATTTTGTTAACTTGATGGTTCAACAGAATTGTGACAATGTATTTGTCACAATATAATTCTTAATGTGATTTTAAACCTCCAATACTGAAATTCAGCATTATACAGGAAAATTAACCTCAAAGTGTAGATTGCGTGCGTGTGGGATGTGGGTGTAAGGGGGTGGGAGACATAAAACACCTCAACTACCGTTATCAATAATTATAATAGGCTATACTGATACAAAATGATCAACTTAAAACCTATTTTTAGAATCCAACATTTAGCATACGCCTACGCATCTGCCTGTCAGATTCAGCTGCGTTGCAATTACCTTTAGCTTTAGCAAGTATAGGCCTATGTCGTAGAGAACACTCATTTCTGGTTTTGGTGGACTGGGGGGGGGGGGGGGGGGGGGAGGCGTGGGAGTTCGGTGGGCGTTTAGGTAAAAAAGAGGGCCGGAATGAATGAAAAGAAATTTGAAGAAGAGATAAAAGAGGAATTGTGATCCGAAATAAGAACGGGAGCCCTCTTTGCCTTACTTACATATAGAAAATAGTCATGTTTACACTTCCTTGAACCTGCTTTATATGAGTAAGTAGCGTTATCTTCGTTGTTCTCATCTGTGCAGTTAATATTCACGTTTATCAGATGTGGTTTTTGCATGTAATTATGTCTGAAGGGATGCTTGCCTACATAGTACCAGTTTCCTTAATATTACTACTGTAAAATTAAACGATAACCGTTTAAAATCCTATTTGCGTTGACAAATGGTCGCTGTATGTTCCCAACAAACGCGTTTATGTGATAAATGTGTATCACAGACACCATCACCCTGTCACTCACTAACCTACTGCCAGAAACATATGGAACACAGGTTAGCCGTGCGTTGTTTATCCCGGCTCGGACGGCCATGATGGTCGCGACGGTGGCGCGCCTACATCTCGATTTAAAGGCGATAGGCCTCAATTGAGCAGGAAGTGACGACACATACACTAGTTGAGCGCGCGATCTATTGGTTACTCGCGGAACTAGGATCGCCTTAGCCCGCGATTCGGACATATTTCAAATGTCTGTCATAACAGAGGATGGCAACTCCGAGTGTTTACGTTTGGTTTACGTTGTCCAACTGGCTTAAAACGACATGCCTTGAACGTGCGTGAACAATGCGCCCATTGTTACCAAGGTAACAGTTGTTTCCATGTTATTTCCCATAAACAAAACGAATCCATAGCAACAATGGGTGCCCCTAGGTGTAGGGGCCGACTATGAATTCCAACCTAAGACATCAGTCAACCCTCTAACGAACATATGGCTGGAATGGAGATGACTGAAGAGATGAAAGAGATGGCTCATTTGTCTCTTCTCTATCTACTGTTTATTTTAATATCAGTACCGCTCTACCAACTTTCATATTTTTTTGTTTTATTTATTTTCTAAAATAATTTTTACCATCTCCGTCCATCTTCAAATATTTTTCACAAATTCATCCAGAAAAATACGCTCACACACAAGTTCATCTTATGTAAGCATTCCTCGATTAACAGTTTACTGCCATAAGCAATACATAATAATTTATAAACAAACCTATAATCAGAATAAAAATGAATAAAAAATAAATAATAAGCCAGTATTTATTATATATCATAATGCAATGTAAATTTTTCACAACTTTAATCCCTTACATGCCATGTTTTATGCCAAATATGGAAAATATTCAATGCACTGTATAGGCCTACTGTGTAATGTAATCGATGAATAAAGTTATTTTGATTTGAAAATAGAGGGTTATCCAGGACTGGCGTAAGGAAAGATTCATTGAAAGGTACAGCCTGTGGTACTCGCTTGTCAACTGGTTCCTAGCCCTGTGGCCTACGCCCATTCATTTGATTTTTGACAATTAAATGCAGGAAGCTGGGCTTCTGGGTGCGCGACAATTTGCACAGTGAACGTGGCAGCGCATCTGGCGTGACACTAAACACGGCAAGCGCGCAATTGTTCAAGCCATATAAAATACAATTTATAACAACTTACTTCAATCGAAGAGGTGCTTGTCGAAGCAGGCGCGTAGGAAGGGGGGGAATGGGGGGAGGTTCCCCCACACTTTTTCCTGTGACCCACCCAATTTAGCGTTTTAGGCACATCCCGACATCCAATACGGTACCACACGGATACCCGTTAAACATTCACCAACTTATTTCATATTTCACCTGTGAATAATAATTGTAGAAACACAGAGGGCCCCACCCCCCAGAGAAAGCCAAGATCTTTGTCACACGATATATTTCCTCTGCCTTTGTTTGCACTTTGTAGAATTACAAAATAAAAGCGAATGGGTGCTTCATGGTCAGTGGCGTAATTAGGGAAGGGGCGGGTTAAGACCCTCAAAACGTATTTATTTAAGCCTTAAACTCGAAAAATAACTAATATAGCGAAAAGGCCTCCGGCGGCTGGGGCTCCAACCCAGACCCCGCGAGTTGTTCGCGCTCACAATTCTCCCCCCCCCCCCCCCCCCCCCCCACTTGATATGGAGTTCCTACGCGCCTGTGTCGAAGGAATGGGGACAGGATAGTCGTCTGAAGGCCTAACATTCACGAAGTGTTTGGAGCTGTATGTATCCTTCTTCGCACACTTTGTGGTAAACCCTGTCCTTCCACATGCTCGGACCCACCTTTCACACAGCACCATATTCATATGTGGCTTCGGAAACCGTACAAAGGTCACTCCACTGCTCCGGCATAGCCCATAAACACAGTGCTTTGTGGCCGGCATGTTTGTTGTGACTGTCCGCACGAGTTGTACTACGCGCGCGAATGACCACTATCGATATGATAAAGATGGCCGCTGCATATATCGATAGCTAAAAATAGAATCCAGGCCTATGCTATTACATATCAACAGTCACAACAACAATGTGAACAATGTCAAAATCCGAAACTCAAGGGCTAAAATGGCTGCCCACCGCCTTCTTCCGTGGCTATTTAATTGGTTCATTGATTTGTTAGCTGATTCAAGTCCAGTAACGAAGTTATTATTATAAGTCCATGCATCTACCATGATGACAGTGACCGCGTTGTGATCAGTTGCGCTTTACGATCTTACACCTTGGGCCTTACAACTGATTGTGAATGGTGCTCAAATGTAGAATTGGGTCAGGGCAGGGCACACCCCCGCCGATCGCAAGAGGCAATACAACGAGTTCCGCCACTTTCTCTAAGCTTAAAACTGAATCTAATTCTAGATAATAATCATATATTGTAAGTATATGTATATTTAATTGATTGTAATAATAAGTTGTAAGTCTCTTCTTCTTTCTTCTTTTCCTATGCCCGAATGTTTGGCTTACTGGGCCATCATGCATGTTCTGGTTTTCCAGTAGAGACAGGCTTCCTTTTCCTCATAGCTCATGCCAGGTGGAAGGGCATCTATAAGACTTGGACATCTTATCAGATGCTCTCTGTTCTGTTCCTCCCTCCCACATAGACTGCACAAGTGTATGTACGACAAAAATAGCTGGTGAAGCTAAATAAACACAATCTTATCTGATCTTATCAAACCGGGTACGTAGAACTGAGGAGGCGACTGGCAACACAAGTGTCACGTGATCTTCTTTCAGGATGAACCAGTGGCAGGTCCAAGTGGTTGCAGTGGCGAAGGCAATGAGCCCAACGATGAACCAGCTGATGAACCATCCCCATCAACACCCCAAAGGCGTTGGAAATTCCTTACAGGCTACTTCAACTTTCTCGCCGATTTCAGAGAGGTGAGTGAAGCGTTAGTTTTAAGACTCGACCACAATTATTGTCGGTATCGGGATTGCACACGCAATCCGGACATTGGGAAAAAGTTAACTTAGGCCTACATTGGTTTTTGTGACGCTGTTCAAAATACAATCGTACTGTCGTAATGATGTAGCATGAGAAAATGTATACGATTGCGATCCCAATCCCGATTACAATCACGATGCCGAGGATTGTGGTTGAGGCCATAGATGATTCGTATTCGATGTACGTGCTTTCCAAGCAGATCGTGTCCTGTTTGAAGTCGACACTGTGCAGTAGCTGTTCGTCTATTTCCATACTTCTTGATATTTCCAGTAGTTATTTTTTGCCATGCTTTACCTTTCCCTTTATCAATCCACTGTTTTTGCACTCTCCTCTAGAGATGGGAATTGTGGCCCGAACGGCCCGAAAGCCCGGGCCGGGCCGGGTTTCTTAAGTTAGCTTCGGGCTTCGGGCCGGTATCGGGCCGAAGCATTGAAAGTTCTGGCCGGGCCAGGTTTTCGGGCTTTCGGGCTTTCGGGCCGGTTCGGGCTTTCGGGCCGAGTCGGGCTTTCGAGCCGGTTCGGGCTTTCGGGCCGAGTCGGGCTTTCGGGCCGAGTCGGAATTTCGGGCCAGGTCGGACTCTGGCTTACCTGGCCAGCATTTTGGGGCTGGATATCAATATTTAATAATGATTTTAAAATAAAAAAAAATAATTCTTTAAAATTGAATATAGAGCTGCTTCAGTTTAATTATCTAAGCAGCAGTAAGCAGTTTGTTTTTTGGAGTTCTCTACAGGCCACAGTCCACCCACTCACACACAACATTCTCCTATTCCCTACCCCTATAGCCAACACTGTGGCGATCGACTAAATCGATACGTTTTGTGTCGGCGGTGACTTTACTATAAGGCCAGGCCGCTCTTTCGGGCCGGGCCGGGCCGGGTTTTCGGGCTTTCGGGCCGGTTCGGGCTTTCGGGCCGGGTCGGGTTTTCGTGCCGGGTATAGGGCTTCTGGCTTTCCTGGCCAGCATTTTGGGGCTGGATATCAATATTTAATAATGTTTTTTATAATTTAAAAAAAATCTATAAAATTTAATATATAGAGCTGCTTCAGTTTAATTATCTAAGCAGCGGTAAGCAGTTTGTTTTTTGGAGTTCTCCACAGGCCACAGTTCACCCACCCACACACAACGTTCTCCTATTCCCTACCCCTATAGCCAACACTGTGGCGATCGACTAAACCTGTGGCGATCGACTAAATCGATACGTTTTGTGTCGGCGGCGGCTTTACTATAAGGCCAGGCCGGGTTTTTGGGCTTTCGGGCCGGGCCGGGCCGGGCTTTCGGGCTTTCGGGCCGACTTTCGGGCTGGGCCGGGCCGGGCCGGAATCATCATCTTTCGGGCCGGGTTCAGGCCGGGCGGCAGTAGGTTTTTACCTTGTCGGGCCGGACTCGGGCCGGACAGTTTCGGGCCGGGCCACGGGCCGGGCCGGGCCGTACGTTTCCCACAAATTCGCATCTCTACAGTCTCCTCTTGGTTGTTGCACTAAGATGTGCCTTTACTGATGAATGTGACAGCTTTCTGATTACTTGGGGCATTTTGCCGCCTCTCTTTGCTAGATAATCTGCCTTCTCATTACCACACTTCACAATGTGCTGGAATCCATTGCAACACTATACCTCCCATGGCAACATAATATAGTCTAAGCGGCAGTATCTTGCATTCTTTCATCTTGTTCTCTAGATTGTTTACGATTGCTAAGGAGTTATTCTTCTTATGTAAAATAGCATGTAATAAAACAAATCGATAGCAACCATAAACAAATCCTACACTTAACTATGACCATTAGGTTTGAAGTAGGACAAGCCCAATGATTTGACTATGCATCTGACCCTAAGGCTATACTGTGTTATATCGAATGGTGCTGAAGGGACCCTGACAACACGTGGTACTGGCATGAAGATGTCTTGTTGTTGAATGGCGATACCAATGTGGGCGTTAGGACAACTGAAAGACAATACGAACCCAGGAAAATAACATACATTTAAATTTCCCAGGACAACAAGGGAAAAAATTGGAAACAGAAAGAGATCACCCGGAAAGCTGGCGAGGCGTGGTGCAGACTTTCAGATGCGGACAAGAAACCTTATAAAGAAGCGGCAATGAAGAATATAGAAAAAGAAGGAAAGAAGAGAAAGGTATGTGGGGACAAGAAACCGTATCAGGAAGCGGCGATGAGGAATCGAGAACAAGGCACTATAGGTACACGCATATGCCCGGTTCCCATGTCTCTTGCCGGGCGGCAAGCCGATGCGTGGTGACCAATCAGAACTAAGGCTCATCTCTTGCACTGCCAGCCT
Source organism: Isoperla grammatica (assembly GCA_945910005.1). Lineage (NCBI taxonomy): Eukaryota > Metazoa > Arthropoda > Insecta > Plecoptera > Perlodidae > Isoperla > Isoperla grammatica. The sequence goes on from OX246745.1 coordinate 39,391,629, forward strand.
TCCAGCACCGCGACGGAAACGCTGTGATTGGTCACCGCGCGGCTAAGCTGATGCGCGGTGACCAATCAGAACTTTGTCTAAATTCTTGCACTGCCTTCAAGCACCGCAACGGAAACGCGCTGTGATTGGTCATCGCGCGTCAGCTGGCCGCGCGGCAAGAGTCATGGGAACCGGCCACTATGGCGGATTTGTAGCAACCCATTAGGTTCGTTCATTTGTCGTGTTTGTAACTGTTAGAACACTGAACACCACCAGAACATATGAAGATTTTTTACAGATGAACAACGAACAACCTGTTCGGACTGTTCGAAACGGACAAATGAACGAACCTATTATTTCCCGACCTTTGGGTCACGTGAACCAATCAGAAACTCGCCGTGTCTTTTCTGATTGATTTCCGTGATCTGCCGGTCCAGAGAAAACGTGTCGGCCGTGTTGCCGTGAAAGGTTTAAGGGATACCGGGACATTGTTGCAGCGTGCAGGTAGATGTAAGAAGCGTCGGGTCTGCTCCGAGGGCCGCAAGAAGATGTCGCGAAGCCGGAAGACCGGGAGGACGACGAGGATCTACCGACGACGCAACCGCCACAACAGCGACTACGAGACGGACGACACCTCGACGACAACCGACTTCGAGCTGCCGCGGAAACGACGCAAGCCGGCGAAGCAGAAGGGGTCGACCAGGTCTTGTATCTGCGGTATGAAACACCGCGACCCCAGGGATAAAGCGCCGCCGTTGAGGAGGAAGAACAAGAGGAAAGCGGTTCGCAAACGTTCCAGAGAAGAGGATTATGACAGCGATACGACCTCCATGAGCTCGTCCACGTCGTATGATTCAACGGGGACAGAATAACCAATGTTGTTATCGTAGTGCTGTCTAGTCATTTGTATATTTGATAGCTTCTCGTTATAATAATCTAGGAAAATTTAAATTGTTTTCGATGTTATTGTTAAATTTTATTGAAACCGTTATTAAAAAGCTCATTAATAGTTTCGTTAAGAAGAGGAAAGCGGTTCGCAAACGCTCCAGAGAAGAGGATTATGACAGCGATACGACCTCCATGAGCTCGACCACGTCGTATGATTCAACGGGGACAGAATAACCAATGTTGTTATCGAAGTGCTGTCTAGTCATTTGTATATTTGATAGCTTCTCGTTATAATAATCTAGGCCAATTTTAATTGTTTTCGATGTTATTGTTAAATTTTATTGAAACCGTTATTAAAAAGCTCATTAATAGTTTCGTTATTATACGTTATTTAAATTTATATCTGTTTTTGAAGATCAGATGAGGTCAAATAAGGATTGAAGACATTATGTTAGAGTAAGAAAATGAATGGAGCAAATAAGGCAGAGTAGGTATTAATAGTATCGGCATGTGAAAGGGATAATTCATAATTGTAATTTTTCGTGGGAATACCCGTTATAGGGTAGACACCAGCTTGACCTGATGTATCCCTCTTCAGGTGAATACCTAGGTTATTAGGCTGTTAAGTTTAGATAGTTGGGAAAGAATGTCCGAGGGCCATTTCCCAGCATTCGCCTTTACGACTGAGAAAAACCTCGGGGAAAAATTCAAGTCAGGACTACCGCGGTGGCCGGAATCGAACCGGCAACCTCCCGAATTAGAGCCTCACGTCTTACCGCTGAGTCTCCTCTATCGGTGTGAAAAGGGTGTCAGGAAGAGGAAGAGGGTAACAAGAAGATTGAGGAGAAAAATGTTTGAATGTAGCTTCAAGGTAGACAGACAAAGACAGCGATGACAGGACAGTGTGAAGAAGAGTGTGGAACAGAACAGCGAGGAGGAGACTGGAACGTGGTGGAAAGCTGAGAAGTGGAGAGATCTAGTTTCCATGCCAACTCAACGTAGATTAGTACGTAGTTATCAAGAGCAGCTGAGGGAGAACGTATGGCAGGTAGAGTGCTCTGTGAGCGATGACGTTCAGTTTACCTATTTTATCTAGCTCAGCTTCTGTTAAATGCTCCAAATCTTATATGCCTAATATATTATTTACAGTAATTTTTATTATTGACATACTTAAGCACTTAAAACTTAATTATTAATGAGTGTTATGTAATTAAAATAACAATCAGCCAAAGAATCCAGAAAACAACTGAAACCTAGTACAATGGTTGACGGAATAACACAGTCCACAACACTCTTCGCGTGCGGGTAAGGTTAAGCCGTCCTACAGCCATCCGTATTCCCACGGCATCATTATTTCATGCGTCAAGTGAGGGGCATACTGACATTTGTGTGGGTGTGAACGCTCACAGCGCTGCTGTCATACGGTCTCCCAATGATACCGTATTATTGTTATCTAAAATGAAAACGATGCCGCATGGTTACACTGTGGTTTAACTCACCAATCAGCTGCCTCGTCTGTGTGCGCTGTTGGCACGCCTGCTTGCACGGCGTCCAGTCTGACCAACCGGACACGACGCACGGCAGTTTGCAGTCGACGAAGCAGGATTGCCACTGTGCGGGCGCCTTTTCCCCCAGATGCTCCAGACAAAGTCCGGGACTGACCCTGGGCCCCCCGTTGGTTGCGGTAACACCAGACTCCTGCGGACATGGGTGATGATGATAATATTTGGGGTTTAACGTCCCATATTTTTGCAACGAGGCTAATCGAGACGATGAGTGGGTGATTATGAGAATGAAAAAACGCCGCCCAAGCCAGGATTCGAACCTGGAACGCAAAGACCGCGGTTTACTAGACCAACGTTTAATCGACCTCGGCCAACTGCGCCGGCGTTGCTGCGGACACGGGACCATCACATTATACACAGACTGGTCGAGGGGGAGAAGCCAGGCGAAAGGAAGACCACGTCCCCCTCTCCCATTTCCACCCCTTTATGTCTTGTCCCTTTCCTACAAATATCCCCCGACATGATTATAGTTGCCGACTATTCGTTAAACCACAAATAATCAATCAATCAATCAATCAATCAATCAATCAATCAATCAATCAATCATCAGAATAATATCATGTAATAGGGTGCTCGGGAGTGCGTCGGTTGTTACAAAAACAAACACAAAAAAGACATCTGAGTGGACAGGCCTTTAAACCGCATCCACATAAACGACAAGTGAATATTGACTATGGACTACAACCCCCCGTAATTATTTCTTAGTCAAGAGACAAAACCAACAAGACTCCTTTCATTGGCTGCGAATGAGAGTTCTGCGCGCTGATTGGCTGTGACTAAGACTTGACCAAGGAATTGAAATATTTTCAATTCGATAGTAAATAATCAATAACTAATAGTCAAAAGTAAAATTGTGTGAACGTCAGCACGTATGGTTCAAATCGCTTAATCAATAGTCAATAGTCATTTATGTGAACCGGCTCTTAAACCAGTATGATGCCCACCTCTCGTCCGGTATCCCATGCCGCAGTCGGTGCCGGCGGTAGCTAACAGTCCGACCACTCGCCCAGGCCCCACAGGAAGTGTTTACATCGCGCGGCAGAGAGCGGGCAGGGGCGCAGCTCCTCGCTGGGGGGGCATTCGCGCAGCCCCCAGTCGGCCACTGGACTACCACGCGGTGTCTGGTCTGAGTCGGCGTCACCTCGCCGTCCCGCACCTCGGAGCTGGCGTCTGAAACACGGAGGCTACTTGTTGACATCAACAGGTGTCTGTGCGTCACCTCGCCGTCCCGCACCTCGGAGCTGGCGTCTGAAACACGGAGGCTACTTGCTGACATCAACAGGTGTCTGGTCTGAGTCGGCGTCACCTTGCCGTCCCGCACCTCGGAGCTGGCGTCTGAAACACGGAGGCTACTTGTTGACATCAACAGGTGTCTGTGCGTCACCTCGCCGTCCCGCACCTCTGAGCTGGCGTCTGAAACACGGAGGCTACTTGTTGACATCAACAGGTGTCTGTGCGTCACCTCGCCGTCCCGCACCTCAGAGCTGGCGTCTGAAACACGGAGGCTACTTGTTGACATCAACAGGTGTCTGTGCGTCACCTCGCCGTCCCGCACCTCAGAGCTGGCGTCTGAAACACGGAGGCTACTTGTTGACATCAACAGGTGTCTGTGCGTCACCTCACCGTCCCGCACCTCGGAGCTGGCGTCTGAAACACGGAGGCTACTTGTTGACATCAACAGGTGTCTGTGCGTCACATCGCCGTCCCGCACCTCAGAGCTGGCGTCTGAAACACGGAGGCTACTTGTTGACATCAACAGGTGTCTGGTCTGCGTCACCTCACCGTCCCGCACCTCGGAGCTGGCGTCTGAAACACGGAGGCTACTTGTTGACATCAACAGGTGTCTGTGCGTCACCTCGCCGTCCCGCACCTCAGAGCTGGCGTCTGAAACACGGAGGCTACTTGTTGACATCAACAGGTGTCTGTGCGTCACCTCGCCGTTCCGCACCTCGGAGCTGGCGACTGAAACACGAAGGCTACTTGTTGACATCAACAGGTGTCTGTGCGTCACCTCACCGTCCCGCACCTCAGAGCTGGCGTCTGAAACACGGAGGCTACTTGTTGACATCAACAGGTGTCGGCGTCACCTCGCCGTCCCGCACCTCGGAGCTGGCGTCCGAAACACGGAGGCTACTTGTTGACATCAACAAGTGTCTGTGCGTCACCTCGCCGTCCCGCACCTCGGAGCTGGCGTCCGAAACACGGAGGCTACTTGTTGACATCAACAAGTGTCTGTGCGTCACCTCACCGTCCCGCACCTCGGAGCTGGCGTCTGAAACACGGAGGCTACTTGTTGACATCAACAGGTGTCTGTGCGTCACCCCGCCGTCCCGCTCCTCGGAGCTGGCGTCTGAAACACGGAGGCTACTTATTGACATCAACAGGTGTCTGTGCGTCACCTAACCGTCTTGCACCTCGGAGCTGGCGTCTGAAACACGGAGGCTACTTGTTGGCATCAACAGGTGTCTGTGCGTCACCTCACCGTCCCGCACCTCGGAGCTGGCGTCTGAAACACGGAGGCTACTTGTTGACATCAACAGGTGTCTGTGCGTCACCTCGCTGTCCCGCACCTCGGAGCTGGCGTCTGAAACACGGAGGCTACTTGTTGACATCAACAGGTGTCGGCGTCACCTCGCCGTCCCGCACCTCGGAGCTGGCGTCTGAAACACGGAGGCTACTTGTTGACATCAACAGGTGTCTGGACTGCGTAGGCGTCACTCGCCGTCCCGCACCTCGGAGCTGGCCTCTAAAACACGGAGGCTACTTGTTGACATCAACAGGTGTCTGTGCGTCACCTCACCGTCCCGCACCTCGGAGCTGGCGTCTGAAACACGGAGGCTACTTGTTGACATCAACAGGTGTCTGGTCTGCGTCGGCGTCACCTCACCGTCCCGCACCTCGGAGCTGGCGACTGAAACACGGAGGCTTTTTGTTGACATCAACAAGTGTCTGGTCTGCGTCACTTCGCCGTCCCGCACCTCGGAGCTGGCGTCTGAAACACGGAGGCTACGTGTTGACATCAACAGGTGTCTGTGCGTCACCTCACCGTCCCGCACCTCGGAGCTGGCGTCTGAAACACGGAGGCTACTTGTTGACATCAACAGGTGTCTGTGCGTCACCTCGCCGTCCCGCACCTCGGAGCTGGCGTCTGAAACACGGAGGCTACTTGTTGACATCAACAGGTGTCTGTGCGTCACCTCGCAGTCCCGCACCTCGGAGCTGGCGTCTGAAACACGGAGGCTACTTGTTGACATCAAAAGGTGTCGGCGTCACCTCGCCGTCCCGCACCTCGGAGCTGGCGTCTGAAACACGGAGGCTACTTGTTGACATCAACAGGTGTCTGTGCGTCACCTCACCGTCCCGCACCTCGGAGCTGGCGTCTGAAACACGGAGGCTACTTGTTGACATCAACAGGTGTCGGCGTCACCTCGCCGTCCCGCACCTCGGAGCCGGCGTCTGAAACACGGAGGCTCCTTGTTGACATCAACAGGTGTCTGTGCGTCACCTCGCCGTCCCGCACCTCAGAGCTGGCGTCTGAAACACGGAGGCTACTTGTTGACATCAACAGGTGTCTGTGCGTCACCTCACCGTCCCGCACCTCGGAGCTGGCGTCTGAAACACGAAGGCTACTAGTTGACATCAACAGGTGTCTGTGCGGGTACCTCGCCGTCCCGCACCTCGGAGCTGGCGTCTGAAACACGGAGGCTACTTGTTGACATCAACAGGTGTCTGTGCGTCACCTCACCGTCCCGCAATTCGGAGCTGGCGTCTGAAACACGGAGGCTACTTGTTGACATCAACAGGTGTCTGTGCGTCACCTCACCGTCCCGCACCTCAGAGCTGGCATCTGAAACACGGAGGCTACTTGTTGACATCAACAGGTGTCTGGACTGCGTAGGCGTCACTCGCCGTCCCGCACCTCGGAGCTGGCGTCTGAAACACGGAGGCTACTTGTTGACATCAACAGGTGTCTGGTCTGCGTCGGCGTCACCTCGCCGTCCCGCACCTCGGAGCTGGCGTCTGAAACACGGAGGCTACTTGTTGACATCAACAGGTGTCTGGTCTGCGTCGGCGTCACCTCGCCGTCCCGCACCTCGGAGCTGGCGTCTGAAACACGGAGGCTACTTGTTGACATCAACAAGTGTCTGGTCTGCGTCACTTCGCCGTCCCGCACCTCGGAGCTGGCGTCTGAAACACGGAGGCTACTTGTTGACATAAACAGGTGTCTGTGCGTCACCTCGCCGTCCCGCACCCCGGAGCTGGCGTCTGAAACACGGAGGCTACTTGTTGACATCAACAGGTGTCTGTGCATCACCTCGCTGTCCCCAACCTCAGAGCTGGCGTCTGAAACACGGAGGCTACTTGTTGACATCAAAAGGTGTCTGTGCGTCACCTCGCCGTCCCGCACCTCGGAGCTGGCGACTAAAACACGGAGGCTTTTTGTTGACATCAACAAGTGTCTGGTCTGCGTCACTTCGCCGTCCCGCACCTCAGAGCTGGCGTCTGAAACACGGAGGCTACTTGTTGACATCAACAGGTGTCGGCGTCACCTCACCGTCCCGAACCTCGGAGCTGGCGTCTGAAACACGGAGGCTACTTGTTGACATCAACAGGTGTCGGCGTCACCTCGCCGTTCCGCACCTCGGAGCTGGCGTCTGAAACACGGAGGCTACTTGTTGACATCAACAGGTGTCTGTGCGTCACCTCGCCGTCCCGCACCTCGGAGCTGGCGTCTGAAACACGGAGGCTACTTGTTGACATCAACAGGTGTCGGCGTAACCTCGCCGTCGTGCACCTCGGAGCTAGCGTCTGAAACACGGAGGCTACTTGTTGACATCAACAGGTGTCGGCGTCACCTCGCCGTCCCGCACCTCGGAGCTGGCTTCTGAAACACGGAAGCTACTTGTTGACATCAACAAGTGTCTGGTCTGCGTCACCTCACCGTCCCGCACCTCGGAGCTGGCGTCTGAAACACGGAGGCTACTTGTTGACATCAACAGGTATCTGTGCGTCACCTCGCCGTCCCGCACCTCGAAGCTGGCGTCTGAAACACGGAGGCTACTTGTTGACATAAACAGGTGTCTGTGCGTCACCTCGCCATCCCGCACCTCGGAGCTGGCGTCTGAAACACGGAGGCTACTTGTTGACATCAACAGGTGTCTGTGCGTCACCTCGCCGTCCCGCACCTCGGAGCTGGCGTCTGAAACACGGAGGCTACTTGTTGACATCAACAGGTGTCGGCGTCACCTCGCCGTCCCGCACCTCGGAGCTGGCGTCTGAAACACGGAGGCTACTTGTTGACATCAACAGGTGTCGGCGTCACCTCGCCGTCCCGCACCTCGGAGCTGGCGTCTGAAACACGGAGGCTACTTGTTGACATCAACAGCTGTCTGTGCGTCACCTCGCTGTCCCGCACCTCGGAGCTGGCGTCTGAAACACGGAGGCTACTTGTTGACATCAACAGGTGTCTGTGCGTCACCTCGCCGTCCCGCACCTCGGAGCTGGCGTCTGAAGCACGGAGGCTACTTGTTGACATCAACAGGTGTCTGGTCTGCGTCACCTCACCGTCCCGCACCTCGGAGCTGGCGTCTGAAACACGGAGGCTACTTGTTGACATCAACAGGTGTCTGTGCGTCACCTCGCCGTCCCGCATCTCGAAGCTGGCGTCTGAAACACGGAGGCTACTTGTTGACATCAACAGGTGTCTGTGCGTCACCTCGCCGTCCCGCACCTCGGAGCTGGCGTCTGAAACACGGAGGCTACTTGTTGACATCAACAGGTGTCTGTGCGTCACCTCGCAGTCCCGCACCTCGGAGCTGGCGTCTGAAACACGGAGGCTACTTGTTGACATCAACAGGTGTCGGCGTCAACACGCCGTCCCGCACCTCGGAGCTGGCGTCTGAAACACGGAGGCTACTTGTTGACATCAACAGGTGTCTGTGCGTCACCTCGCCGTCCCGCACCTCGGAGCTGGCTTCTGAAACACGGAGGCTACTTGTTGACATCAACAGGTGTCGGCGTCACCACGCAGTCCCGCACCTCGGAGCTGGCGTCTGAAACACGGAGGCTACTTGTTGACATCAACAGGTGTCTGTGCGTCACCTCGCCGTCCCGCACCTCGGAGCTGGCGTCTGAAACACTGAGGCTACTTGTTGACATAAACAGTTGTCTGTCTGTCACCTCGCCGTCCCGCACCTCGGAGCTGGCGTCTGAAACACGGAGGCTACTTGTTGACATCAACAGGTGTCTGTGCGTCACCTCGCCGTCCCGCACCTCGGAGCTGGCGTCTGAAACACGGAGGCTACTTGTTGACATCAACAGGTGTCTGTGCGTCACCTCACCGTCCCGCACCTCGGAGCTGGCGACTGAAACACGGAGGCTACTTGTTGACATCAACAGGTGTCTGTGCGTCACCTCGCCGTCCCGCACCTCGGAGCTGGCGTCTGAAACACTGAGGCTACTTGTTGACATAAACAGTTGTCTGTGCGTCACCTCGCCGTCCCGCACCTCGGAGCTGGCGTCTGAAACACGGAGGCTACTTGTTGACATCAACAGGTGTCTGTGCGTCACCTCGCCGTCCCGCACCTCGGAACTGGCGTCTGAAACACGGAGGCTACTTGTTGACATCAACAGGTGTCTGTGCGTCACCTCACCGTCCCGCACCTCGGAGCTGGCGACTGAAACACGGAGGCTACTTGTTGACATCAACAGGTGTCTGTGCGTCACCTCACCGTCCCGCACCTCGCAACTGGCGTCTGAAACACGGAGGCTACTTGTTGACATCAACAGGTGTCTGTGCGTCACCTCACCGTCCCGCACCTCGGAGCTGGCGTCTGAAACACGGAGGCTACTTGTTGACATAACAGGTGTCGGCGTCACCTCGCCGTCCCGCACCTCGGAGCTGGCGTCTGAAACACGGAGGCTACTTGTTGACATCAACAGGTGTCTGTGCGTCACCTCGCCGTCCCGCACCTCGGAGCTGGCGTCTGAAACACGGAGGCTACTTGTTGACATCAACAGGTGTCGGCGTCACCTCGCCGTCCCGCACCTCGGAGCTGGCGTCTGAAACACGGAGGCTACTTGATGACATCAACAGGTGTCTGTGCGTCACCTCGCTGTCCCGCACCTCGGAGCTGGCGTCTGAAACACGGAGGCTACTTGTTGACATCAACAGGTGTCTGTGCGTCACCTCGCCGTCCCGCACCTCGGAGCTGGCGTCTGAAACACGGAGGCTACTTGTTGACATCAACAGGTGTCTGTGCGTCACCTCGCCGTCCCTCATCTCGGAGCTGGCGTCTGAAACACGGAGGCTACTTGTTGACATCAACAGGTGTCGGCGTCACCTCGCCGTCCCGCACCTCGGAGCTGGCGTCTGAAACACGGAGGCTACTTGTTGACATCAACAGGTGTCGGCGTCACCTCGCCGTCCCGCACCTCGGAGCTGGCGTCTGAAACACGGAGGCTACTTGTTGACATAACAGGTGTCGGCGTCACCTCGCCGTCCCGCACCTCGGAGCTGGCGTCTGAAACACGGAGGCTACTTGTTGACATCAACAGCTGTCTGTGCGTCACCTCGCTGTCCCGCACCTCGGAGCTGGCGTCTGAAACACGGAGGCTACTTGTTGACATCAACAGGTGTCTGTGCGTCACCTCGCCATCCCGCACCTCGGAGCTGGCGTCTGAAACACGGAGGCTACTTATTGACATCAACAGGTGTCTGTGCGTCACATCGCCGTCCCGCACCTCGGAGCTGGCGTCTGAAACACGGAGGCTACTTGTTGACATCAACAGGTGTCTGTGCGTCACCTCGCCGTCCCGCACCTCGGAGCTGGCGTCTGAAACACGGAGGCTACTTGTTGACATCAACAGGTGTCTGTGCGTCACCTCGCCGTCCCGCATCTCGGAGCTGGCGTCTGAAACACGGAGGCTACTTGTTGACATCAACAGGTGTCTGTGCGTCACCTCGCCGTCCCGCACCTCGGAGCTGGCGTCTGATACACGGAGGCTACTTGTTGACATCAACAGGTGTCGGCGTCACCTCGCCGTCCCACACCTCGGAGCTGGCGTCTGAAACACGGAGGCTACTTGTTGACATCAACAGATGTCTGTGCGTCACCTCGCCGTCCCGCACCTCGGAGCTGGCGTCTGAAACACGGAGGCTACTTGTTGACATCAACAGGTGTCTGTGCGTCACCTCACCGTCCCACACCTCGGAGCTGGCGTCTGAAACACGGAGGCTACTTGTTGACATCAACAGGTGTCTGTGCGTCACCTCGCCGTCCCGCACCTCGGAGCTGGCGTCTGAAACACGGAGGCTACTTGTTGACATCAACAGGTGTCGGCGTCACCTCGCCGTCCCGCACCTCGGAGCTGGCGTCTGAAACACGGAGGCTACTTGTTGACATCAACAGGTGTCGGCGTCACCACGCAGTCCCGCACCTCGGAGCTGGCGTCTGAAACACGGAGGCTACTTGTTGACATCAACAGGTGTCGGCGTCACCTCGCTGTCCCGCACCTCGGAGCTGGCGTCTGAAACACGGAGGCTACTTGTTGACATCAACAGGTGTCTGTGCGTCACCTCGCCGTCCCGCACCTCGGAGCTGGCGTCTGAAACACGGAGGCTACTTGTTGACATCAACAGGTGTCTGTGCGTCACCTCGCCGTCCCGCACCTCGGAGCTGGCGTCTGAAACACGGAGGCTACTTGTTGACATCAACAGGTGTCGGCGTCACCTCGCCGTCCCGCACCTCGGAGCTGGCGTCTGAAACACGGAGGCTACTTGTTGACATCAACAGGTGTCTGTGCGTCACCTCGCTGTCCCGCACCTCAGAGGTGGCGTCTGAAACACGGAGGCTACTTGTTGACATCAACAGGTGTCGGCGTCATATCGCCGTCCCGCACCTCGGAGCTGGCGTCTGAAACACGGAGGCTACTTGTTGACATCAACAGGTGTCTGTTCGTCACCTTACCGTCCCGCACCTCAGAGCTGGCGTCTGAAACACGAAGGCTACTTGTTGACATCAACAGGTGTCTGTGCGTCACCTCGCCGTCCCGCACCTCGGAGCTGGCGTCTGAAACATGGAGGGTACTTGTTGGCATCAGCTGGTGTCTGTGCGTCACCTCGCTGTCCCGCACCTCAGAGCTGGCGTCTGAAACACGGAGGCTACTTGTTGACGTCAACAGGTGTCTGTGCGTCACCTCACCGTCCCGCACCTCGGAGCTGGCGTCTGAAACACGGAGGCTACTTGTTGACATCAACAGGTGTCGGCGTCACCTCGCCGTCCTGCACCTCGGAGCTGGCGTCTGAAACACGGAGGCTACTTGTTGACATCAACAGGTGTCTGTGCGTCACCTCGCCGTCCCGCACCTCGGAGCTGGCGTCTGAAACACGGAGGCTACTTGTTGACATCAACAGGTGTCGGCATCACCTCGCCGTCCCGCACCTCGGATTTGGCGTCTGACATTCGGAGGCTACTTGTTGACATCAACAGGTGTCTGTGCGTCACCTTACCGTCCTGCACCTCGGAGCTGGCGTCTGAAACACGGAGGCTACTTGTTGGCATCAACAGGTGTCTGTGCGTTACCTCGCCGTCCCGCACCTCGGAGCTGGCGTCTGAAACACGGAGGCTACTTGTTGACATCAACAGGTGTCTGGTCTGCGTCAGCGTCACCTCGCCGTCCCGCACTTCGGAGCTGGCGTCTGAAACACGAAGGCTACTTGTTGACATCAACAGGTGTCTGTGCGTCACCTCGCCGTCCCGCACCTCGGAGCTGGCGTCTGAAACACGGAGGCTACTTGTTGACATCAACAGGTGTCTGTGCGTCACCTCACCGTCCCCCACCTCGGAGCTGGCGTCTGAAACACGGAGGCTACTTTTTGACATCAACAGGTGTCTGTGCGTCACCTCGCTGTCCCGCACCTCGGAGCTGGCGTCTGAAACACGGAGGCTACTTGTTGACATCAACAGGTGTCTGTGCGTCACCTCACCGTCCCACACCTCGGAGCTGGCGTCTGAAACACGGAAGCTACTTGTTGACATCAACAGGTGTCTGTGCGTCACCTCGCCGTCCCGCACCTCGGAGCTGGCGTCTGAAACACGGAGGCTACTTGTTGACATCAACAGGTGTCGGCGTCACCACGCAGTCCCGCACCTCGGAGCTGGCGTCTGAAACACGGAGGCTACTTGTTGACATCAACAGGTGTCGGCGTCACCTCGCTGTCCCGCACCTCGGAGCTGGCGTCTGAAACACGGAGGCTACTTGTTGACATCAACAGGTGTCTGTGCGTCACCTCGCCGTCCCGCACCTCGGAGCTGGCGTCTGAAACACGGAGGCTACTTGTTGACATCAACAGGTGTCTGTGCGTCACCTCGCCGTCACGCACCTCGGAGCTGGCGTCTGAAACACGGAGGCTACTTGTTGACATCAACAGGTGTCGGCGTCACCTCGCCGTCCCGCACCTCGGAGCTGGCGTCTGAAACACGGAGGCTACTTGTTGACATCAACAGGTGTCTGTGCGTCACCTCGCTGTCCCGCACCTCAGAGGTGGCGTCTGAAACACGGAGGCTACTTGTTGACATCAACAGGTGTCGGCGTCATATCGCCGTCCCGCACCTCGGAGCTGGCGTCTGAAACACGGAGGCTACTTGTTGACATCAACAGGTGTCTGTGCGTCACCTCGCTGTCCCGCACCTCAGAGCTGGCGTCTGAAACACGAAGGCTACTTGTTGACATCAACAGGTGTCTGTTCGTCACCTTACCGTCCCGCACCTCGGAGCTGGCGTCTGAAACACGGAGGCTACTTGTTGACATCAACAGGTGTCTGTGCGTCACCTCGCCGTCCCGCACCTCGGAGCTGGCGTCTGAAACACGGAGGCTACTTGTTGACATCAACAGGTGTCTGTGCGTCACCTCGCCGTCCCGCACCTCAGAGCTGGCGTCTGAAACACGGAGGCTACTTGTTGACATCAACAGGTGTCGGCGTCACCTCGCCGTCCCGCACCTCGGAGCTGGCGTCTGAAACACGGAGGCTACTTGTTGGCATCAACAGGTGTCTGTGCGTCACCTCGCCATCCCGCACCTCGGAGTTGGCGTCTGAAACACGGAGGCTACTTGTTGTCATCAACAGGTGTCTGTGCGTCACTTCGCCGTCCCGCACCTCGGAGCTGGCGTCTGAAACACGTAGGCTACTTGTTGACATCAACAGGTGTCGGCGTCACCTCGCTGTCCCGCACCTCGGAGCTGGCGTCTGAAACACGGAGGCTACTTGTTGACATCAACAGGTGTCTGTGCGTTACCTCGCTGGCACCTCAGAGCTGGCGTCTGAAACACGGAGGCTACTTTTTGACATCAACAGGTGTCTGTGCGTCACCTCGCTGTCCCGCACCTCGGAGCTGGCGTCTGAAACACGGAGGCTACTTGTTGACATCAACAGGTGTCTGTGCGTCACCTCACCGTCCCGCACCTCGGAGCTGGCGTCTGAAACACGGAGGCTACTTGTTGACATCAACAGGTGTCGGCGTCACCTCGCCGTCCCGCACCTCGGAGCTGGCGTCTGAAAAACGGAGGCTACTTGTTGACATCAACAGGTGTCGGCGTCACCTCGCCGTCCCGCACCTCGGAGCTGGCGTCTGAAAAACGGAGGCTACTTGTTGACATCAACAGGTGTCGGCGTCACCTCGCTGTCCCGCACCTCGGAGCTGGCGTCTGAAACACGGAGGCTACTTGTTGACATCAACAGGTGTCTGTGCGTTACCTCGCTGGCACCTCAGAGCTGGCGTCTGAAACACGGAGGCTACTTTTTGACATCAACAGGTGTCTGTGCGTCACCTCGCTGTCCCGCACCTCAGAGCTGGCGTCTGAAACACGGAGGCTACTTGTTGACATCAACAGGTGTCTGTGCGTCACCTCGCCGTCCCGCACCTCGGAGCTGGCGTCTGAAACATGGAGGGTACTTGTTGGCATCAGCTGGTGTCTGTGCGTCACCTCGCTGTCCCGCACCTCAGAGCTGGCGTCTGAAACACGGAGGCTACTTGTTGACGTCAACAGGTGTCTGTGCGTCACCTCACCGTCCCGCACCTCGGAGCTGGCGTCTGAAACACGGAGGCTACTTGTTGACATCAACAGGTGTCGGCGTCACCTCGCCGTCCTGCACCTCGGAGCTGGCGTCTGAAACACGGAGGCTACTTGTTGACATCAACAGGTGTCTGTGCGTCACCTCGCCGTCCCGCACCTCGGAGCTGGCGTCTGAAACACGGAGGCTACTTGTTGACATCAACAGGTGTCGGCATCACCTCGCCGTCCCGCACCTCGGATTTGGCGTCTGACATTCGGAGGCTACTTGTTGACATCAACAGGTGTCTGTGCGTCACCTTACCGTCCTGCACCTCGGAGCTGGCGTCTGAAACACGGAGGCTACTTGTTGGCATCAACAGGTGTCTGTGCGTTACCTCGCCGTCCCGCACCTCGGAGCTGGCGTCTGAAACACGGAGGCTACTTGTTGACATCAACAGGTGTCTGTGCGTCACCTTGCCGTCCCGCACCTCAGAGCTGGCGTCTGAAACACGGAGGCTACTTGTTGACATCAACAGGTGTCTGGTCTGCGTCAGCGTCACCTCGCCGTCCCGCACTTCGGAGCTGGCGTCTGAAACACGAAGGCTACTTGTTGACATCAACAGGTGTCTGTGCGTCACCTCGCCGTCCCGCACCTCGGAGCTGGCGTCTGAAACACGGAGGCTACTTGTTGACATCAACAGGTGTCTGTGCGTCACCTCGCCGTCCCGCACCTCGGAGCTGGCGTCTGAAACACTGAGGCTACTTGTTGACATAAACAGTTGTCTATGCGTCACCTCGCCGTCCCGCACCTCGGAGCTGGCGTCTGAAACACGGAGGCTACTTGTTGACATCAACAGGTGTCTGTGCGTCACCTCGCCGTCCCGCACCTCGGAACTGGCGTCTGAAACACGGAGGCTACTTGTTGACATCAACAGGTGTCTGTGCGTCACCTCACCGTCCCGCACCTCGGAGCTGGCGACTGAAACACGGGGGCTACTTGTTGACATCAAAAGGTGTCTGTGCCTCACCTCACCGTCCCGCACCTCGCAACTGGCGTCTGAAACACGGAGGCTACTTGTTGACATCAACAGGTGTCATTGCGTCACCTCACCGTCCCGCACCTCGGAGCTGGCGTCTGAAACACGGAGGCTACTTGTTGACATAACAGGTGTCGGCGTCACCTCGCCGTCCCGCACCTCGGAGCTGGCGTCTGAAACACGGAGGCTACTTGTTGACATCAACAGGTGTCTGTGCGTCACCTCGCCGTCCCGCACCTCGGAGCTGGCGTCTGAAACACGGAGGCTTCTTGTTGACATCAACAGGTGTCTGTGCGTCACCTCGCCGTCCCGCATCTCGGAGCTGGCGTCTGAAACACGGAGGCTACTTGTTGACATCAACAGGTGTCTGTGCGTCACCTCGCCGTCCCGCACCTCGGAGCTGGCGTCTGAAACACGGAGGCTACTTGTTGACATCAACAGGTGTCGGCGTCACCTCGCCGTCCCACACCTCGGAGCTGGCGTCTGAAACACGGAGGCTACTTGTTGACATCAACAGATGTCTGTGCGTCACCTCGCCGTCCCGCACCTCGGAGCTGGCGTCTGAAACACGGAGGCTACTTGTTGACATCAACAGGTGTCTGTGCGTCACCTCACCGTCCCACACCTCGGAGCTGGCGTCTGAAACACGGAGGCTACTTGTTGACATCAACAGGTGTCTGTGCGTCACCTCGCCGTCCCGCACCTCGGAGCTGGCGTCTGAAACACGGAGGCTACTTGTTGACATCAACAGGTGTCGGCGTCACCACGCAGTCCCGCACCTCGGAGCTGGCGTCTGAAACACGGAGGCTACTTGTTGACATCAACAGGTGTCGGCGTCACCTCGCTGTCCCGCACCTCGGAGCTGGCGTCTGAAACACGGAGGCTACTTGTTGACATCAACAGGTGTCTGTGCGTCACCTCGCCGTCCCGCACCTCAGAGCTGGCGTCTGAAACACGGAGGCTACTTGTTGACATCAACAGGTGTCTGTGCGTCACCTCGCCGTCCCGCACCTCGGAGCTGGCGTCTGAAACACGGAGGCTACTTGTTGACATCGTCAGGTGTCGGCGTCACCTCGCCGTCCCGCACCTCGGAGCTGGCGTCTGAAACACGGAGGCTACTTGTTGACATCAACAGGTGTCTGTGCGTCACCTCGCTGTCCCGCACCTCAGAGGTGGCGTCTGAAACACGGAGGCTACTTGTTGACATCAACAGGTGTCAGCGTCATATCGCCGTCCCGCACCTCGGAGCTGGCGTCTGAAACACGGAGGCTACTTGTTGACATCAACAGGTGTCTGTGCGTCACCTCGCTGTCCCGCACCTCAGAGCTGGCGTCTGAAACACGAAGGCTACTTGTTGACATCAACAGGTGTCTGTTCGTCACCTTACCGTCCCGCACCTCGGAGCTGGCGTCTGAAACACGGAGGCTACTTGTTGGCATCAACAGGTGTCTGTGCGTCACCTCGCCATCCCGCACCTCGGAGTTGGCGTCTGAAACACGGAGGCTACTTGTTGTCATCAACAGGTGTCTGTGCGTCACTTCGCCGTCCCGCACCTCGGAGCTGGCGTCTGAAACACGGAGGCTACTTGTTGACATCAACAGGTGTCGGCGTCACCTCGCTGTCCCGCACCTCGGAGCTGGCGTCTGAAACACGGAGGCTACTTGTTGACATCAACAGGTGTCTGTGCGTTACCTCGCTGGCACCTCAGAGCTGGCGTCTGAAACACGGAGGCTACTTGTTGACATCAACAGGTGTCTGTGCGTCACCTCGCCGTCCCGCACCTCAGAGCTGGCGTCTGAAACACGGAGGCTACTTGTTGACGTCAACAGGTGTCTGTGCGTCACCTCACCGTCCCGCACCTCGGAGCTGGCGTCTGAAACACGGAGGCTACTTGTTGACATCAACAGGTGTCTGTGCGTCACCTCGCTGTCCCGCACCTCAGAGCTGGCGTCTGAAACACGGAGGCTACTTGTTGACATCAACAGGTGTCTGTGCGTCACCTCGCTGTCCCGCACCTCAGAGCTGGCGTCTGAAACACGGAGGCTACTTGTTGACATCAACAGGTGTCTGTGCGTCACCTCGCCGTCCCGCACCTCGGAGCTGGCGTCTGAAACATGGAGGGTACTTGTTGGCATCAGCTGGTGTCTGTGCGTCACCTCGCTGTCCCGCACCTCAGAGCTGGCGTCTGAAACACGGAGGCTACTTGTTGACGTCAACAGGTGTCTGTGCGTCACCGCACCGTCCCGCACCTCGGAGCTGGCGTCTGAAACACGGAGGCTACTTGTTGACATCAACAGGTGTCTGTGCGTCACCTCGCCGTCCCGCACCTCGGAGCTGGCGTCTGAAACACGGAGGCTACTTGTTGGCATCAACAGGTGTCTGTGCGTTACCTCGCCGTCCCGCACCTCGGAGCTGGCGTCTGAAACACGGAGGCTACTTGTTGACATCAACAGGTGTCTGTGCGTCACCTTGCCGTCCCGCACCTCAGAGCTGGCGTCTGAAACACGGAGGCTACTTGTTGACATCAACAGGTGTCTGGTCTGCGTCAGCGTCACCTCGCCGTCCCGCACTTCGGAGCTGGCGTCTGAAACACGAAGGCTACTTGTTGACATCAACAGGTGTCTGTGCGTCACCTCGCCGTCCCGCACCTCGGAGCTGGCGTCTGAAACACGGAGGCTACTTGTTGACATCAACAGGTGTCTGTGCGTCACCTCGCCGTCCCGCACCTCGGAGCTGGCGTCTGAAACACGGAGGCTACTTGTTGGCATCAACAGGTGTCTGTGCGTTACCTCGCCGTCCCGCACCTCGGAGCTGGCGTCTGAAACACGGAGGCTACTTGTTGACATCAACAGGTGTCTGTGCGTCACCTTGCCGTCCCGCACCTCAGAGCTGGCGTCTGAAACACGGAGGCTACTTGTTGACATCAACAGGTGTCTGGTCTGCGTCAGCGTCACCTCGCCGTCCCGCACTTCGGAGCTGGCGTCTGAAACACGAAGGCTACTTGTTGACATCAACAGGTGTCTGTGCGTCACCTCGCCGTCCCGCACCTCGGAGCTGGCGTCTGAAACACGGAGGCTACTTGTTGACATCAACAGGTGTCTGTGCGTCACCTCACCGTCCCCCACCTCGGAGCTGGCGTCTGAAACACGGAGGCTACTTTTTGACATCAACAGGTGTCTGTGCGTCACCTCGCTGTCCCGCACCTCGGAGCTGGCGTCTGAAACACGGAGGCTACTTGTTGACATCAACAGGTGTCTGTGCGTCACCTTACCGTCCTGCACCTCGGAGCTGGCGTCTGAAACACGGAGGCTACTTGTTGACATCAACAGGTTTCGGCGTCACCTCGCCGTCCCGCACCTCGGAGCTGGCGTCTGAAACACGGAGGCTACTTGTTGACATCAACAGCTGTCTGTGCGTCACCTCGCCGTCCCGCACCTCGGAGCTGGTGTCTGAAACACGGAGGCTACTTGTTGACATCAACAGGTGTCTGTGCGTCACCTCGCCGTCCCGCACCTCGGAGCTGGCGTCTGAAACACGGAGGCTACTTGTTGACATCAACAGGTGTCTGTGCGTCACCTCGCCGTCCCGCACCTCGGAGCTGGCGTCTGAAACACGGAGGCTACTTGTTGACATCAACAGGTGTCTGTGCGTCACCTCACCGTCCCGCACCTCGGAGTGGCGTCTGAAACACGAAGGCTACTTGTTGACATCAACAGGTGTCTGTGCGTCACCTCGCTGTCCCGCACCTCGGAGCTGGCGTCTGAAACACGGAGGCTACTTGTTGACATCAACAGGTGTCTGTGCGTCACCTCGCTGTCCCGCACCTCGGAGCTGGCGTCTGAAACACGGAGGCTACTTGTTGACATCAAAAGATGTCTGTGCGTCACCTCGCCGTCCCGCACCTCGGAACTGAAGTCTGAAACACGGAGGCTACTTGTTGACATCAACAGGTGTCTGGTCTGCGTCGGCGTGACTTCGCCGTCCCGCACCTCGGAGCTGGCGACTGAAACACGGAGGCTACTTGTTGACATCAACAAGTGTCTGGTCTGCGTCACTTCGCCGTCCCGCACCTCGGAGCTGGCGTCTGAAACACGGAGGCTACTTGTTGACATCAACAGGTGTCTGGACTGCGTAGGCGTCACTCGACGTCCCGCACCTCGGAGCTGGCGTCTGAAACACGGAGGCTACTTGTTGACATCAACAGGTGTCTGTGCGTCACCTCGCCGTCCCGCACCTCGGAGCTGGCGTCTGAAACACGGAAGCTACTTGTTGACATCAACAGGTGTCGGCGTCACCTCGCCGTCCCGCACCTCGGAGCTGGCGTCTGAAACACGGAGGCTACTTGTTGAAATCAACAGGTGTCGGCGTCACCTCGCCGTCCCGCACCTCGGAGCTGGCGTCTGAAACACGGAGGCTACTTGTTGACATCAACAGGTATCTGTGCATCACCTCGCCGTCCCGCACCTCAAAGCTGGCGTCTGAAACACGGAGGCTACTTGTTGACATCAACAGGTGTCTGTGCGTCACCTCGCCGTCCCGCACCTCGGAGCTGGCGACTGAAACACGGAGGCTACTTGTTGACATCAACAGGTGTCTGTGCGTCACCTTGCCGTCCCGCACCTCGGAGCTGGCGTCTGAAACATGGAGGCTACTTGTTGACATCAACAGGTGTCTGTGCGTCACCTCGCCGTCCCGCACCTCGGAGCTGGCGTCTGAAACACGGAGGCTACTTGTTGACATCAACAGGTGTCAGTGCGTCACCTCGCTGTCCCGCACCTCAGAGCTTGCGTCTGAAACACGGAGTCTACTTGTTGACATCAACAGGTGTCTGGTCTGAGTCGGCGTCACCTCGCCGTCCCGCACCTCGGAGCTGGCGTCTGAAACACGGAGGCTACTTGTTGACATCAACAGGTGTCTGGACTGCGTAGGCGTCACTCGCCGACCCGCACCTCGGAGCTGGCTTCTGAAACACGGAGGCTACTTGTTGACATCAACAGGTGTCAGTGCGTCACCTCACCGTCCCGCACCTCGGAGCGTGCGTCTGAAACACAGAGGCTACTTGTTGACATCAACAGGTGTCTGGACTGCGTAGGCGTCACTCGCCGACCCGCACCTCGGAGCTGGCTTCTGAAACACGGAGGCTACTTGTTGACATCAACAGGTGTCAGTGCAACCTCACCGTCCCGCACCTCGGAGCTGGCTTCTGAAACACGGAGGCCACTTGTTGACATCAACAGGTGTCTGTGCGTCACCTCACCGTCCCGCATCTCGGAGCTGGCGTCTGAAACACGGAGGCTACTTGTTGACATCAACAGGTGTCTGTGCGTCACCTCGCCGTCCCGCACCTCGGAGCGGGCGTCTGAAACACGGAGGCTACTTGTTGACATCAACAGGTGTCTCTGCGTCACCTCGCCGTCCCGCACCTCGGAGCTGGCGTCTGAAACACGGAGGCTACTTGTTGACATCAACAGGTGTCTGTGCGTCACCTCGCCGTCCCGCACCTCGGAGCTGGCGTCTGAAACACGGAGGCTACTTGTTGACATCAACAGGTGTCTGTGCGTCACCTCGCCGTCCCGCACCTCGGAGCTGGCGACTGAAACACGGAGGCTACTTGTTGACATCAACAGGTGTCTGTGCGTTACCTCGCCGTCCCGCACCTCGGAGCTGGCGTCTGAAACACGGAGGCTACTTGTTGACATCAACAGGTGTCTGTGCGTCACCTCGCCGTCCCACACCTCGGAGCTTGCGTCTGAAACACGGAGGCTACTTGTTGACATCAACAGGTGTCGGCGTCACCTCGCCGTCCCGCACCCCGGAGCTGGCGTCTGAAACACGGAGGCTACTTGTTGACATCAACAGGTGTCGGCGTCACCTCGCCGTCCCGCACCTTGGAGCTGGCGTCTGAAACACGGAGGCTACTTGTTGACATCAACAGGTGTCTGTGCGTCACCTCGCCGTCCCGCACCTCGGAGCTGGCTCCTGAAACACGGAGGCTACATGTTGACATCAACAGGTGTCTGTGCGTCACCTCGCCGTCCCGCACCTCGGAGCTGGCTTCTGAAACACGGAGGCTACTTGTTGACATCAACAGGGGTCGGCGTCACCTCGCCGTCCCGCACCTCGGAGCTGGCTCCTGAAACACGGAGGCTACATGTTGACATCAACAGGTGTCTGTGCGTCACTTCGCCGTCCCGCACCTCGGAGCTGGCGTCTGAAACACGGAGGCTACTTGTTGACATCAACAGGTGTCTGTGCGTCACCTCGCCGTCCCGCACCTCGGAGCTGGCGTCTGAAACACGGAGGCTACTTGTTGACATCAACAGGTGTGTGGACTGCGTAGGCGTCACTCGCCGTCCCGCACCTCGGAGCTGGCGTCTGAAACACGGAGGCTACTTGTTGACATCAACAGGTGTCTGTGCGTCACCTCGCCGTCCCGCACCTCGGAGCTGGCGTCTGAAACACGGAGGCTACTTGTTGACATCAACAGGTGTCTGTGCGTCACCTCGCCGTCCCGCATCTCGGAGCTGGCGTCTGAAACACGGAGGCTACTTGTTGACATCAACAGGTGTCTGTGCGTCACCTCGCCGTCCCACACCTCGGAGCTGGCGGCTGAAACACGGAGGCTTCTTGTTGACATCAACAGGTGTCTGTGCGTCACCTCGCCGTCCCGCACCTCGGAGCTGGCGTCTGAAACACGGAGGCTACTTGTTGACATCAACAGGTGTCGGCGTCACCTCGCCGTCCCGCACCTCGGAGCTGGCGTCTGAAACACGGAGGCTACTTGTTGACATCAACAGGTGTCGGCGTCACCTTACCGTCCCGCACCTCGGAGCTGGCGTCTGAAACACGGAGGCTACTTGTTGACATCAACAGGTGTCTGGACTGCGTAGGCGTCACTCGCCGTCCCGCACCTCGGAGCTGGCGTCTGAAACACGGAGGCTACTTGTTGACATCAACAGGTGTCTGTGCGTCACCTCACCGTCCCGCACCTCAGAGCTGGCGTCTGAAACACGGAGGCTACTTGTTGACATCAACAGGTGTCTGTGCGTCACCTCGCCGTCCCGCACCTCGGAGCTGGCGTCTGAAACACGGAGGCTACTTGTTGACATCAACAGGTGTCGGCGTTACCTCGCCGTCCCGCAATTCGGAGCTGGCGTCTGAAACACGGAGGCTACTTGTTGACATCAACAGGTGTCTGTGCGTCACCTCACCGTCCCGCACCTCGGAGCTGGCGTCTGAAACACGGAGGCTACTTGTTGACATCAACAGGTGTCTGTGCGTCACCTCGCCGTCCCGCACCGTTGACATCAACAGGTGTCTGTGCGTCACCTCACCGTCCCGCACCTCGGAGCTGGCGTCTGAAACACGGAGGCTACTTGTTGACATCAACAGGTGTCGGCGTCACCTCGCCGTCCCGCACCTCGGAGCTGGCGTCTGAAACACGGAGGCTACTTGTTGACATCAACAGGTGTCTGTGCGTCACCTCACCGTCCCGCACCTCGGAGCTGGCGTCTGAAACACGGAGGCTACTTGTTGACATCAACAGGTGTCTGTGCGTCACCTCGCCGTCCCGCACCGTTGACATCAACAGGTGTCTGTGCGTCACCTCACCGTCCCGCACCTCGGAGCTGGCGTCTGAAACACGGAGGCTACTTGTTGACATCAACAGGTGTCTGTGCGTCACCTCGCCGTCCCGCACCTCGGAGCTGGCGTCTGAAACACGGAGGCTACTTGTTGACATCAACAGGTGTCGGCGTCACCTCGCCGTCCCGTAAATAGAAACTAAATATTTTTTTACTAACTGGCGGTTTAAGTTATTATTCCAAAACTTTTATTAAGCGTCGACATTGTCAATGTGGATATTTATTTAAAACATTATTTATTCTGTCCATAAGTTTTAATAAAAAAAATAAAACTGAATTTTTTCACTAATTAATTTTTTGTAGGTTGGCATCTTGACAAATTTTGCTGATTATGTTAACAGCATCTAGTTTAGTGGTCACGGGTGTTGACTTAAAATTTCAGCCAAATCCGTCAAGCCGTTTGGCCTGTGCGCGACGAACAAAATTTGGCGCACACACACACAGACAAAGCGCCGATCGAGTTGTATGGAGAGTATCACTCCACTTCGCTACGCTCATCTAATTACTAGGAAAACGCTCCACGTTGACAGATGAGCGATATTTTTCAATGTATCAACAAATCAAATAAATCATTTGCATATCATATTGCAAAAAAAAAAAACACCTTTATAATAAACATTTGATTTATTTACAAGATGGCGGATCAAGTTACAACCTTATAACTTAAGTATATTATTTCTTGATATGTTGCTAATAAATGCACGTATTATTATTTAAATTTGTTAAGAAGTTTTCTTTAAAGAAATCAAAACCTTCAAGTTCCGCATAATTTCATTCGACCGTGGTCTACTCAATAGGCTCTAATTCATAAACTATTAAACCTATCAGTGTATGGAAAGTTCCATAATGTAGATACAGACTATATCTAAAATGTGATCTTGTTGAATCATACAATAACCCGCTTTATAATCATAATGAAAGCTTTTAAATTTGTTGACCAAGTTCGTTGTTAGCTTTTGCATGTTTGCCGTGAACGTCATAAAACATAACACGTCATTGTGGCCATTCTATGATAGCTATCAAAATTCCAAATACATAGTGGGAAAGGTCTGTTTGCGTAAGCCATTTAAGCAGCATACTATGTACATCTTACTTTAAAGGTCCGCAAATGCGAATCATATCGGTGGAACACTGTAAAAACGAAGAAAATTACTGCCGTAAATAAACAATATTTGTTTATAACATGGCGGTTAAAGCAACAATTTTGAAACTAATGTCGCGTATTGGTAGTATTAATGTGGACCTACATATAAAAAATTATCAATATCCGTGTGTTAGTTTTAATTTAGTTAAATAAATAACAAAACATGTGTTTCAGTTGTTAGTTTTTTGTAGGTTGGCATCTTATGTCATTGTAGCCATTTGATGACAAGTATCGAGATTCTAAATAATTGTACATAGGTATTCTTACGTACGCTGTTTTTGGTGTATACTATGTGCATCTAATTGCAAAAGTCCGCAAATGCGAATCATATCGGCGGAACACTGTAAAAATGAAGAAATTATTGTTGTAAATAAACAATATATTTTTATTACATGGCGGATAAACGTACAATTTTAAAAATATTGTCAATTGTTGGTAGTGTTGATACAAACCTACATGTGAAACATTATTTAAATCCGTTTGTAAGTTTTTATTTAATTAAATAAATAAACAAATTTTATTTTTCAGTAATTAATTTTTTATAGGTTGGCATCTTGACGAATTTTACTGGTTATGTTAACAGTATCGAGTTTAGTAGTCACGAACGTTGCCCGAAAATTCCAGCCAAATACGTCAAGCCGTTTGACCTGTGCGCGACGAACAAAATTTAGCGCACATACATACAGACATACATACATACAGACAGACAAAGCGCCGATCGAGTTGCATGGAGAGATTCACTCCGCTTCGCTACGCTCATCTAATTACTAGGAAAACGCTCCGCGTTGCCAGATGAGCGATTTTTTTTTTTTTTTTTTAGTAAATTAAATAAATATTTTGCACATCATACACCGCTTAAAAAATATACTTTGATAACAAACATATGATTTTTTTACAAGATGGCGGTTTAAGTTACAATCTTAGAATTTCTGTATATTATTTCTCGATATGTTGCTAATAATTACACAAAATATTATTTAAATCCGTTTAAAATTTTTCTTTAAATAAATTAAAACCTCCAAGTTGATTTTTCAATGGATTTCCGCATAATTTCATTCGACCGTGGTCTACTCAAAAGGCTCTAATTAATAAACTATTAAAGTTATCTGTGTATAGAAAACTCCACAATGTAGATACTGGCTAGATCTAAAATGTGATAGTGTTTTATTATACAATAACCGCATTTAAATCATAATAAAAGGTTTTTAATTTGTCTACAAAGTTCGTTGTTAACATTTGCATTTTTGCCGTGAAAGTCATTAAACATAACACGCCATTGTTGCCATTCTATTAACGTTATCGAAATTCCAAAAGTAGTTTTAGAAAGGTCTCTTTGTACACGCCATTCGCCATGCATAGTATGTGCATCTAACTTCAATGGTCCTCAAATGAGAATCGTATAAGTGGAGCACTGTTAAGAAACCAATGTAAGTTCCCGTAAATAGAAACTAAATATTTTTTTACTAAATGGCGGTTAAAGTTATAGTTCCAAAACTTTTATCCGGTGTCGACATTGTTAGTTTCAATATTTATTTAAAACATTATTTAAATCTGTACATAAGTTTCAATAAAACAAAAATAAAACTGTATTTTTGTCACTAATTAATTGTTTGCAGGTTGGCATCTTGACGGATTTTGCTGATTATGTTAACAGCATCTATTTTAGTGGTCACAAATGTTGACCGAAAATTTCAGCCAAATCCGTCAAGCCGTTTGACCTGTGCGCGACGAACAAAATTTAGCGCACATACAGACACACACACACACAGACAAAGCGCCGATCGAGTTGTATGGAGAGATTCACTCCGCTTCGCTGCGCTCATCTAACTAGGAAAACGCTCCGCGTTGACAGATGAGCGATTTATTTCAATGTATCAAATCAAATAAATCATTTGCATATCATATTACTCTTTAAAAAAAAAAAACTTTATAATAAACATATGATTTTTTTACAAGATGGCGGATCAAGTTACAACCTTATTACTTTAGTATATTATTTCTTGATATGTTGCTAATAAATGCACGAAATATTATTTAAATCCGTTAAGAAGTTTTCTTTTAGGAAATTAAAACCTTCAAGTTGATGGATTTCCGCATAATTTCATTCGACCGTGGTCTACTCAATAGGCTCTAATTCATAAACTATTACACCTATCAGTGTATGGAAAGTTTCATAATGTAGATACAGACTATATCTAAAATTAAATATTAATTAATCATACAATAACTCGCTTTTAAATCATAATAAAAGCTTTTTAATTTGTCGACCAAGTTCGTTGTTAACATTTGCATGTTTGCCGTGAAGGTCATTAAATATAACACGTCATTGTAGCCATTCTATAATAGCTATCAAAATTCCAAATACATAGTGAGACAGGTCTGACTGCGTAAGCCATTTCGGCAGCATACTATGTGCATCTAACTTCAATGGTCCGCAAATGCGAATCATATCGGTGGAACACTGTAAAAACGAAGAAAATTACTGCCGTAAATAAACAATATTTGTTTATAACATGGCGGTTGAAGCTACAATTTTGAAACTTTTGTCGTGTGTTGGTACTATTGATGTGGACCTACATATTAAAAATTATTTATATCGGTATGTAAGTTTTAATTAAATTAAATAAATAACAAAACATGTGTTTCAGTAGTTAATTTTTTGTAGGTTGGCATCTTACGTCATTGTAGCCATTCTATGACAGCTATCGAAATTCCAAATAATATTGCATAGGTATTGTTACGTACGCTATGTTTGGTGTATACTATGTGCATCGAACTGCAATAGTCCGCAAATGCAAATCATATCGGTGGAACACTGTAAAAATGAAGAAATTATTGTTGTAAATAAACAATATTTTTTTATGACATTACGGGTAAACTTACAATTTTGAAACTTTTGTCAAGTGTTGGTACCGTTAATGTTAATCTACGAGTGAAACATTATTAAAATCCGTTTGTAAGTTTTCATTTAATTAAATAAATAAACAATTTTTGTTTTTCAGTAATTATTTTTTTGTAGGTTGGCATCTTAACGAATTTTGCTGGTTATGTTAACAGCATCGAGTTGAGTGGTCACAAATGTTGCCCGAAAATTTCAGCAAAATACGTCAAGCCGTTTGACCTGTGCGCGACGAACAAAATTTAGCGCACATACAGACATACATACAGACATACACACAGACAAAGCGCCGATCGAGTTGTATGGAGAGATTCACTCCGCTTCGCTACGCTCATCTAATTAATATACCATTTTATATAGGTTGAAAATTATTTAATAATGCACATTTTATATTTTGATAATTTTTCAAGGCTATATTATATCATGCTTTATAAAATTTCGGGGTTAAAAATTGTGATTTTGAAATATGCCGTTTTGACGGTAATTTTTTATTCGAATGAAGTAATGTAACAAAAAACTCGAATTCAGGCTGTCTGCATCCAGGGTTGCGTTCCGTTACATGCTGGATGTACTGATCCAGTGCGCCAGCTTACTGGATGCTTTCCGAAACATGCTGCCAGCGACTACTGAGCGTTCCCTTACTTGCTATCCCAGCATCTCCAGTGCACTGAAAGCATTGAAAGTACTGGCCCTTTTTCACGCAGTAGCCCCAGTAAAACTTGGAACTGTCATGGCGTCGCACCAAACTATAACATACCAGTGGCACGAAATATCGCTGGTTTGTCCAGAAACAAACGAAGTAGTGAAATTAGTAGTGAACGACAATGAAAAGGAGCGTCTGGAGAAAGGTAAGAATGTTTTGTATATGCTATTGGACGTATATTTCTCTTGGCAGGGTGCAATTAGTGTAGGCCTAGGCTGACAGTTATAGCTTACGACTATTTTCGCGCCGTCTTCCATACTGTGCTCAGTGCTCTGCAGGTGGATGCTCGTTCCGTTTCTTAAGCCTACTGGCTCGCGCTGGCTCACGCCGGCGCTCACTGGGTCCCAGCAGTCCCAGCATGTAACGGAACGCAACCCAGGTAGTAGGCTAGAGTTCCCCCACCACCGGACCTCGCACGAGCGGCATCTTTGGATCTCAGTTGCAGCTTTCCGAGCATACAATGTGGTAGTTGACTTTTAATAGATTCATTGCAAACCAGAGTTAAAGTTAATTTTTTGTATTTGGCTTTTAGGGAATGTACGAGTCGTATGTGTGCAGTATTTTCTCCAACTTATGCATTACGGTTTGTTCCCGTCACCGGGCCTGCATTTATGTCCACACCCCCACGCTCAGCGTTCAGGTAGACTAGCCCGTTTCAGCCAGGGGATTTAGCCACGCAGTACAGCTATAGTCCTCTGCTGTACTGTATGTAGCTCTGCTGTGCGAGGTAAGCGTTTGTGTCCACACCCCCACGCTCAGCGCTCAGGTAGACTAGCCCGTTTCAGCCAGGGGATTTAGCCACGCAGTACAGCTATAGTCCTCTGCTGTACTGTATGTAGCTCTGCTGTGCGAGGTAAGCGTTTGTGTCCACACCCCCACGCTCAGCGCTCAGGTAGACTAGCCCGTTTCAGCCAGGGGATTTAGCCACGCAGTACAGCTATAGTCCTCTGCTGTACTGTATGTAGCTCTGCTGTGCGAGGTAAGCGTTTGTGTCCACACCCCCACGCTCAGCGCTCAGGTAGACTAGCCCGTTTCAGCCAGGGGATTTAGCCACGCAGTACAGCTATAGTCCTCTGCTGTACTGAGGTAGTGCGTGTGACACGGTGGAAACAGTCAACATAACGGCATGGTGATTGTCTTCAGTATCGACTAGGTTGGACTTTGGAGGAAGTAAACTACTTGCATTGTTGGATTACAATATGTAGAGACAATTGACAAAGATTAAAATTGAATTTATTTTTATTTTGCATTAATTACAAAATAACAGCACTTATTTTTGCGTTCATCCATAAAAGCACAAGCAAACTAGAGCAGATTATTGGCTGCCTGAGGAATGATGATTAACATAATTTAGCTTCTCTCCACAATACTAATTAATTCAATTTTGAAATAATTTCTTAAATTTAATAAATACAATAAATTTTGTTGAAATGTGCACTAACATAATATACGTATATGCAAATTGAATGTTAATCCAAATTATGGTGTTGACTGCAATATGAATCGGCAAAAATAGTGATCGCTATAGGCTAAAGCTTCTAATAAATTTGGCTTGTCTTCACAGTCAATAGGTACTTATTATTTCACTAAACAATTTGTGAAATTTCAAACAGTAAATGTGGTTGAATGAACATAATAAATATAATACACATGAAATCCTCAATAGACACACCCAAATAATAGCGGTACTGCAACATGACGGTAAACATATAGTGATCACTAAATAGCTTACAATAATGCTGACAAGCTCACTTTGAGTACATTCAGTTTAGAAAAGTTGCCAAAACCCCACTTGACTCAAACACTTTACCGGTATTCAGGTGAGCTTGATTAATGAAGTCAAACATTATTTAGAATATGGTTGGCTTAATAATTTAAATTCATTAATACAATATACACAAATGATAATAAATATATTACATTCAAACTAGAGCTTTGTGGTTAAAACCATTGCACTATCACACCCATAACACAAGTATTAAAGTATTCTGACTTTAAGGACAGTCTGTTATTTCACCAATGAACACAACGAGACCTTTCCACTCATTCTTCAATCACATTCATATTACGTAGGGTTTACATGATTCAATTAATAGGCCAATAACGTAATCCCAAGTAACTCTCAAACAAACATCCTTACATTGTGAGTTGTGTGAGGGATATAAGATACCAACAGCTTACCTCAGTAGGCCTACACTGATGGTAAGATGTAAGATGCAATAGAAGAAAATAAAATATAAATAATAAAAAAACACAAAATAATGTTTTCCTAGTAAGTAGACCAGTGGTTCCCAACCAAGGGTGCCATGAACCTCTCGTAGGTGCCACAAAATTTTTGTTGAAATTGAAAAAAAAATTGTTTCTGAAAATTTTGCTAATAAAACAAAATAATAATTATTAGTATTATAACAGTACAAACGAAAACGTATAGTCTTAACGACTATTGAATTTTCTCTGAAACATATTACATCGAGGATGCAATGTTTACACACTCACCCTTCGGGGTGAACTTTGAATAACACTTCAGAAACAATTAAGAAAACAGGATCACATTTCTGTTGCAGTTTTCAACGTAATATCCGTGTGAGTTAGGAGTTTCAGCAATAAAGAACAGTAAATCAAAGAAAATAGATATACATATAAGTTGAAGAGGAAATGAATGCTTGTCCACTATCCAGCCACAAATCTAAGACATTTGCAAGAAACATCAAAGCTAGATTTTTGACGTACCTAATAAATACTAATGAATGTTGAAGTGGTTTTGCAGTAATGAAATCATTCACTGTAATTAAATTTACAAAGTGTTGATTTAATACAATTCTTATACATTTTAAAAATTATTGGTTTTTAGGGTGGACGTTAGTTGAAGAAGGTGAGGAGGGGTGTCAACTGAACGTAGGCTTGAGGTGCCTTGGGCTGAAGAAGATTGGAAACCACTACGTACTCTTGCTCTCTTTCTACTTACTCAGGAAGGTCAAAAATGTTATTCCAAGTTTAGTTTTTATACGTATTTTATGTTCTTAAGCTGTTGGCATCCTATACATCACACGCAATTCGAAACATTGAATTAATTTAAGCCACCACAGTAGTTTCAAGTTTTTTGCGTCCAACACATTTTGGTACAGAAAATTTTGATATTTAAATCTCGTTGTTGAATCGTGGGTTATCATTTTCGATTTTGTAGCGCATTCGAAAGCCAATCCATGGCCGAATCCAAACCTTCGCCTTTGGTGGCCGACGTTTTGAAGATCTGGAACGTTCGGTTTTTGAGCGCGTCGAGACCGAGAGCTTGGTGGACTTCTGCAACGCTCAGCGATCCCTCGATATCTTGCTTATTGGCCAGGACCACCAGGATGGCTCCCTGCAGTTCGTCTTCCTGCACAACGTACGCAATATATACATCTTATTATTACCCAAAACTAAAACACATCTCAAGAGCTATGTATTTATTTCCAACCATTCACCAGACTGAAATGAAAAAGATTGGTTGAAAAGAACTTGCAACTTAAAACGTAATTGGTGAGTGCCAAACGTGCCAACCAATTATGAAAATAACTTAAAACTAGGCACAATAATAATACAAATTAAACATACTTACATACATAACATACAGTCAAAATGTATTTCAATGAATTAACTGACAACTGCTTCATATGGGAGGTTTTGTTGCAATTACAATTATACTAACAAAAAGGAATGAGAACAATGAAATTAAACAATCGCGGTTACGAAGGTTCATGCAGAGCTAATCGATTATCGAAGCAACCCTACCTATAAGTGATTGCCATTAAATAATTTATAATGATTGTATGCCCACAGTAAACTCAGCATTAAAGGTAGGCCTATGTATGTAATAAATGATACTAAATAATAAAATTAAATTGTGCACATGATAAATGCTGTAAAATCATAATCTAACTTAATATGAATATTAATTACATGAAGCAAATATTACAAGTTACAACCTATGCCTAGGCCTACCGGCACACCTCAAACAGATATAAATAAATGGTATTAAGTTGTTAGACTAGACTAAATTTTTGTAGGTCCATTGACATTGGAATCCATCTGATAAAGAAAGCTTAATGTCGACACTGAAGATGTGCACAGCCTTATTTACACTGTCATTGATAAGAGTGTAGGTCTAATAGAGTAGAACATACAAGTTATGGTTTGAATGTATGAACTCAAGAGGAGACTAAATGTATTAAGAGGAAGGACTACAGCCAATATTGAAACCATGTGAAATTAACGTAATTTGGTCATATCTCAATAACGCCACACATTATGGAAAAAGTGACAAATATGCTTATTTTGTATTCGTGAGAGCTCAATACCATGTAGAAAAGATTTGTCAGTATGCAGTAATTATAAATGATATTGTTAATTAGGCCTAACTTAATTCAACAGTTAATTAACAATTACAACTATAATTAATTATTACTACAAACTACCAACTCTTTTTCACATGAAATTGAGCTCTACAAATTGAAAATAAGCGTGTAGTTGCTTTTTCGATATTGTGTGGCGTTATTGAGATATTACCAAAATACGTTAATTTTGCGGAGTTTTAATATTGGCTGACTTCCTCTTAAATAAGCTCGATGGAAAGACAGTTGAGTGGAAGATCATTGAAGCAAAGAAAGAATGAGAAGAGAGGTGACACGTGACGGATGTGGAAGAGTCTAAACTAGAGTTCCAATCTCCTTTGAAGAAGAATTTTAAGCAAGACCTATATATTTACATTCCTTACCACACTACAAGAAGGTGTATCATAGTGTGGTACTGAGAAATGTGAGGTACTAACACAATACATATAAGCATGTCGTCTTTGTGGTATCAAGCCCTCTCGGATGAGTGTTTGGTTCTGAAAAGAACCGGTTTACTTGACGTTTTGGCAGATACGTTCCTGCCATCTTCTGGAGTCGATGTTAACAGTAGAACGGTCAGCAATGGAATGGCATTGCTCTCTTTGACGCCTCGTCTTATAGCTGGAGGAGGTATGGCGCTCTAGCCAATGGCGTGAGTCGAGTCGGAAGTCAGTCATCTCCAACATTCTGGTGAAGCCTTGGCAGCCGTCGAACGAGGCCCACCATCGAGCCCACACCCAGAGACTCACGATCGACAAGAGGCGCAAAAATCTTCCCGAGACAACTTTAGAAAACATCCCTGAACAGGGGAGCATACTACCGAGACGCATAACGAGGAGTATGGCGCGGGACCAATCGAACAACGCTCGCACCAATAACAGTGTGAGTTCGTTTCCGACTCACGCCATTGGCTAGAGCGCCATACCTCCTCCAGCTATAAGACGAGGCGTCGAAGAGAGCAATGCCATTCCATTGCTGACCGTTCTACTGTTAACATCGACTCCAGAAGATCGCAGGAACGTACCTGCCAAAACGTCAAGTAAACCGGTTCTTTTCAGAGCCAAACACTCATCCGAGAGGGCTTGATACCACAAAGACGACATGCTCATCACCTGGTAGCCCTGAAAATCTATGAAGCAATATATATATATATATATATACATGTGAGAGGGAAAGAAGGATAGGAGCCAACAGCTTACCTGAAACCATTTGGCAGGCTGCGTAGCGTAGATGACAAAACAAAAAACACAACACAAAAACTTCTGGACGTTTCGACGCTTCGGTCTTGGTCACCAGAAGGAGAATACTAAAACTAAAACTATTTACAGTATATACAATGGTTGAGCACCAGCGCTGTTGGGGGTAGGGTAAGGAAGGCGGTGGGGGGCGGGGCTACCTGATGTTGAGATTGGGAGGGTCTCGGGACAGGGTAACCGCGATATGGGCTTGTTCCCACCGTCTGAGGTCACTGGCGAGACAGCTTCTAGGCAGGGCCTTGATGACTTTGGTGTTAAAGCAGCTCCCAAGTCCAAGATTGTGTGACATAGCATGTCTCGCCACAGGTTTTTCTTCATCTTGCAGTGTGATGGACTGCCTGTGTCCTGTCATCCTCTGACTCAGGTGGTTGGTAGTCAGGCCCACATACTCGGCCGGGCAGTGCTTGCAGTCCAGTTGGTATACCACATTCTCTGTTTCGCATGTATTGTGCCCCCGAATGGGGTATATGACGCCCGTGGCCCGAGCAGTGAAGTTGGTGGCAGGAGGATTCATTCTACAAGTCTTGCATCTAGGTCTCCGGCAAGGATAGGATCCTGCCGGCTGGGTAACCTCCCTCTCGGTGTTGGTTGAGGGGTCTCTGTTGACAAGCACGTTGCCCAGATTGGGGGGACGCTTGAAAGTGACTCTGGGTATTGACGCCGCTAGGTTCTTAGTCTTGGGAGAGGCTCTAAGTATTTCTACGGCCCTCTTGATGACGCCGTTGAGAGCACTTAGGCCTGGGTACCACTGTGTAATGAGAGGGATTATGTTGTTGGTGGCTTGAGGCTCGTTCACTTGTGCCGGTCTGGTCCTACTCATTCTCTGCCGGGGAGAGGGCCGTAGAAATACTTAGAGCCTCTCCCAAGACTAAGAACCTAGCGGCGTCAATACCCAGAGTCACTTTCAAGCGTCCCCCCAATCTGGGCAACGTGCTTGTCAACAGAGACCCCTCAACCAACACCGAGAGGGAGGTTATCCAGCCGGCAGGATCCTATCTTTGCCGGAGACCTAGATGCAAGACTTGTAGAATGAATCCTCCTGCCACCAACTTCACTGCTCGGGCCACGGGCGTCATATACCCCATTCGGGGGCACAATACATGCGAAACAGAGAATGTGGTATACCAACTGGACTGCAAGCACTGCCCGGCCGAGTATGTGGGCCTGACTACCAACCACCTGAGTCAGAGGATGACAGGACACAGGCAGTCCATCACACTGCAAGATGAAGAAAAACCTGTGGCGAGACATGCTATGTCACACAATCTTGGACTTGGGAGCTGCTTTAACACCAAAGTCATCAAGGCCCTGCCTAGAAGCTGTCTCGCCAGTGACCTCAGACGGTGGGAACAAGCCCATATCGCGGTTAAAGTGTTCGTTCACCTCTTGCTGCAATGTGTACCTATACACACATGTTGGTATGTAGAACACATATTGAACAACAGTTTCACCGAATATGATTCGAGTTCCACGTAATTAGTGGTTAAATGTTTTATTCAGCCCGTTGAACGTTCTACGTTTGGCAACACTGTACCCCCGAGTTTTGTTTGACCTTGCTTCACGCATGGAGGGATGGGCGAAAAGTAGCCGGCCAAGCGCATGTGTATAGTTCGTTTCAAATTTTCCGTCCGCTACAAATGAAACCGTGGGGTACAAAGAGATTCCTGGAGAAATCCCAAAATATCCCGCTTAGGATAACGACTGAATGAGGTATGTCAATCAAAATAATATAAATTTTGTTATATCGTATACCAATGATAATTGAAGTTTGGTTTTATTGTATAGCACGTACACCAACCAATAATAAAACGGTACGCTTCACCAACAATAAATGTGTCTTAGCCGTAACACACGAGACTCTCTGGAAAGTAGACCATTCGATACCGGGTACCGGCAAATCTGTCTGAAGGTCTGTCCAATGTTTTCCTCGGCCAAAATGCCGAATGCTGGGATTAAATCCTATAAAATAGCCCTTGTACATTCTCTCCGATCTATCCGTACGTAATGCATAATAAGAAAATGTGTCATTTTTATGTCAATTATAATATATACTACTTATCGGGATGAATATTACGACTTATGATACATAGTTCCTACTTCCTAGCTTATGTTACTGAAAACAAGTGTCACTGGTTATGGTAGCAATATGCTACACTATTAGTTTTCTCTTTATTTGAAACGTAACACAATTTTTTATTGGAAATAATACTGTTTACTGAGTTAAATCAAGCTGTTCTATTCATTGAACCGTCTTGCAATTATAATTTTTGTTACATTGTACGATACTATATCGAATCTCACTACACATCAAATTTTATTTGCTATTCTTAACAAATAAACAAGCTATGAACCTCTTTTAGTTGTTATGTTATTTTGTTGCTGTTATATATTTAGTTATTATTAAATTTTGTATTATATGGTTGAGTTATAGGGCCTAGTTAGTCTAACTTAACTCAACAATGAGTGATTTATTTACATAGCAGTCAATTAATATACAAACAAATGAACTGAACTGAACTAAATGGCAGGAGGAAGACCGACCAAACACAAGACACACGACATGTGATTTCTTCTTCAGCCAATGTTATGTATTATTAACATATAACATATGACATGTAAACATATCGATGCATTGTTTCAGAATGCTGGATAGAAAAACCAACAGCCGTACGTTTGTGAAATTTAATTTGAGGTCTCCGTCAAAACCTGTTCGACGCAATTGTAACTGTATTCCTTATTGTGACAAATACTATTAAAATTATATTCCTTCTTAATAAATACTATTATCATTTCAAAAATCAAAGAGAAATATAAATCCATTACCAGTGAGTTGTTACAAATCTTGTATCTATCCGCTTGACCGCGCGCCTTCTGCGCCACTTTCATTTGAACAAAGTATCTCACCACACAACGTGCGCTCCCTCCCTAACTGTCTTCAGCCAACCACGCATCTTCCGTACCACCCCTCCTTCCCATGCCCGCTGGAGACGCAGCGCAGAGTTGGCAGCATGGGCCGCATGACGTAGTGTGTCTTCCTCGAACGCGAATAAACAAAGGACACCTGTTGGTATAGGCCGCGTGATATACACCTAAACATTGGTGTTTGGGGTTAAACTTTATATAGAGAACAACTTGCTAAAGAGGTGAACGGGCACTTTAAGATGTCCCGAGACCCTCCCAATCTCAACATCAGGTAGCCCCGCCTCCCACCGCCTTCCTTACCCTACCCCCAACAGCGCTGGTGCTCAACCATTGTATATACTGTAAATAGTTTTAGTTTTAGTATTCTCCTTCTGGTGACCAAGACCGAAGCGTCGAAACGTCCAGAAGTTTTTGTGTTGTGTTTTTTGTTTTGTCATCTACGCTACGCAGCCTGCCAAATGGTTTCAGGTAAGCTGTTGGCTCCTATCCTTCTTTCCCTCTCACATGTGTACTAGCCTTTAGGCCTGATCTATATTTTCTATATATATATATATATATATATATATATATATATATATAGAGGCCTATATATAATAGCCGATAAGTAAGCAATGATGTAAAGAAATCCAATATAAAACAGAAGTAGAGCTATACATTGCAAATAGTAATAAAATACAAAAATATAAACAAAGTACTAATAAAAAAAGTATTTTTAACCAAGGAAAACTGGATTTCTTACCCGCAACATGTATAGCAGTTCATCTTTGGAAATTCCAATTCTATCACGGTCGGCGGAATCAACTACGTAAATAATTGCATCCGTGTTTGAATAATAACAACGCCAATACGGACTAGAAACAAAGAAATAGTCATCAGCCTTAATAACTTTCAAAATATATGAAGAGGTAGAAAATATCACTGATGTTTCTATATAAATACCGAATACTAGTTTGTCCTCCAAGGTCCCACACTTGAAACTTCAGGTTTTTATAGGTGACTTGTTCTACATTGAATCCAATTGTTGGAATTGTTGTGACTACTTCTCCAACTTGTAACCTGCCAAAAACCAAACAGCACATGGTTAATATAGTACAGTACACAGCTTAACCTCTCATATGGTTAAATCCCAAAACAACCTTACAGGTGATTTGTCATAATTTCACATACTATATCATTTAAAACCTACTATAATGATAAATGACAGTGACATTGAGAGGGATATACTGCAAACAATTTGAAGGGTGTCAATGGAAAGAAACTATGATGGGGAAGTCCAAGCAATAGTTGGAGCACTATTGAACTATTGAAGCTGACACTATTAGACTCCAAAACTGCCACAGTCAAAGTCTGTAGAGGCCCCTGCAGACTTTGTGCCTTATGAATGTTTGAAACATAATTGTATTTCAATGGATAGAGGCCCACTGTGGCATCAACGGTAGTGAAACGGCCGATTATTTAGCTAAACAAGGTAGCAAAATACTCATGAAAACAAAATACTGTCACAAAGAGCCATTAAATCTCATCTATACATCAACATGCAAAGTGGTCCGTAAAGGATGGCAAGTGAAGGGACAGAATAAACTATGACAACAATATACTGAATCAAGGCCTGCAGGCAAACACAAGTGTTACGGCTTAAGAAGAATAGAGACGGTCCAATAACGGCTCGGGACTGGACATGACCTGCTTTCCAAGCACCTGCATAGGTTTGGAATGTCCAAAACCAGTATTTGTAGGATGTGTAGGATTGCAGAACAAGACAGGAAGTATATTTTTCAATGTACGTATCTGAAGATGAACGGGACCAAATGCCGCATGGCATGGATCGAAGAGAACAAGACTCCTATCTCTACTGGAAAACACACGACGGCATGAATAGTGTCAATTGTGGGCATATGAAAAGAAGAAGCCACTACTTAGTACTTTACTATTGTTAGGATTTGTGTTTCAATGATTCCTAATTATCGTCTTCTTCTTAAATGCCCACATTTGGCTACTATGCTGGATCTGGTCAACCAGTAGAGACACGCTTCTTTCTCCACCCTCTTCATGCCGCTCGGGATTGCGTCACGTTCACCTGCCAGTTTTGGACATACAAACAGGTGGCTCCTATCCTGCTCCCCATTCCCACACAGCTTGCAGGTACTGGTCTCCAACACCCCTATTGGGTAAGATCGTGCTGTATTGTCAGCTTGAACTGAGCTCTTTTAATTTGCCGTGGAAAGTTGTTGCCTTGTTGGTGGGCCCTTTTGATCTCATGGTATATTGCTGCCATGGCTTGTTTCTACCTTTTTCTGCCCAGTTAGTTCTGTTGCAGCATCTACATCTGCTTCCACAGATTCAAAGGTTAACGTTTTTTTTTTAAATATCATCTCTTACCTATACAGGATAGTCGTTTTGCCAGCTCCATCTAATCCTAGAATTAGAATTCGCATTTCTCGACTTCCAAGGAGGTTCCGGAAATAGCTGAATAATCCACCTGAAAAGCACATACTAGTAATACTACTACAATCAAAATTAAATTACTACTTAAGGCCAGGGGATAGTCTCACTATTAAACTGTACAAAATGAACGTCATTTAGTCATTTCAAATAGCTTGAGAACGCTGCACAATATTTAAAAAGTGATTAGTAATCCGGAGTGGTTTCATAAACGTACTAAAAACCAGACTAACAAAGTTTCAAATATTTTATCCTTTATGGAAGAATGAAGTAAAGAATTGTAATTAATTTACTTTGGCGATAATAAAAATATATCAAGGTCCAAATACAGATTTTAGTTCGTACAAAACCACATCAGGGTGATTTACCACTTTTTCAATATTGTGTAGCTTTTCCAGGCTACTACTAAGTAAAAGCCTGTTAGTTTCGTGCGGTTTACATATTGAGACTACCCTTTTATGTTAACTGGCAGTGACACCAACAGCCAACACACGCGTAGTAGGCCTACACTAATATTTGACAGACCAACATTGTAGCATCATTCAAACTCACAATATCATCACTAGGCCTACACTAAGATAGAGCAAAGGTGTGTGTGTGTGTGTGTGTGTGTGTGTGTGTGCCAAGGTTATTAGATAGGTGGTCAGGTTGCCTCAATCTATTGTTAAAAGCAAAAGGGGCGGGGCGTCAGAGTTTGGAACATGCACGTCACTGCTAGACCTCACGCGAGGCTTCTATTGAAGGGAACATATGCGAGTAACTACTCTTGCTTTCCACGTACTATGTAACTGTCTTGTACTGTATAGGTGTGTGGGATAAATATTAAATACTATGAAAGTAACAAAAATTATCATATTTATTTACGTAGTTATTCCACTGGCATTTGTAAAGCGATGTCTTAACCTATAATAAAACAATAGCATCAAAATTGAGAAACACAACTGAAAACAATATCAAATACCAAGTAATTTTGAAGAAAATATAATAAAAAGTGGTTATAGATAGACCGGGATTTGTCGTGGGTTGTGTTGTGAAATAGTGATTAAATGAGAAGACTGACAGCTAGGACAATGAACAAAGCACATAATAATTGTATACATGTCCCCCACTGAAAATCCGTATGTAACTGAGTGGGTCAACTAAAAAATACAAATGTATTTATTTATTCATTCACGTACTATATATTATATACGAGTACCTATATTATTAATTTAATACTATACTACACTATGTACTTCTCCTTCTGGTGACCAAGACCGAAGCGTCGAAACGTCCAGAAGTTTTTGTGTTGTGTTTTTTGTTTTGTTTTGTGTCATCTACGCTACGCAGCCTGCCAAATGGTTTCAGGTAAGCTGTTGGCTCCTATCCTTCTTTCCCTCTCACACACATATATATATATTAGGCTATTTTGACATTTTTTTTTATATTTTTTATTTTTTATTTTGTACATGTAGCTGACAAACAAACCAAAACTCCATTTTGAGAATACTCTCGTTTTCATGTAGGCCTAAGCTCAATAATAGATGCAAAATACAAAATTGAAAATATACAACACGATTTAATTTAGGCCTACCCAAGCGAAGCCTCTGTGCATTCAAC
This sequence comes from Isoperla grammatica, assembly GCA_945910005.1. NCBI lineage: Eukaryota > Metazoa > Arthropoda > Insecta > Plecoptera > Perlodidae > Isoperla > Isoperla grammatica. Next base: position 39,432,130 of record OX246745.1, read on the forward strand.
ACCAATGCTAATTTTGAAGTATTCAATATATTAACAATAAAATATCCACACACAATAACATGTGAAAGATCAACGTCTCTCATAGGCAATAATATTACAGAACGAATACAACAATGAATAATTGTACATGCTAAAGGGGACTTTGAATTAACTGTTCATCGAGAAGGGGGGGGGGGGGGAGGAGGAGGGCTAATGAGCTGGGGATGACAATCCACTCTTCATGTGTAGACATAATATCTTTTGTAAAGAAACTTGGCTTCAGTCTAAGTACCCTCTGTACATCAAAACCTGGCTTGAAATTAAATTGTTTTAACCTAGCAGATAGATAGATAGATAGATAGATAGATAGATTGATTGATTGATTGATTCGAACAAGTTGGTTCACAAATACAAAAAATTACATATCAGTTAACGAGTACAATTCAGCAGGTGCATACATAAATTAGTTTCAAAACATTAGGTACAAAAACAAGGTGTTAAATTTTAAGGGTTTAAAATATTTGGTACGAAAACAACGTGTTAAATTTTATGAAGCAGGACAAATAAAATGGATAAAACAAGGCATGATCATTCAGACTTAACAAAGCACGTGTTTGTAGATAGATAGACAGATAGATAGATAGATAGATAGATAGATAGATAGATAGATAGATAGATAGATAGATAGATAGATAGATAGATAGATAGATAGATAGATGGATAGATGGATTGATTTATTCGAACAAGTTGGTTCACAAATACAAAATATTACATATCAGTTAACAAGTACAATTCAGCAGGTGCATACATAAATTAGTTTCAAAAAATTTGGTTCGAAAACAAGGCATTACATTTTATGGGGCAGGACAAATAAAATGGATAAAACAAGGAATGATCTTCGGACTTAACAAAGCAAAAATACATTAGGCCTACTTTTCTTTCATTGCAATTACCGATTACAAAAAAAATTGAAAAGTCCCCCAGGCCCGGCCCGGGCCCGTACCCGTGCAGACCTCTACCAGGAATGTCAACTGGAGGTAATATCATCATTTGACAGCAACTTCTTAACGTCATATCTCGACCTATCCCGTGGAAACCCCGATTTCTGATGGTTAAAAAGTCTTTAAAATGCTTGAACATTGTCCAAAAGTAAACCAAACATGTCCTCCCCCAGAGAATTGAATGCTCTTTCTTAGAAATGTTTAAATATTCCAACAAATGTTTTCATTTTTCAAATTACCTCACTTCAGTTTTGTAATATGTTGTTGCAACACACATTTCACAATTAAATGAAGTAGGCTAATTTGAAAAATGACAAACGTATTGGAACAAACAAAGGGATGTTACCTATTAAGAAAGGGCAGAAAATACTCTACAGAATGAATTTTTTTTTACATTTGACAATTTTAAAGCATTTTAAGGACATTTTAACTAGGGATGTCAATACCCAGAAATAATTGTACCCGGGTACCCTCGCGCCGTACCCGGACTACCCGGGTAGTAAATAATTCAAAATACGCGTTTTACCGTCATGGGTGTCAAATGATTCGCAAAGTTGTGGCAAGAGACATTATATTGTTAAACGGTATCAGGTTGCATTGTCTCCGATGAAAACGATCGCGGAAGTATTCAACAAAGCTTCAAAGCTTCAAAGCTTGCGTCTCCGCTACGGTAGGCGGTGGTCGGCCGCGTCAAGCGATGACGTCACAGTCCAAGCTCGAACACGAGAACATGATCGCGGTAAAGCTACGACGGGCAGGGGGTGCGCTCCCTCGGACTCGCAACCGTTCTGCAGGATTCATCCATAGGCCTACAGAAGATAATACTAATTGGAAGTTACGTCTCATTCATCAGCGGCGCTGTTGAGGGGGGGGGGGTCAAGTTAAATGCCGGCAACTTGAAAAGAGCGGCTCGTACGCTCGCACAAAGACGCCAGTAGGGAAATCGCAATGTTGAATTAATTTCGTTTTGAACAGAAGAAGGGAACGGGTAGTACCGGGTAACGGGTATTGAAAAGTCGGAACCGTACCCGTGTGTACCGGGCGGGTAACGGGTACCCGTTGATATCCCTAATTTTAATTTAAAAGTTTTAACTAGGGATGTCAATAACCGGAAATAGTTGAACCCAGGTACCCTCGCGCCGTACCCGGACTACCCGGGTAGTAAATAAAACTAAATACGCGTTTTATCGTCATGGGTGTCAAATGATTCGCAAAGTTGTGGAAAGAGACATTATATTGTTAAACGGTATCAGGTTGCATTGTCTTCGATGCAAAACGATCGCGGAAGTATTCAACAAAGCTTCAAAGCTTGCGTCTCTGCTACGGTAGGCGGTGGTCGGCCGCGTCAAGCTATGACGTCATAGTCCGCGCTCGAACACGAGAACATGATCGTGGTAAAGCTACGACGGGCGGCGGGTGCGCTCCCTCGGACTCGCAACCGTTCTGCAGCATTCTTCCATAGGCCTACAGAAGATGATACTAATTGGGCTTTACGTCTCATTCGTCAGCAGCGCTGTTGAGGGGGGGGGGGGTCAAGTTAAATGCCGGCAAATTGAAAAGAGCGGCTCGTACGCTCGCACAAAGACGCCAGTAGGGAAATATCGCAATGTTGAATTAATTTCGTTTTTAACAGAAGAAGGGAACTGGTAGTACCGGGTAACGGGTATTAAAAAACTGGAACCGTACCCGTGTGTACCGGGCGGGTAACGGGTACCCGTTGACATGCCTAATTTTAACCAATAGATCGGGTGTTCTGTCACATGGTAGGTAGGTCGAGATACAGCCTCTGAGCCTTGAAAGGCTTTTTGCAGAGCTGAACTGACGTTACATTTCCAATTGGTTGGCGGCATTATCATAATACAATCAAATCGTAAGTTTCCACATAGCCAGTAAAGTGAGTTGATCTGTGCCTATAGTCAGTCACTATAAATAGTAGCCCCAGACCCTAACTACTCATAGAGCCTAGGCCTGGACCTATCATACTTGTGTTAAATTGCTTCTCATCAAGTCATCAACAACAATATCATAGGACGTGTCCGAATTAAGTTTTATCGTTGCTAATTCTAATTCTAATTCTAATTCTAAAAATACGTCATCGTTTGGCGGTGACGTCATAAGCACCGTCCGAATTCATCAAAAAGCTTAGGCCTAAGTCTAATTCTAAAAACGTTAAGAATTAGTAATGGATTTAAGTAATTGAAAGTGCACACTCGTTTTGGTCTAAGTTTATCATGGCCGCCGGAAAGTCAGCAGGACGAACGAGAAGAAGACGAAATGCTGACGAACAAAGGTCAAAATTGAAATGTAAATAAAGAAATTGTTGTATATCACGTGAATGTATCTGAAAATAGTGAAATGACTGGTGGGCATATGCTTACCGGTACACCGAGCGCATAAACGGCCAATCTAACCTCAAATTTTAAAGTAGGGCGTGAGCACCAAGTTCGTTCTTTCTCCGCAGTGTGGCGCTACAGTAAGTTAGTACTGTACGAAATGGACAAATGGTACCCAGTTCGAGAATTAGAACGTTATAATTTTTTTAGAGTTAGACTTAGACTTAAGAATTAGAATTATAACTAACGTTTTTTTCAATTCGGACACGTCCATAGACTTCACAGAGATATATCTTAAATTCGGAGCATAGGCCCAATAGTCTAACAGCTTTTCAGAAATTATTCGGGACGCCAGGAGGAGTAAAAAACGAGAAATCCAGGACGTATGGTAACCTTACAGATAGGCCTACCCTAGCCTTGGCCTAGGCCTACGTCTCTGTTTTGTGCACGATAGCCTAGGTAGACAGGGGGGGCAAGACGTATGCAGTCATATATGGCAGTTGGGGGCAACAATACATTTATTTACAATTCTTCTAGGCCTATGCTTCGGCCCTAGGCCAACGCTAAGTAACTACTTGAATGTCAATGCCTAGGCTAGGCTATAAGGCTTGATATAGGCCTAGGCCTAGGTTAGTAGAGTGTAAGGTTAGGATTGACCCCTTACATGTCAAATTAATTATAGGCCGCCCTGAGTGTAAATCAATAAACTCAAAAAAACATGAATTGAAGTCAACCCAAAAAAATGTATTAAGGGATTTCCTAGTGTCCCAAATAATGCGAGGGCCAAGATCTAGGCCTAAAACAAGTCCCGTTTAACCGTAGCCTAGGGGCCTAGGCCTACATTTACAATGCGGCAACTACAATCTAATACGATACGCGTATTTACATCTCTCAAGAGCACTTACCCATTGCAAAAATTATCTTGGCAAGCAAACAAGTGTTTCCAGATTACTATTAATTACTCCTTTTCTCAAAATAGTACTTAATACATCGATACAATAACTTCCAACAAACCACATGAAGTTTGACGTGTAGGCCTAGACCATCAATGCTACCAAAATACAACGTAACAATTGGTTACCAGTATAACCAGGTCACTAAACCTGGGGACAAGAAAATCCCTAGGTTAATTTGAGTTGACGCGGGGATTATCATATTATTTATAATGGACATTTGATTCTAATAGTAATTTATAACAATTAACGAGTTATAACTTTATTAGAGAATAGCTAGTCAGCAAATCATTACGTTTCTCCCCGCATAAACAAATGTGAGGGTATTATGGTTAGGGTTGCCATAAGTTGTGGTGGTAAAAAGAGGGCATTTTAATAAAGAGTGGTATACTCAGGGCAGGGGCGGATACAGGGGGGGGGGGGGGGCGGGTTGGCGACCACCCCCCTCCCCCTTGACCAAAAAAAAAATGGAAAGTTTGAATAATTATTATTTTGGAGTCGTTACCGAACTTTAGTTGTCATGCTTTGTGTATCTAATCGAGCCTGTATCCGCCCCTGCCAACATATGCGCATGCCAGTCGCAGAGCGAACCAACAGGTTTGTTTCTTATTAATCGGGGATGCAGATTCAGCATTCGTTCGGTGAGCCATTCATTACTCATACTACCGATAAGGCTTAGTGATATCACAGCGACTGCAACGGTACAGCGGGCGGGCGGCGTGACTGCCTCGATCAACAGAGAAATTTAATAATGTCCTCCAAGAAAGGTAAGAAAACACATAATTAAAATCACATAACTACAACCATAGGTACAGGTACACGTATATTCAGTAGACAGTTGCTTGTCTACCGAACGCTTACATACTAAGCGATTATTTGTTAGTTTTTACAGATCAACCTGTCAAAAAGAGGAAGATAAATTCTTTCTTCTTGCCAGTGCCAAAAAAGACATTGCAAGCCCAAGAGGCATGTAATTCAAATGTAACGGTGACTATTGATGATTGTAATACCAAAGAAAAGTCAGCTAGAGATGTCATCTCAATCGACACTTTAACCAAGGATGTAGTAGATAGTGTTGAAACAAACCCTCCCAGGGGCGGATACAGGGGGGGGGGCGGGGTGGGGGGGGGGGGGGTGACCGCCCCCCCCCCATGAAAAAAAAATGGAAAGTTTGAATAATTATTATTTTGGAGTCGTTACCGAACTTTAGTTGCCATGCTTTGTGTTACTAATCGAGCCTGTATCCGCCCCTGCCGACGTATGCGCATGCCATACTCAGGTTCTCTTACAAATCGCTACTATGTGTGAAATTAAGTAATTTTCGAATGACAGCCCGTTAAACTTACGTAAATATCTCAAAATCTGTAGTATGTCTTGCAGGTATGTTTATATGTGATTAAACAAGATCTAATTGAGATTAATTGGCATTAACCAAATTAAATGAGTATACTCTGGTTCTCTTACAAATCGCTACTGTGTGTGACATTAGGTAATTTTCCACTGACAGCCCGTTAAACTTCTGTAATCATCTCAAAATCTGTGGTATGTCACGCACGTAATTGTTCATATACTCTTAAAGTAGATGTAAATGAGATTAATTAAAAGTAATTAAAATAAATGAATATTCTCAGGTTCACTTACAAATCGATACTTTGTGTGAAATTACGTTATTTCCGAATGACAGCCCTGAAACTTCCGTGATTATCTCAAGATAAAAAAAAATATGAGGTGCGTTGTTCGTTTATACGTCAACATTAGTGACAACTATGTTATTGCTTCACCCAAAATATGACAATGTCAGTATTGACTGAAGTAAAGTATGTTTTGAAAATGTGATTGATTAAATTAAACATAATGTACATTACTCCCCAAACTTGTATATATAGCATGTACTTAAGCCCCCCCCCCCCTATAATAATTGACAATCGCCTTCCATCAAACCGCCCCCCCCCCCCCCCCCATAAATCAAGGCTAGATCCGCCCCTGAACCCTCCTAGCCACTCGAAAACCAGCCAACGTTCTCTTTCTAATGAAAAAACAGACAGTGCCACTGGGACTGAGTTCCTACACGAAACTTGTGACATAGGACATTACATTGGACTTGAAGACGTCATTGACGATTTCACAAAGAATAAGCTTTTAAACGAACATGGAAACCACCTAAAAACTATTTATTCCCGTATTCGTCTCATAAAAAACAAGGCTCAATTGAAAGTCGTTATTTGACACAATCACATCTCGATCAGTTTCCTTGGCTGGTGTATTCCCCATCCAAGAAAGGGTTATTTTGCAAGTATTGTGCCCTCTTCATGACTTCTCGCTGCGGAGGTCAACATAAGCAAACTCAAGTTAATAAGCTTGTTGTGACTCCTCTAACGTCGTTTCCCAAACTTCTGGGAAAAAGTGGTGACTTAGAAACACACGCTAAGCACTCATACCATAAAGAATCCGTTTTAGCTGGATCCGATTGACAAGCAACGTTTTTAGCTCCTGAGAAGGAAGTTATCAATCAACTTTCCTCTGTGCGACAATCGCAAGTACAAGAAAACCGCGAAAGACTCAAGCCAATTATACGGGCAATAATATTTTAGGGAGGCAGAACATTGCATTTCGAGGCCATTGCGATGATGGGCTCCTTCTGCCTAGTGGGCCTCTTCAAGAAAAAGAATTGCACAACGAAGGAAATTTTCGGGAACTTTTAAAATATCAGGTAGCTTCGGGGGATCAACTTCTTGAAAACCTAAAGCTACATATATCAGCAAAACAACTCAAAACGAACTTATTGATTGTTGTGGCCAAGAATTACTAGATCAGCTTTTGGGTAATTTAAAAGAAGCAAGATTATTTTCTGTTCTTTTCGACGAGACAACTGACATGGCACATACGTCACAGCTCACGCTTGTGTTGCGTTATGTTAGCGATGGTTCTATACGCGAGAATTTATTGAGTTTCTTGATCCACATAATGAATTAAAACTTCAAAAAAAATACGCAAGCAGCTATACGTCCAGAAAATATTTCTTCAAGTGAAGATGATGAAGAAGAAGATGGGATAATAGCTATTGATACTGTTGTAGAACCAAAACTTACCGGCAAACTTTTAGGAAATACTGTCTTGAAAATGCTGGAAAAGCATTCGCTAAACGCCGAACTTTGCATCGGTATAGGAACAGATGGATGTAGGTAGCGTCATGGTTTCAAAACAAAACGGCGCCGTCGCTGAAATACAACGTAAAGCAGTGCAAGCAGTGCGATCTCCATGTTTTAACCATGCGTTGAACCTGAGCATTTCCCATTCGTCCGATGTTTCCCTAATTCGTAATTCAGTAGGGCTGATTAAGAAAGTTTGTGCCTTCTTCACTGGATCTGCTAAAAGAAATTTTGCTATCAAGAAGTTTTTGCATGGAAAACTGAATGGGTTGTGTGAAACAAGATGGGTCGAACGACACGATTCAATTTTTGTTTTCAAGCATGAGCTTCCAACAATCATAGATGCTCTCAAACAGATCACGAAATGGGATGATAACGAATCCTCAACGCAGTCAAAGTCAATCATTTCCTCGCTTGCCAATTGAGTCGTATGGATGCAAAACTCACCTTATCCACTTTCTGAAATTGTTGATGAATTGAAAATAAAGTATTATTTGTTTCACCGTTAAGGTTGTCAAATTGAATGATATTAATATATTCAAGATTATAATTTAAAACCATTTGATATGGTACTTATAAATCTAATTGTTGTCATATTCTCGCAATTATTAATTTAAATATGGATAAGACAAGTTTTCGATCTAAGTGGATATGAGAAGTTTTGGTAATGAAAGTGAATGGATGGAGGGGGAAACCAATATAACATTCTCAAACACAATTGTTGCAATCGGGTTTACATTGCATTACATAGTTTTAGGCCTAGATGTCATAGTAGAACTCACAGCTCACGTAAAACAAACAAAAGTTACTGTCTTCTTTAGTGAAATGAAACACACAACATATCTCATAACGCGCTTTTAAGAGAATGTGATTGGCTGTTATGGATATGACAAGTTTTGAAATTGAATGCTGCATGGATAAGACAAGTTTTGGAAAAACGCTCAATATTCGTCATGCTTTTACTACTGGATGAAGCAACTTTTGTTGAAATATTTTATTTTAGTTTAATTCTCATGTGGAAGACGAAGAAAATGGTGTGCGGAACTTATTTTGAAAAAAAGTGGATAAGACGAGTTTTGCATCTATACGACTCAATTGCGAGTTTATCGTGTCTATTGCTTGTTTGTGTTCCGTACTAAGCATCTCTAAGCCACTAAGTACCTTACTGCAGAAGAAGAGCATGGACGTCAACTCTGCAGAAGACAGTATATCTGAGTAGTAGTAGTAGTCATTTATTCACCATTATAAATTTACATTCATTTGGGTTTCGTCATTGATTTACAATTTACATTATTTAAGATACAATATCTAGACAAGACAATCAGTTATTACATTGATAATCTAAAATGTACATAGGTTTGATATTAGTAGTTAAAAGTAAGTCAATCTTATCAATTATAGATATAATAATACAGCAATCATTTAACTGTTAAATATAATTTAACACAATTGTAATACAAATATAAATATATAATTAAATATAATACAATTTAATACAACTGTTCAATTTGTCAGGCTACATGGTATGCAGCAGTGGGCCTATACCTGCTAAATCACCCTTGGGCCTCAAAAAATTCTTCAAGACTGTAAAATGGGGTTTCAACAAGGTATTGCCTTAATTTGAGCTTGAATATCGTGATGCTGGGGGCCAATGTGAGGCTAACAGGGAGCTTATTGAAAATTTTTCTTCCCATGTAGTGGATGTGCTTTTCTAATTGTTTGGTGTTGTGAGAAAGGTATTGGAGTGTTTGTTTAAGGCGGGTGTCGTGAGGGTGTTTGATGCTATTTTGAAAAGAATTGGGATTATTTTTTACGTAGCATGTGGCTTTGTAGATATATGCGTTAAATATTGTATGTATTTGAAGGTCTTTGAAAATGTCACGACAGCTTTCTCTTTTCTGCATTCGTCCTATAATTCTAACTGCCCTTTTCTGAAGAGTCAGGACTCGTTGGATTAGATATTTTGAAGCACACCCCCAAGATAGAATTCCGTATGTCATGATTGAGTGAAAGTTTGCAAAATAAGCAGTTATTAGTTTTTCGCGGCTCGCTAGAGAGGAGAGTACCCGTAGGGCATATGTGGAGGAGTTAAGGCGTTTACATAGATTGTCTATATGGGGTTGCCATGTTAGACTATGGTCTAGGGTAAGACCAAGGAGTTTGCAGCAGGTGCATGGAGAAATTAATTTATGATTTACTGATATCGTGCTGTTGGCAGGTTTGGTTGACCTGTTTCTAAGATTGAATTTAAGTATCTGAGTTTTATTGTCATTTAAAAATAGTTTGTTTGCCTGGAACCATAAAGAGATTACATTGATTATTCTATTTGCAAGTGATGTTGTTATGCTGCTATCTGGACTTGAGAGAACAATGCTTGTATCGTCAGCAAATAGTATCATGAACAGCAGATGTATGAAATGGCTGGGTAATGATTTAATACAATAGTCAGGCAAGTCATTTATGAAGGTGAGGAACAAGAGTGGTCCGAGGACAGAGCCCTGGGGTACACCTGCATTGTTGTCTTGCCAGCTAGACTGAGTTTCTTTATTATTGTTGATGACCACATGTTGCTTACGGTTTGACAAGTAGGAGGAGAACCAGTCACCTGCTATTCCCCTGATTCCATAGTGGTTCATTTTTTCGATAAGCAGTCTATGGTCCACGCAATCAAAAGCCTTGCTCAGATCGAAAAATACTCCGAGTGTGTCATGACCCTTATCGAGGGAGTTGTGTACTTTACCCAGCATTTCGGCTGAAGCCGTGTCCGTAGACTTGCCTGGTCTAAACCCATGCTGGAAGTTGGTGAGTATGTTATGTTTGTCAAGGAAGCTAAGTAGACGTTTTGCGACTATCTTTTCAAGTAATTTAGAAAACACTGGGAGAATACTTATAGGCCTATAGTTGCTCATATCATTGTGACTGTCTTTTTTGTGGATAGGTATTACCTTTGCTAGTTTCATTCCTTGTGGAAAGACCCCCGTTGAAAGAGAGCTATTGAATATTTCCTCGAGTGGGAGCAACAGATGGTTTATACAGGTCTTAAAGAGCTAGCTACACGAGAGTTCGTTATAGTCCTGGGCAGGTTTTGGCCGTGTATTCATGACAACGAGTAATATTTCCTGCCTATAAGTGGGCGTCAAGAACATTGTGTGAGAGTTGCTACTTGTGATGTCTTTAAGTGAAGAGATAGGGTCATGCATTGTTGTTTGTGACACATTGTGATGTTGTTGCAGTTTTGAAGAGACTTCAGTGAAGAAGGTGTTAAACGCGTCAGAAATATCCTTCTCAGATGTTAGGATCGCCCCATCTTTATTAATTTTGCTTATTTTTCGGGTGTTGGACTTGTCCTTCACATGGTATGAATGAGTTTTTATTGTGTCCCAAACAGCTTTATTCCTATTGTCTGAGCTTAGTATATATTGCGATATAGCCTTCTGTTTTGACATTTTAATTACTAATTTATAGATTCTTTTATAAGAAGCAACATATTTTTTAAATTTATCTGAACAGACATTTGTTTTCAGGATTCCAGTAAGGCATCTTAGCTTATTGCAAGAGGTCTGAATGCCTTTTGTAAACCAGTGTCTTTTTATCAAGTTTGGTTTGATTAGGATTTTTTTTAATTGGGAATGCTTTATTAAAGTGGGTCATTACTGTGTTAGTGAAGGTATCATACTTTTCGTCTGTATTGGTCGCGTTGACTGTCTCCTGCCAGGTTTCATTTTGCAGGATATTTGAAAAGTTTGAGATGTTACGCTGCGAAAATATGCGTTTGTATACATGGCGGGCAGTTGGCTTGTTGGTCTGGGTTTCAAATGCCACCTTAAGTAACTGGCCTTCATGATCAGAGAGCCCGCTGGATATGATCGCAGTTTCGAATTCTTGGCTAATGTTTGTATATATATTATCAATACAAGTCCTGCTATTGGCTGTAATTCTAGTAGGGCAGGTAATTGATGCAACTCCATTATATGACGCAATTAGGTCATTTAGAAGAGCATTATTAGTAGATTGTTTTAAGGTGTCAATATTGAAGTCTCCCGCTAGGATAACAGATTTGTTCTCTTTTGTAATAAGGTTCAGGATTTGGTCTAGATGTGTAATAAAGTTGGTAATGTTCCCCTCAGGTGATCTGTAGATAGAAACAACTACAACTTTTTGAGCTTTTAGTTCAATAGCAGCAATTTCAATGTGCTTGTCGAGGCTGAATTTCCCAATGTCACGCCTCGGCACATAATCTAAGAAAGATAATTGATCCTTAATATAAATGGCTGTACCTCCATTGGCTAGTGAGCTCCAACAGTAGCAACTGCCTAACGAGTAACCTGGAATTTTATAATGGGGAATTTCAGCTTCCTTTAACCAGTGCTCTGTTGCGCAGAATATGTCGACTGTATGGTTGTGTAGGAGAATGTCTACCTCAATTAGTTTATTTCTTAGGCTTTGTAGGTTATGGTGGAGGAGTATTGTGACTCTAGACTTGTTACTAGTTACGTTGGAAGTACTTCTTGACTGAGGGTGAGAAAATTTATGATGTTTGACTTATTAAGAACTTTGTGATTGGATTTGGAGATTCTAGAAGGTTGGCTTCTAAGGGGAATAGTGTAGGAATTAGTTTTGCCTACATATGGTATAGGCCCACGGCCCCAAGGAGTACTTATGCCTGATATTGGCCTTGATGCCAAGCCAGTGTCCTGCGGATCAGCCTGGGCCTGGGTGGCTGGCTGACGGTCCTCCGTGACTGTGGGTCCGGTGTCTGGGTGGTCAGCCTGGGCCTGGGTGGCTGGCTGACGGTCCTCCGTGACTGTGGGTCCGGTGTCTGGGTGGTCGGCCTGGGCCTGGGTGGCTGGCTGACGGTCCTCCGTGACTGTGGGTCCGGTGTCTGGGTGGTCGGCCTGGGCCTGGGTGGCTGGCTGACGGTCCTCCGTGACTGTGGGTCCGGTGTCTGGGTGGTCGGCCTGGGCCTGGGTGGCTGGCTGACGGTCCTCCGTGACTGTGGGTCCGGTGTCTGGGTGGTCAGCCTGGGCCTGGGTGGCTGGCTGACGGTCCTCCGTGACTGTGGGTCCGGTGTCTGGGTGGTCGGCCTGGGCCTGGGTGGCTGGCTGACGGTCCTCCGTGACTGTGGGTCCGGTGTCTGGGTGGTCAGCCTGGGCCTGGGTGGCTGGCTGACGGTCCTCCGTGACTGTGGGTCCGGTGTCTGGGTGGTCGGCCTGGGCCTGGGTGGCTGGCTGACGGTCCTCCGTGACTGTGGGTCCGGTGTCTGGGTGGTCAGCCTGGGCCTGGGTGGCTGGCTGACGGTCCTCCGTGACTGTGGGTCCGGTGTCTGGGTGGTCGGCCTGGGCCTGGGTGGCTGGCTGACGGTCCTCCGTGACTGTGGGTCCGGTGTCTGGGTGGTCAGCCTGGGCCTGGGTGGCTGGCTGACGGTCCTCCGTGACTGTGGGTCCGGTGTCTGGGTGGTCAGCCTGGGCCTGGGTGGCTGGCTGACGGTCCTCCGTGACTGTGGGTCCGGTGTCTGGGTGGTCGGCCTGGGCCTGGGTGGCTGGCTGACGGTCCTCCGTGACTGTGGGTCCGGTGTCTGGGTGGTCAGCCTGGGCCTGGGTGGCTGGCTGACGGTCCTCCGTGACTGTGGGTCCGGTGTCTGGGTGGTCAGCCTGGGCCTGGGTGGCTGGCTGACGGTCCTCCGTGACTGTGGGTCCGGTGTCTGGGTGGTCGGCCTGGGCCTGGGTGGCTGGCTGACGGTCCTCCGTGACTGTGGGTCCGGTGTCTGGGTGGTCGGCCTGGGCCTGGGTGGCTGGCTGACGGTCCTCCGTGACTGTGGGTCCGGTGTCTGGGTCCGGGTACCTACTGGATTCTTTAGGCAAGATGAGAGAACAGTCTTCTGAGAGTTTTGCAGTGGTATTTTCAAGTATAACGTCGTTGTGTAACAGTTGAGGTCACACTACCCCGTCTTGACCGCAACCAGATGCACCGCGAGAACCACCCCGCGAGTTCTCCAGAAGAGTATTTTCGACGCTCTTTATTTATACCGCTCTTAGATGGTGTTATTGAGGACATTAAACGTCGCTTCATGCCCGATACTTCATTTGCATTCTCTTGCCGGAGAAGATACTATACTAGGCCAAGAAGAACAAACGGGGCCAGCAATGAACGCTGTTACTGAAAATGTTATTAAACAATTAGCTGTTCAATTTGGAACGCCAGGCTTTGAGAGGGGCCACAATTCCGAAAATGGCAATCGACGTGTTCAACGAATGCGACAGGTAGTTGTTTCCAGCCATCCACACACTGCTACAGATCTCATGTACGTTACCTGTTAGTGTGGCAAGTGCTGAGAGAAGTTTCTCCACACTGCGGCGACTAAAAACCTGGATGAGAACTAAGATGGGCCAGAACAGACTCACTGGTCTTGCCAGGCTTAGCATTCACAGTTCTATGTCAATTAATATAGAAAATGTAATTAACATAAGGTATGCGAAAGGAAAGAACCGTAAACGAGACTTTGTTTTGTAAATACTACAATTGTTTTTAATGTGCAAAGTAATTTCATGAAAGTTTGTTTAATAAGCAATGTTAATCTTTTTTTTAAACTCAATTTTACATTAAATGTATTTGCATTAGGAGTCATGTTTACTGTTTAGAGTAGCATAGGTTTTATGACGTGTGTTGTTCGTTTATACGCCAACATTAGTGACAACTATGTTATTGCTTCACCCAAAATGTGACAATGTCAGTATTGACTGAAGTAAAGTATGTTTTGAAAATGTGATAGATTAAATTAAACATAATGTACATTACTCCCCAAAACTTGTATATATAGCATGCACTTAAGCCCCCCCCCCCCCCCCTATAATAACCATGACAATCGCCTTCCATAAAACCGCCCCCCCCCCCCATAAATCAAGGCTAGATCCGCCCCTTACTCAGGGATTGATGCATATAGTGGGTCAGGGAGGGGTGAAACCCATAATAAGTGTACAGGCTGATGTAGATAAACTTGTAGTGGGCTAGTGACAGAAATGTGTTTTCGTAGCCTGAGGTGATCCCAGCTCGCAGTAAAACCCATAATAGGTGTAAAGCCTGGTGTAGATAAGCTTGTAGTGGGCTAGTGACAGAAATGTGTTTTCGTAGCCTGAGGTGATTCCAGCTCGCAGTGAAACCCATAATAGGTGTAAAGGCTGTTGTAGATAAGCTTGTGTGGGCTAGTGAGAGAAATGTGTTTTCGTAGCCTGAGGTGATCCCAGCTCGCAGTGAAACCCATAATAGGTGTACAGGCTGATGTAGATAAGCTTGTAGTGGGCTAGTGACAGAAATGTGTTTTCGTAGCCTGAGGTGATCCCAGCTCGCAGTGAAACCCATAATAGGTGTAAAGGCTGATGTAGATAAGCTTGTAGTGGGCTAGTGAGAGAAATGTGTTTTCCTAGCCTGAGGTGATCCCAGCTCGCAGTGAAACCCATAATAGGTGTAAAGGCTGATGTAGATAAGCTTGTAGTGGGCTAGTGAGAGAAATGTGTTTTCGTAGCCTGAGGTGATCCCAGCTCGCAGTGAACCCCATAATAGGTGTAAAGCCTGGTGTAGTTAAGCTTGATCCTACAATCCGTTATCTGTGCTTCTATATACATGTTTTAAAATTATATAAGAATAGTTTTTGTAGGTAGGCCTAGTGGGGAGGGGGGGGGGGGGTTAAGCCCCAAAATTTCCATCGGTATGCCACTGAAAATAATGATACCATTTATACTTAAAGCAGTGTTGAAAGGGACCTGAGGCCTAAATGCGACTTATCGAATGGTGAACATGACACTTGCATTTTTCGTGAAACGGACGCGATCCGGCCGAAGTGAAACCAAAAACCCGGACATTTCATGCTTTTATTAAAAAGCCGCCCGGACGCAATGAAGAACATACGAAAAAGAGGACATGTCCGGGTGTAACCGGACAAATGGCAACCCTAATTATGGTGTGATGAACTTGGTAACGGTATGAATTTGTAATGTCTTAGTTTTAATGACATGTCATTATTACTAAGTTGTGGTGCAAGTCTGTAATGTGCTATTATATTTGTGTGTGTTCTACTTGTGGTGCTACAGTAATGTGTGGATAAAGTTGGTAGGTTTATTAACTTGTAATGTTTTAGTTCAACGGCAAATTCAAACGGCAAATGATGTACGGATGAATTTTGTTTTGGATAAGACAACTTACACTAGCTGTATATTGCTCGCCTCCGCGAACTCTAAGAAATGTATAGACGGTATAGAAGAATTGAAGTTCTGAGTGATTCACTCGTAGGCCTACTCATTTATATTTGGGCTACGTTCAGCAACCAACTGATGCGTCACATTGAGCAGTATAAACTGAAACATATTGTGATGTTTTTTGTTTTGATAACTTCAATGTGTATCAAAATATACTGCGAGTAACATTTCCGCATTTCCGACAGCATATAATAGCTACATAATAGCAGCAAAGCCAGCATGTAATAGGAATAGCACAACCATTACACACACACACATGGCAGCATGTAATAGCACAACCATTACACACACATGACAGCATGTAATAGCACAACCATTACACACACATGACAGCATGTAATAGCACAACCATTACACACACATGACAGCATGTAATAGCACAACCATTACACACACATGACAGCATGTAATAGCACAACCATTACACACACACATGACAGCATGTAATAGCACAACCATTACACACACACATGACATTACACACACATGACATTACGCACACACCGCTTCTCAAGAAAAAGTGCATTCTGTTCAGTCAGTCCATACACAACATCACTTAGGTTTGTTCAATGCACTGTTATTAAACCTTATCTTCTTCATAATAAATATTTTTAACAATTTGCTTTGATAAAATTTGATAAAATGATATAATGTAAAATTTAATGAATTTCCGTTTCTCACCACAACCTTAATATCGCTTCTTTTCTATTCCATGTATTTGTCTTGCAATTTTCATTGCCAGTATTATTCTACTTCATTGGTTAAAAAATCTGATACACATTATGTTCACCGTTACAAAAATTATGTTATATGTATCTGCTTGTATATTCCGCTGAAAATACTTAGTATAAGCATTAGTATTAGCATTAGTATTAGAACTCTAGAAGTAGTCAGTCATGTCACCATGAACATTTGTCTTTCTATATGCTTACATTTAATTACTTTAGTATTGCATCCAACGTTTTCTGGAACTTTTGTATTCTGTTGTTGGGTAACGCATAAATAAATAAATAAATAAATAAATAGCACAACCATTACACACACATGACAGCATGTAATAGCACAACCATTACACACACATGACAGCATGTAATAGCACAACCATTACACACACATGACAGCATGTAATAGCACAACCATTACACACACATGACAGCATGTAATAGCACAACCATTACACACACGTGACAGCATGTAATAGCACAACCATTACACACACATGACAGCATGTAATAGCACAACCATTACACACACATGACAGCATGTAATAGCACAACCATTACACACACATGACAGCATGTAATAGCACAACCATTACACACATAACAGCATGTAATAGCACAACCATGACACACACATGACAGCATGTAATAGCACAACCATGACACACACATGACAGCATGTAATAGCACAACCATGACACACACATGACAGCATGTAATAGCACAACCATGACACACACATGACAGCATGTAATAGCACAACCATTACACACACATGACAGCATGTAATAGCACAACCATGACACACACATGACAGCATGTAATAGCACAACCATTACACACACATGACAGCATGTAATAGCACAACCATTACACACACATGACAGCATGTAATAGCACAACCATTACACACACATGACAGAATGTAACCACTTTGCTTCAGGCCTTCAAAATGTCGGTTCCCTATTGTGGTTGAGGCTTTAGAGGCATTCCTAATCATAGGACTCCCAAATCACGAGACTTCGTCTTGGACAGCAACGAAATGCCTTTATAGCAGTAGTATATAGGAGGATCAGGAATCTTTGTACTAAAAACCCTAAGCAAATATTGCGGTAAGACAGTACTAATAACAACATATCATGCCTTAATCGAAGGACATTGATTATATAATTATATTTTTTGGTGATTATATGGAATGATATGGATCTTGTATGCATCAATGAACCTTGATATATCATTTGAAAACTGATTTATAATTGTTGTGTATTGTTCTTGAAGACTTGGGAGACCGTTATGATACTCATACAAAGGGTGCTAGATAGTTTTTGAAATGGTCTTTTGCTATCCGTTATACCGTGTTGAGGGCAAGATTTCGACTGACGTGTTTTAGGCCATCAAACAAAATACTTGAACCCAAAAATGTTCCGCTTTGGGCGTAAGAGACGCCACCTGTTTCACACCACCTCCATGTGGGTGCCCGATAAATGTTTTTTTTTCTGCCTCGGGCCCCCAAATATGAATCTGGCCCACACGCGCGCCTAGCATAGGATTTAGGGTGACCAGACGTCCCGAAAAATTTGGGGGTTAGTCCTGAATTTGGCACAAGTGTCCCGCGTCCCGAAATGTGATTGTAATTTCGGGACTCCTTTTGTCCCGAAATTGGTAAATTCTCGATTTTCTTTATATGTGGTTCAAAAATTACAAATTTCAACTAAGAAAAAATAAAGAAGAGAAGCGGTCAGTGGTAAATTTGTAATTCGGAGCGCCGCCACAAATGGCAGTCTGTTGCTTGCGCTTCCCTAGCAGAGCGCTAGCGTGCAATGCACCGGCAAGGCACGGCTACACCGCTATTAATATGGAATACAAATATAAAAAATGTAATATCGAGTAAGAAAATGTAAACAATTAAACAAAACAGACTGTCACCGTTCCACTTTCAGCGAACAATTAACCTCTGACAGTGTTTTCACCTCCATTCGGTTAGAGAAAAAAAGTGTCCCGAAATTCAGTCTTGACCATCTGGTCACTCTAATCTAATTGGATTCAATCAAATTATTAATTTAATTTTTGTATGCATATTTTATTATTTTATGAGATTAAAACGACTTTTTAAAGAATTTCGGTTAATCGTTAACCGCGGTTAATATCGCCGATTTATCCCACCCCTAGTAGGTACGATGTGATTGCATGTCACGGAGAAAGTGGGGGCCCCTTTCCTACACGACTGGCCTGTGTCCTGTAATGCCATCTAGCAACTAACTCGTCAACTTACTCAGCTAGTTCTTCGGAGCAATCAAGGTCGGTAAAGAAGTACTACTTGTAGTAGCAGTACTCTACTTTACCGAGCTTGTGAGCACTCGCAAGAATGTACGGTGTTGGTAATGAGTGTAACGCACGACAGAGTGCGTTAGATGAGTGATGACTCAAGCTCAAGGCATTGCCTCAGACAATCCCTTATCTGTGGCATTGCCATATAAAAACAGTAGGTACTCCTCCTGAACTGAAATTCACGCCTGTTTTTCATTTTTTAAACACTTAGGCCCGAATGCATAGTTCACACTCAAGCCTTGCCTTCCTCAACTCAGCCTCTCCTCAGCCTCGCCTAGCCACCAATCACAAAGCGGTCCGCATGGCAATGCTGTTCTGTGATTGGTGGTTGGGGGACGCTGAGGAGAGGCTGAGTTAAGGAAGGCTTGAGTGTGAACTATGCATTTGGACCTTAGGGTCAAATGCATAGTAGTTCCTCACGTGCTCCTCAACTCAGCCTTTCCTCAGACGCGCCCAACCACCAATCACAGAGCAGCATTGCCATGTGGACTGCTCTGTAATTGGTGGTTGGGCGAGTCTGAGGAAAGGCTTAGTTGAGGAGCACGTGAGGAACGACTAAGCAATTGACCCTTCTTGTTGTTGCAAACCAAACACTAAAAATAATAGTGCAAGTTGGATGCACACGGCGAGCGTTATAATTTATTACTTTTATACGTTAAGGTGAGGTTTCAAGTTTCATCATTATCGTATCAGTAATCATGTCAGTCACATGATAGTTATAGTGATAGTGCGCTCCGCCTCCAGGCGTTACCGTGATCTGAGCTTAGTGCGCTCCGCCCCCAGGCGTTACCGTGATCTGTGCTTAGTGCGCTCCGCCCCCAGGCGTTACCGTGATCTGTGCTTAGTGCGCTCCGCCCCCAGGCGTTACCGTGATCTGTGCTTAGTGCGCTCCGCCCCCAGGCGTTACCGTGATCTGTGCTTAGTGCGCTCCGCCCCCAGGCGTTACCGTGATCTGTGCTTAGTGCGCTCCGCCCCCAGGCGTTACCGTGATCTGTGCTTAGTGCGCTCCGCCCCCAGGCGTTACCGTGATCTGTGCTTAGTGCGCTCCGCCCCCAGGCGTTACCGTGATCTGTGCTTACTGCGCTCCGCCTCCAGGCGTTACCGTGATCTGTGCTTAGTGCGCTCCGCCTCCAGGCGTTACCGTGATCTGAGCTTAGTGCGCTCCGCCCCCAGGCGTTACCGTGATCTGTGCTTAGTGCGCTCCGCCCCCAGGCGTTACCGTGATCTGTGCTTAGTGCGCTCCGCCCCCAGGCGTTACCGTGATCTGTGCTTAGTGCGCTCCGCCTCCAGGCGTTACCGTGATCTGTGCTTAGTGCGCTCCGCCTCCAGGCGTTACCGTGATCTGTGCTTAGTGCGCTCCGCCCCCAGGCGTTACCGTGATCTGTGCTTAGTGCGCTCCGCCTCCAGGCGTTACCGTGATCTGAGCTTAGTGCGCTCCGCCCCCAGGCGATACCGTGATCTGTGCTTAGTGCGCTCCGCCCCCAGGCGTTACCGTGATCTGTGCTTAGTGCGCTCCGCCTCCAGGCGTTACCGTGATCTGTGCTTAGTGCGCTCCGCCTCCAGGCGTTACCGTGATCTGTGCTTAGTGCGCTCCGCCCCCAGGCGTTAACGTGATCTGTGCTTAGTGCGCTCCGCCTCCAGGCGTTACCGTGATCTGTGCTTAGTGCGCTCCGCCCCCAGGCGTTACCGTGATCTGTGCTTAGTGCGCTCCGCCCCCAGGCGTTACCGTGATCTGTGCTTAGTGCGCTCCGCCTCCAGGCGTTACCGGGATCTGTGCTTAGTGCGCTCCGCCTCCAGGCGTTACCGTGATCTGTGCTTAGTGCGCTCCTCCTCCAGGCGTTACCGTGATCTGTGCTTAGTGCGCTCCGCCTCCAGGCGTTACCGTGATCTGTGCTTAGTGCGCTCCGTCTCCAGGCGTTACCGTGATCTGTGCTTAGTGCGCTCCGCCCCCAGGCGTTACCGTGATCTGTGCTTAGTGCGCTCCGCCTCCAGGCGTTACCGTGATCTGTGCTTAGTGCGCTCCGCCCCCAGGCGTTACCGTGATCTGTGCTTAGTGCGCTCCGCCCCCAGGCGTTACCGTGATCTGTGCTTACTGCGCTCCGCCTCCAGGCGTTACCGTGATCTGTGCTTACTGCGCTCCGCCCCCAGGCGTTACCGTGATCTGTGCTTAGTGCGCTCCGCCTCCAGGCGTTACCGTGATCTGTGCTTAGTGCGCTCCGCCCCCTGGCGTTACCGTGATCTGTGCTTAGTGCGCTCCGCCCCCAGGCGTTACCGTGATCTGTGCTTACTGCGCTCCGCCTCCAGGCGTTACCGTGATCTGTGCTTACTGCGCTCCGCCCCCAGGCGTTACCGTGATCTGTGCTTACTGCGCTCTGCCCCCAGGCGTTACCGTGATCTGTGCTTAGTGCGCTCCGCCTCCAGGCGTTACCGTGATCTGTGCTTAGTGCGCTCCGCCCCCAGGCGTTACCGTGATCTGTGCTTAGTGCGCTCCGCCCCCAGGCGTTACCGTGATCTGTGCTTAGTGCGCTCCGCCCCCAGGCGTTACCGTGATCTGTGCTCAGTGCGCTCCGCCCCCAGGCGTTACCGTGATCTGTGCTTAGTGCGCTTCGCCTCCAGGCGTTACCGTGATCTGTGCTTAGTGCGCTCCGCCCCCAGGCGTTACCGTGATCTGTGCTTAGTGCGCTCCGCCTCCAGGCGTTACCGTGATCTGTGCTTAGTGCGCTCCGCCCCCAGGCGTTACCGTGATCTGTGCTTAGTGCGCTCCGTCTCCAGGCGTTACCGTGATCTGTGCTTAGTGCGCTCCGCCCCCAGGCGTTACCGTGATCTGTGCTTAGTGCGCTCCGCCTCCAGGCGTTACCGTGATCTGTGCTTAGTGCGCTCCGCCTCCAGGCGTTACCGTGATCTGTGCTTAGTGCGCTCCGCCTCCAGGCGTTACCGTGATCTGTGCTTAGTGCGCTCCGCCTCCAGGCGTTACCGTGATCTGTGCTTAGTGCGCTCCGCCTCCAGGCGTTACCGTGATCTGTGCTTAGTGCGCTCCGCCTCCAGGCGTTACCGTGATCTGTGCTTAGTGCGCTCCGCCTCCAGGCGTTACCGTGATCTGTGCTTAGTGCGCTCCGCCCCCAGGCGTTACCGTGATCTGTGCTTAGTGCGCTCCGCCCCCAGGCGTTACCGTGATCTGTGCTTAGTGCGCTCCGCCCCCAGGCGTTACCGTGATCTGTGCTTAGTGCGCTCCGCCCCCAGGCGTTACCGTGATCTGTGCTTAGTGCGCTCCGCCCCCAGGCGTTACCGTGATCTGTGCTTAGTGCGCTCCGCCCCCAGGCGTTACCGTGATCTGTGCTTACTGCGCTCCGCCTCCAGGCGTTACCGTGATCTGTGCTTAGTGCGCTCCGCCTCCAGGCGTTACCGTGATCTGAGCTTAGTGCGCTCCGCCCCCAGGCGTTACCGTGATCTGTGCTTAGTGCGCTCCGCCCCCAGGCGTTACCGTGATCTGTGCTTAGTGCGCTCCGCCCCCAGGCGTTACCGTGATCTGTGCTTAGTGCGCTCCGCCTCCAGGCGTTACCGTGATCTGTGCTTAGTGCGCTCCGCCTCCAGGCGTTACCGTGATCTGTGCTTAGTGCGCTCCGCCCCCAGGCGTTACCGTGATCTGTGCTTAGTGCGCTCCGCCTCCAGGCGTTACCGTGATCTGAGCTTAGTGCGCTCCGCCCCCAGGCGATACCGTGATCTGTGCTTAGTGCGCTCCGCCCCCAGGCGTTACCGTGATCTGTGCTTAGTGCGCTCCGCCTCCAGGCGTTACCGTGATCTGTGCTTAGTGCGCTCCGCCTCCAGGCGTTACCGTGATCTGTGCTTAGTGCGCTCCGCCCCCAGGCGTTACCGTGATCTGTGCTTAGTGCGCTCCGCCTCCAGGCGTTACCGTGATCTGTGCTTAGTGCGCTCCGCCCCCAGGCGTTACCGTGATCTGTGCTTAGTGCGCTCCGCCCCCAGGCGTTACCGTGATCTGTGCTTAGTGCGCTCCGCCTCCAGGCGTTACCGGGATCTGTGCTTAGTGCGCTCCGCCTCCAGGCGTTACCGTGATCTGTGCTTAGTGCGCTCCTCCTCCAGGCGTTACCGTGATCTGTGCTTAGTGCGCTCCGCCTCCAGGCGTTACCGTGATCTGTGCTTAGTGCGCTCCGTCTCCAGGCGTTACCGTGATCTGTGCTTAGTGCGCTCCGCCCCCAGGCGTTACCGTGATCTGTGCTTAGTGCGCTCCGCCTCCAGGCGTTACCGTGATCTGTGCTTAGTGCGCTCCGCCCCCAGGCGTTACCGTGATCTGTGCTTAGTGCGCTCCGCCCCCAGGCGTTTCCGTGATCTGTGCTTACTGCGCTCCGCCTCCAGGCGTTACCGTGATCTGTGCTTACTGCGCTCCGCCCCCAGGCGTTACCGTGATCTGTGCTTAGTGCGCTCCGCCTCCAGGCGTTACCGTGATCTGTGCTTAGTGCGCTCCGCCCCCAGGCGTTACCGTGATCTGTGCTTAGTGCGCTCCGCCCCCAGGCGTTACCGTGATCTGTGCTTACTGCGCTCCGCCTCCAGGCGTTACCGTGATCTGTGCTTACTGCGCTCCGCCCCCAGGCGTTACCGTGATCTGTGCTTACTGCGCTCTGCCCCCAGGCGTTACCGTGATCTGTGCTTAGTGCGCTCCGCCTCCAGGCGTTACCGTGATCTGTGCTTAGTGCGCTCCGCCCCCAGGCGTTACCGTGATCTGTGCTTAGTGCGCTCCGCCCCCAGGCGTTACCGTGATCTGTGCTTAGTGCGCTCCGCCCCCAGGCGTTACCGTGATCTGTGCTCAGTGCGCTCCGCCCCCAGGCGTTACCGTGATCTGTGCTTAGTGCGCTTCGCCTCCAGGCGTTACCGTGATCTGTGCTTAGTGCGCTCCGCCCCCAGGCGTTACCGTGATCTGTGCTTAGTGCGCTCCGCCTCCAGGCGTTACCGTGATCTGTGCTTAGTGCGCTCCGCCCCCAGGCGTTACCGTGATCTGTGCTTAGTGCGCTCCGTCTCCAGGCGTTACCGTGATCTGTGCTTAGTGCGCTCCGCCCCCAGGCGTTACCGTGATCTGTGCTTAGTGCGCTCCGCCTCCAGGCGTTACCGTGATCTGTGCTTAGTGCGCTCCGCCTCCAGGCGTTACCGTGATCTGTGCTTAGTGCGCTCCGCCTCCAGGCGTTACCGTGATCTGTGCTTAGTGCGCTCCGCCTCCAGGCGTTACCGTGATCTGTGCTTAGTGCGCTCCGCCTCCAGGCGTTACCGTGATCTGTGCTTAGTGCGCTCCGCCTCCAGGCGTTACCGTGATCTGTGCTTAGTGCGCTCCGCCTCCAGGCGTTACCGTGATCTGTGCTTAGTGCGCTCCGCCCCCAGGCGTTACCGTGATCTGTGCTTAGTGCGCTCCGCCTCCAGGCGTTACCGTGATCTGTGCTTAGTGCGCTCCACCCCCAGGCGTTACCGTGATCTGTGCTTAGTGCGCTCCGCCTCCAGGCGTTACCGTGATCTGTGCTTAGTGCGCTCCGCCTCCAGGCGTTACCGTGATCTGTGCTTAGTGCGCTCCGCCCCCAGGCGTTACCGTGATCTGTGCTTAGTGCGCTCCGCCCCCAGGCGTTACCGTGATCTGTGCTTAGTGCGCTCCGCCTCCAGGCGTTACCGTGATCTGTGCTTACTGCGCTCCGCCTCCAGGCGTTACCGTGATCTGTGCTTAGTGCGCTCCGCCTCCAGGCGTTACCGTGATCTGTGCTTAGTGCGCTCCGCCTCCAGGCGTTACCGTGATCTGTGCTTAGTGCGCTCCGCCCCCAGGCGTTACCGTGATCTGTGCTTAGTGCGCTCCGCCCCCAGGCGTTACCGTGATCTGTGCTTAGTGCGCTCCGCCTCCAGGCGTTACCGTAATCTGTGCTTAGTGCGCTCCGCCCCCAGGCGTTACCGTGATCTGTGCTTAGTGCGCTCCGCCCCCAGGCGTTACCGTGATCTGTGCTTAGTGCGCTCCGCCCCCAGGCGTTACCGTGATCTGTGCTTACTGCGCTCCGCCTCCAGGCGTTACCGTGATCTGTGCTTAGTGCGCTCCGCCCCCAGGCGTTACCGTGATCTGTGCTTAGTGCGCTCCGCCTCCAGGCGTTACCGTGATCTGTGCTTACTGCGCTCCGCCCCCAGGCGTTACCGTGATCTGTGCTTACTGCGCTCCGCCTCCAGGCGTTACCGTGATCTGTGCTTAGTGCGCTCCGCCCCCAGGCGTTACCGTGATCTGTGCTTAGTGCGCTCCGCCTCCAGGCGTTACCGTGATCTGAGCTTAGTGCGCTCCGCCCCCAGGCGTTACCGTGATCTGTGCTTAGTGCGCTCCGCCCCCAGGCGTTACCGTGATCTGTGCTTAGTGCGCTCCGCCCCCAGGCGTTACCGTGATCTGTGCTAAGTGCGCTCTGCCCCCAGGCGTTACCGTGATCTGTGCTTAGTGCGCTCCGCCCCCAGGCGTTACCGTGATCTGTGCTTAGTGCGCTCCGCCCCCAGGCGTTACCGTGATCTGTGCTTAGTGCGCTCCGCCTCCAGGCGTTACCGTGATCCGTGCTTAGTGCGCTCCGCCCCCAGGCGTTACCGTGATCTGTGCTTAGTGCGCTCCGCCTCCAGGCGTTACCGTGATCCGTGCTTAGTGCGCTCCGCCTCCAGGCGTTACCGTGATCTGTGCTTAGTGCGCTCCGCCTCCAGGCGTTACCGTGATCTGTGCTTAGTGCGCTCCGCCCCCAGGCGTTACCGTGATCTGTGCTTAGTGCGCTCCGCCTCCAGGCGTTACCGTGATCTGTGCTCCGCCCCCAGGCGTTACCGTGATCTGTGCTTAGTGCGCTCCGTCTCCAGGCGTTACCGTGATCTGTGCTTAGTGCGCTCCGCCCCCAGGCGTTACCGTGATCTGTGCTTAGTGCGCTCCGCCCCCAGGCGTTACCGTGATCTGTGCTTACTGCGCTCCGCCTCCAGGCGTTACCGTGATCTGTGCTTAGTGCGCTCCGCCCCCAGGCGTTACCGTGATCTGTGCTTAGTGCGCTCCGCCCCCAGGCGTTACCGTGATCTGTGCTTAGTGCGCTCCGCCTCCAGGCGTTACCGTGATCTGTGCTTAGTGCGCTCCGCCTCCAGGCGTTACCGTGATCTGTGCTTAGTGCGCTCCGCCTCCAGGCGTTACCGTGATCTGTGCTTAGTGCGCTCCGCCCCCAGGCGTTACCGTGATCTGTGCTTAGTGCGCTCCGCCTCCAGGCGTTACCGTGATCTGTGCTTAGTGCGCTCCGTCTCCAGGCGTTACCGTGATCTGTGCTTAGTGCGCTCCGCCTCCAGGCGTTACCGTGATCTGTGCTTAGTGCGCTCCGCCTCCAGGCGTTACCGTGATCTGTGCTTAGTGCGCTCCGCCCCCAGGCGTTACCGTGATCTGTGCTCCGCCCCCAGGCGTTACCGTGATCTGTGCTTAGTGCGCTCCGCCTCCAGGCGTTACCGTGATCTGTGCTTTGTGCGCTCTGCCCCCAGGCGTTACCGTGATCTGTGCTTAGTGCGCTCCGCCCCCAGGCGTTACCGTGATCTGTGCTTAGTGCGCTCCGCCTCCAGGCGTTACCGTGATCTGTGCTTAGTGCGCTCCGCCTCCAGGCGTTACCGTGATCTGTGCTTAGTGCGCTCCGCCTCCAGGCGTTACCGTGATCTGTGCTTAGTGCGCTCCGCCTCCAGGCGTTACCGTGATCTGTGCTTAGTGCGCTCCGCCCCCAGGCGTTACCGTGATCTGTGCTTAGTGCGCTCCGCCCCCAGGCGTTACCGTGATCTGTGCTCCGCCCCCAGGCGTTACCGTTAACGCTGAGTCCGTCAGGCGAGGGACTCTCACCAACCAGCGATCGGTAAATGAAATTGGGTCTCGCTGGTTGGCCATGATTCACTCGTTCAGGACCTTTTTTCTCTTTTCTCCCATTTCGCATTTACCCATCCACTTTTTATTTTTGTTTATCCCACCCACTTGTCTCCTTTGCTTCTTTTTTGTGTACAGTAATCCTACTTTCATTTCATACTTCTCTTAAATTCTGTTATCTATATTTGATTATATTTAAATATACTAGGAAAACGCTCCGCGTTGCCAGATGAGCGATTTTTTTGTTTGTTTAGTAAATCAAACAAGTCATATGCATATCATACTACTCTTACAAAAGAAAAACAATCTTTATAATAAACATATGATTTTTTACAAGGTGGCGGTTAAAGTTACAACCTTGGATCTTGTGTACATTATTTATCGATATGTTGCTAATAAATGAACGAAATATCTTTTTTAATCCGTTTTGAAGTTTTCTTTAAATAAATTAAAACATTCAAGTGGATTTTTCAATGGATTTCCGCATAATTTCATTCGACCGTGGTCTACTCAATAGATTCTAATTCATAAACTATTAAACTTATCTGTGTATGGAGAAAGTTTCTTAATATAGATACAGGCTAGACCTAAAACGTGATATTGTTTAATCAAACAATAACCGCATTTAAACCGTAATAAAAGCTATCTTAATCGTCGACAAAGTTCGTTTTTAAGTTGTTAACATTAACATGTTTGCCGGTAAAGTCATCAAACATACCACGTCAGTGTTGCCATTCTATTAAAGTTATCGAAATTACAGAAATAGTTTAAGAAAGGTCTCTTTGTACACGCCATTCGCCTTGCATAGTATGCGTTATGTGTATCTTTCTTCAATGGTCCTTAAATGAGAATGTAAAGAAACCAGTAAATTCCCGTTAATACAAACTAATTTTTTTTTTTTTTACAAAATGGCGGTTAAAATTACAATTCCAAAACTTTTATCCAGTGTCGACATTGTTGGTGTGGATATAAATGTAAGCAATTATTTAAATCAGTCCATAAGTTTTAATTTAAAAAAAATAAAACGCGATGTTTTTCACTAATTAATTTACGCTATATTTCAAGGTAGGTCCCAAGATCGGTAAAGTAGTAGTCTGTAGGGGTCCTGGTCAACTGCCGCCCGGTTTCTTCATCCATGGTCCAAGTCACCCAGGGCCAAGTGATCCAGGGCGGGCAAAATATCAAAGGCTTCCGACTGCCTATTAAATCTGGTAAAACTGTTCCATGGTTCAACTTCTCCACGACCTAGGCCTCCATCCGACCAACAATTTGAGAACCCACCTCTACTTCAAGGAACCGTACTCGGTACTCAACGAAAGTCGAGTAAGCATTCTTGCCAATTGCCATTGGAATGGATGTTGTAATTTCGCTAAATAATGGTTGAAATGTGGATAGTTGCTAACCTCCCTCGTCGTCGTAGCTCAAGCTCTGTGTTATCTACCATAAGACTTCATAAGTAACAATAATATCGATATTAGCAGTACTCGAAATAATACTACAGTAAATAATCATCATACTATACATTCGAGAGCAAACAAAGAAGCATTGATTTCCGTTATAATCCGATATGAAAACTGAAGTCTGGTATCAGGAACTTACGGCGTAGAAAAACACCTGTCAAGAAATCTTCGCGTCCCGGAGTTGGAGCGTTTTCATAGAGTGTACTCTCGTATGAGATTGCAAGTAGAGGGACAGTTTGCCTTCCCCCGTCTAGTAAGCCCGGCCATGTGTAGTGAGTATAGTAGTGAGTGTGCAATGCTACGCTGCGTCTGTGAGCCAGGCTGTCAGTCTAGTAAGCCCGGCCATGTGTAGTGAGTATAGTAGTGAGTGTGCAATGCTACGCTGCTTCTGTGAGCCAGGCTGTCAGTCTAGTAAGCCCGGCCATGTGTAGTGAGTATAGTAGTGAGTGTGCAATGCTACGCTGCTTCTGTCAGCCAGGCTGTCAGTCTAGTAAGCCCGGACATGTGTAGTGAGTATAGTAGTGAGTGTGCAATGCTACGCTGCTTCTGTGAGCCAGGCTGTCAGTCTAGTAAGCCCGGACATGTGTAGTGAGTATAGTAGTGAGTGTGCAATGCTACGCTGCTTCTGTCAGCCAGGCTGTCAGTCTAGTAAGCCCGGACATGTGTAGTGAGTATAGTAGTGAGTGTGCAATGCTACGCTGCTTCTGTCAGCCAGGCTGTCAGTCTAGTAAGCCCGGACATGTGTAGTGAGTATAGTAGTGAGTGTGCAATGCTACGCTGCTTCTGTGAGCCAGGCTGTCAGTCTAGTAATCACGGACATGTGTAGTGAGTATAGTAGTGAATGTGCAATGCTATGCTGCTTCTGTGAGCCAGGCTGTCAGTCTAGTAAGCCCGGACATGTGTAGTGAGTATAGTAGTGAGTGTGCAATGCTACGCTGCTTCTGTCAGCCAGGCTGTCAGTCTAGTAAGCCCGGACATGTGTAGTGAGTATAGTAGTGAGTGTGCAATGCTACGCTGCTTCTGTGAGCCAGGCTGTCAGTCTAGTAAGCCCGGACATGTGTAGTGAGTATAGTAGTGAGTGAGTGTGCAATGCTACGCTGCTTCTGTCAGCCAGGCTGTCAGTCTAGTAAGCCCGGACATGTGTAGTGAGTATAGTAGTGAGTGTGCAATGCTACGCTGCTTCTGTGAGCCAGGCTGTCAGTCTAGTAAGCCCGGACATGTGTAGTGAGTATAGTAGTGAGTGTGCAATGCTACGCTGCTTCTGTCAGCCAGGCTGTCAGTCTAGTAAGCCCGGCCATGTGTATTGTGAGGTGAGTATAGTAGTAAGTGTGCAATGCTACGCTGCTTCTGTCAGCCAGGCTGTCAGTCTAGTAAGCCCGGACATGTGAAGTGAGTATAGTAGTGAGTGTGCAATGCTACGCTGCTTCTGTGAGCCAGGCTGTCAGTCTAGTAAGCCCGGACATGTGTAGTGAGTATAGTAGTGAGTGTGCAATGCTACGCTGCTTCTGTCAGCCAGGCTGTCAGTCTTGTAAGCCCGGCCATGTGTAGTGAGTATAGTAGTGACTGTGCAATGCTACGCTGCTTCTGTGAGCCAGGCTGTCAGTCTTGTAAGCCCGGCCATGTGTAGTGAGTATAGTAGTGACTGTGCAATGCTACGCTGCTTCTGTGAGCCAGGCTGTCAGTCTAGTAAGCCCGGCCATGTGTAGTGAGTATGGTAGTGAGTGTGCAATGCTACGCTGCTTCTGTGAGCCAGGCTGTCAGTCTAGTAAGCCCGGACATGTGTAGTGAGTATAGTAGTGACTGTGCAATGCTACGCTGCTTCTGTCAGCCAGGCTGTCAGTCTAGTAAGCCCGGACATGTGTAGTGAGTATAGTAGTGAGTGTGCAATGCTACGCTGCTTCTGTCAGCCAGGCTGTCAGTCTAGTAAGCCCGGACATGTGTAGTGAGTATAGTAGTGAGTGAGTGTACAATGCTACGCTGCTTCTGTGGGCCAGGCTGTCAGTCTAGTAAGCCCGGACATGTGTAGTGAGTATAGTAGTGAGTGGCAATGCTACGCTGCTTCTGTCAGCCAGGCTGTCAGTCTAGTAAGCCCGGACATGTGTAGTGAGTATAGTAGTGAGTGTGCAATGCTACGCTGCTTCTGTCAGCCAGGCTGTCAGTCTAGTAAGCCCGGACATGTGTAGTGAGTATAGTAGTGAGTGTGCAATGCTACGCTGCTTCTGTCAGCCAGGCTGTCAGTCTAGTAAGCCCGGCCATGTGTAGTGAGTATGGTAGTGAGTGTGCAATGCTACGCTGCTTCTGTGAGCCAGGCTGTCAGTCTAGTAAGCCCGGACATGTGTAGTGAGTATAGTAGTGACTGTGCAATGCTACGCTGCTTCTGTCAGCCAGGCTGTCAGTCTAGTAAGCCCGGACATGTGTAGTGAGTATAGTAGTGAGTGTGCAATGCTACGCTACTTCTGTCAGCCAGGCTGTCAGTCTAGTAAGCCCGGACATGTGTAGTGAGTATAGTAGTGAGTGTGCAATGCTACGCTGCTTCTGTCAGCCAGGCTGTCAGTCTAGTAAGCCCGGACATGTGTAGTGAGTATAGTAGTGAGTGAGTGTACAATGCTACGCTGCTTCTGTGGGCCAGGCTGTCAGTCTAGTAAGCCCGGACATGTGTAGTGAGTATAGTAGTGAGTGGCAATGCTACGCTGCTTCTGTCAGCCAGGCTGTCAGTCTAGTAAGCCCGGACATGTGTAGTGAGTATAGTAGTGAGTGTGCAATGCTACGCTGCTTCTGTCAGCCAGGCTGTCAGTCTAGTAAGCCCGGACATGTGTAGTGAGTATAGTAGTGAGTGTGCAATGCTACGCTGCTTCTGTCAGCCAGGCTGTCAGTCTATTAAGCCCGGCCATGTGTAGTGAGTATAGTAGTGAGTGTTCAATGCTACGCTGCTTCTGTCAGCCAGGCTGTCAGTCTAGTAAGCCCGGACATGTGTAGTGAGTACAGTAGTGAGTGTGCAATGCTACGCTGCTTCTGTCAGCCAGGCTGTCAGTCTAGTAAGCCCGGACATGTGTAGTGAGTATAGTAGTGAGTGAGTGTGCAATGCTACGCTGCTTCTGTCAGCCAGGCTGTCAGTCTAGTAAGCCCGGACATGTGTAGTGAGTATAGTAGTGAGTGTGCAATGCTACGCTGCTTCTGTCAGCCAGGCTGTCAGTCTAGTAAGCCCGGACATGTGTAGTGAGTATGGTAGTGAGTGTGCAATGCTACGCTGCTTCTGTCAGCCAGGCTGTCAGTCTAGTAAGCCCGGCCATGTGTAGTGAGTATAGTAGTGAGTGTGCAATGCTACGCTGCTTCTGTCAGCCAGGCTGTCAGTCTAGTAAGCCCGGACATGTGTAGTGAGTATAGTAGTGAGTGTGCAATGCTACGCTGCTTCTGTCAGCCAGGCTGTCAGTCTAGTAAGCCCGGACATGTGTAGTGAGTATAGCAGTGAGTGTGCAATGCTACGCTGCTTCTGTGAGCCAGGCTGTCAGTCTAGTAAGCCCGGACATGTGTAGTGAGTATAGTAGTGAGTGTGCAATGCTACGCTGCTTCTGTCAGCCATGCTGTCAGTCTTGTAAGCCCGGACATGTGTAGTGAGTACAGTAGTGAGTGTGCAATGCTACGCTGCTTCTGTCAGCCAGGCTGTCAGTCTAGTAAGCCCGGCCATGTGTAGTGAGTATAGTAGTGAGTGTGCAATGCTACGCTGCTTCTGTGAGCCAGGCTGTAAGTCTAGTAAGCCCGGCCATGTGTAGTGAGTATAGTAGTGAGTGTGCAATGCTACGCTGCTTCTGTCAGCCAGGCTGTCAGTCTAGTAAGCCCGGACATGTGTAGTGAGTATAGTAGTGAGTGTGCAATGCTACGCTGCTTCTGTCAGCCAGGCTGTCAGTCTAGTAAGCCCGGCCATGTGTAGTGAGTATAGTAGTGAGTGAGTGTGCAATGCTACGCTGCTTCTGTGAGCCAGGCTGTCAGTCTAGTAAGCCCGGACATGTGTTGTGAGTATAGTAGTGAGTGTGCAATGCTACGCTGCTTCTGTCAGCCAGGCTGTCAGTCTAGTAAGCCCGGACATGTGTAGTGAGTACAGTAGTGAGTGTGCAATGCTACGCTGCTTCTGTCAGCCAGGCTGTCAGTCTAGTAAGCCCGGCCATGTGTAGTGAGTATAGTAGTGAGTGTGCAATGCTACGCTGCTTCTGTGAGCCAGGCTGTCAGTCTAGTAAGCCCGGACATGTGTAGTGAGTGTAGTAGTGAGTGAGTGTGCAATGCTACGCTGCTTCTGTGAGCCAGGCTGTCAGTCTAGTAAGCCCGGACATGTGTAGTGAGTAGAGTAGTGAGTGTGCAATGCTACGCTGCTTCTGTCAGCCAGGCTGTCAGTCTAGTAAGCCCGGACATGTGTAGTGAGTACAGTAGTGAGTGTGCAATGCTACGCTGCTTCTGTCAGCCAGGCTGTCAGTCTAGTAAGCCCGGCCATGTGAAGTGAGTATAGTAGTGAGTGTGCAATGCTACGCTGCTTCTGTGAGCCAGGCTGTCAGTCTAGTAAGCCCGGACATGTGTAGTGAGTGTAGTAGTGAGTGAGTGTGCAATGCTACGCTGCTTCTGTCAGCCAGGCTGTCAGTCTAGTAAGCCCGGACATGTGTAGTGAGTATAGTAGTGAGTGTGCAATGCTACGCTGCTTCTGTCAGCCAGGCTGTCAGTCTAGTTAGCCCGGACATGTGTAGTGAGTAAAGTAGTGAGTGTGCAATGCTACGCTGCTTCTGTCAGCCAGGCTGTCAGTCTAGTAAGCCCGGACATGTGTAGTGAGTATAGTAGTGAGTGTGCAATGCTACGCTGCTTCTGTGAGCCAGGCTGTCAGTCTAGTAAGCCCGGCAATGTGTAGTGAGTATAGCAGTGAGTGTGCAATGCTACGCTGCTTCTGTCAGCCAGGCTGTCAGTCTAGTAAGCCTGGACATGTGTAGTGAGTATAGTAGTGAGGGTGCAATGCTACGCTGCTTCTGTCAGCCAGGCTGTCAGTCTAGTAAGCCCGGACATGTGTAGTGAGTATAGTAGTGAGTGTGCAATGCTATGCTGCTTCTGTCAGCCAGGCTGTCAGTCTAGTAAGCCCGGACATGTGTAGTGAGTATAGTAGTGAGTGTGCAATGCTACGCTGCTTCTGTGAGCCAGGCTGTCAGTCTAGTAAGCCCGGCCATGTGTAGTGAGTATAGCAGTGAGTGTGCAATGCTACGCTGCTTCTGTCAGCCAGGCTGTCAGTCTAGTAAGCCCGGACATGTGTAGTGAGTATAGTAGTGAGTGTGCAATGCAACGCTGCTTCTGTCAGCCAGGCTGTCAGTCTAGTAAGCCCGGCCATGTGTAGTGAGTATAGTAGTGAGTGTGCAATGCTACGCTGCTTCTGTCAGCCAGGCTGTCAGTCTAGTAAGCCCGGACATGTGTAGTGAGTATAGTAGTGAGTGTGCAATGCTACGCTGCTTCTGTGAGCCAGGCTGTCAGTCTAGTAAGCCCGGACATGTGTAGTGAGTATAGTAGTGAGTGTGCAATGCTACGCTGCTTCTGTGAGCCAGGCTGTCAGTCTAGTAAGCCCGGACATGTGTAGTGAGTATAGTAGTGACTGTGCAATGCTACGCTGCTTCTGTCAGCCAGGCTGTCAGTCTAGTAAGCCCGGACATGTGTAGTGAGTATAGTAGTGAGTGTGCAATGCTACGCTGCTTCTGTCAGCCAGGCTGTCAGTCTAGTAAGCCCGGACATGTGTAGTGAGTATAGTAGTGAGTGAGTGTACAATGCTACGCTGCTTCTGTGGGCCAGGCTGTCAGTCTAGTAAGCCCGGACATGTGTAGTGAGTATAGTAGTGAGTGGCAATGCTACGCTGCTTCTGTCAGCCAGGCTGTCAGTCTAGTAAGCCCGGACATGTGTAGTGAGTATAGTAGTGAGTGTGCAATGCTACGCTGCTTCTGTCAGCCAGGCTGTCAGTCTAGTAAGCCCGGACATGTGTAGTGAGTATAGTAGTGAGTGTGCAATGCTACGCTGCTTCTGTCAGCCAGGCTGTCAGTCTAGTAAGCCCGGCCATGTGTAGTGAGTATGGTAGTGAGTGTGCAATGCTACGCTGCTTCTGTGAGCCAGGCTGTCAGTCTAGTAAGCCCGGACATGTGTAGTGAGTATAGTAGTGACTGTGCAATGCTACGCTGCTTCTGTCAGCCAGGCTGTCAGTCTAGTAAGCCCGGACATGTGTAGTGAGTATAGTAGTGAGTGTGCAATGCTACGCTACTTCTGTCAGCCAGGCTGTCAGTCTAGTAAGCCCGGACATGTGTAGTGAGTATAGTAGTGAGTGTGCAATGCTACGCTGCTTCTGTCAGCCAGGCTGTCAGTCTAGTAAGCCCGGACATGTGTAGTGAGTATAGTAGTGAGTGAGTGTACAATGCTACGCTGCTTCTGTGGGCCAGGCTGTCAGTCTAGTAAGCCCGGACATGTGTAGTGAGTATAGTAGTGAGTGGCAATGCTACGCTGCTTCTGTCAGCCAGGCTGTCAGTCTAGTAAGCCCGGACATGTGTAGTGAGTATAGTAGTGAGTGTGCAATGCTACGCTGCTTCTGTCAGCCAGGCTGTCAGTCTAGTAAGCCCGGACATGTGTAGTGAGTATAGTAGTGAGTGTGCAATGCTACGCTGCTTCTGTCAGCCAGGCTGTCAGTCTATTAAGCCCGGCCATGTGTAGTGAGTATAGTAGTGAGTGTTCAATGCTACGCTGCTTCTGTCAGCCAGGCTGTCAGTCTAGTAAGCCCGGACATGTGTAGTGAGTACAGTAGTGAGTGTGCAATGCTACGCTGCTTCTGTCAGCCAGGCTGTCAGTCTAGTAAGCCCGGACATGTGTAGTGAGTATAGTAGTGAGTGAGTGTGCAATGCTACGCTGCTTCTGTCAGCCAGGCTGTCAGTCTAGTAAGCCCGGACATGTGTAGTGAGTATAGTAGTGAGTGTGCAATGCTACGCTGCTTCTGTCAGCCAGGCTGTCAGTCTAGTAAGCCCGGACATGTGTAGTGAGTATGGTAGTGAGTGTGCAATGCTACGCTGCTTCTGTCAGCCAGGCTGTCAGTCTAGTAAGCCCGGCCATGTGTAGTGAGTATAGTAGTGAGTGTGCAATGCTACGCTGCTTCTGTCAGCCAGGCTGTCAGTCTAGTAAGCCCGGACATGTGTAGTGAGTATAGTAGTGAGTGTGCAATGCTACGCTGCTTCTGTCAGCCAGGCTGTCAGTCTAGTAAGCCCGGACATGTGTAGTGAGTATAGCAGTGAGTGTGCAATGCTACGCTGCTTCTGTGAGCCAGGCTGTCAGTCTAGTAAGCCCGGACATGTGTAGTGAGTATAGTAGTGAGTGTGCAATGCTACGCTGCTTCTGTCAGCCATGCTGTCAGTCTTGTAAGCCCGGACATGTGTAGTGAGTACAGTAGTGAGTGTGCAATGCTACGCTGCTTCTGTCAGCCAGGCTGTCAGTCTAGTAAGCCCGGCCATGTGTAGTGAGTATAGTAGTGAGTGTGCAATGCTACGCTGCTTCTGTCAGCCAGGCTGTAAGTCTAGTAAGCCCGGCCATGTGTAGTGAGTATAGTAGTGAGTGTGCAATGCTACGCTGCTTCTGTCAGCCAGGCTGTCAGTCTAGTAAGCCCGGACATGTGTAGTGAGTATAGTAGTGAGTGTGCAATGCTACGCTGCTTCTGTCAGCCAGGCTGTCAGTCTAGTAAGCCCGGCCATGTGTAGTGAGTATAGTAGTGAGTGAGTGTGCAATGCTACGCTGCTTCTGTGAGCCAGGCTGTCAGTCTAGTAAGCCCGGACATGTGTTGTGAGTATAGTAGTGAGTGTGCAATGCTACGCTGCTTCTGTCAGCCAGGCTGTCAGTCTAGTAAGCCCGGACATGTGTAGTGAGTACAGTAGTGAGTGTGCAATGCTACGCTGCTTCTGTCAGCCAGGCTGTCAGTCTAGTAAGCCCGGCCATGTGTAGTGAGTATAGTAGTGAGTGTGCAATGCTACGCTGCTTCTGTGAGCCAGGCTGTCAGTCTAGTAAGCCCGGACATGTGTAGTGAGTGTAGTAGTGAGTGAGTGTGCAATGCTACGCTGCTTCTGTGAGCCAGGCTGTCAGTCTAGTAAGCCCGGACATGTGTAGTGAGTAGAGTAGTGAGTGTGCAATGCTACGCTGCTTCTGTCAGCCAGGCTGTCAGTCTAGTAAGCCCGGACATGTGTAGTGAGTACAGTAGTGAGTGTGCAATGCTACGCTGCTTCTGTCAGCCAGGCTGTCAGTCTAGTAAGCCCGGCCATGTGAAGTGAGTATAGTAGTGAGTGTGCAATGCTACGCTGCTTCTGTGAGCCAGGCTGTCAGTCTAGTAAGCCCGGACATGTGTAGTGAGTGTAGTAGTGAGTGAGTGTGCAATGCTACGCTGCTTCTGTCAGCCAGGCTGTCAGTCTAGTAAGCCCGGACATGTGTAGTGAGTATAGTAGTGAGTGTGCAATGCTACGCTGCTTCTGTCAGCCAGGCTGTCAGTCTAGTTAGCCCGGACATGTGTAGTGAGTAAAGTAGTGAGTGTGCAATGCTACGCTGCTTCTGTCAGCCAGGCTGTCAGTCTAGTAAGCCCGGACATGTGTAGTGAGTATAGTAGTGAGTGTGCAATGCTACGCTGCTTCTGTGAGCCAGGCTGTCAGTCTAGTAAGCCCGGCAATGTGTAGTGAGTATAGCAGTGAGTGTGCAATGCTACGCTGCTTCTGTCAGCCAGGCTGTCAGTCTAGTAAGCCTGGACATGTGTAGTGAGTATAGTAGTGAGGGTGCAATGCTACGCTGCTTCTGTCAGCCAGGCTGTCAGTCTAGTAAGCCCGGACATGTGTAGTGAGTATAGTAGTGAGTGTGCAATGCTATGCTGCTTCTGTCAGCCAGGCTGTCAGTCTAGTAAGCCCGGACATGTGTAGTGAGTATAGTAGTGAGTGTGCAATGCTACGCTGCTTCTGTGAGCCAGGCTGTCAGTCTAGTAAGCCCGGCCATGTGTAGTGAGTATAGCAGTGAGTGTGCAATGCTACGCTGCTTCTGTCAGCCAGGCTGTCAGTCTAGTAAGCCCGGACATGTGTAGTGAGTATAGTAGTGAGTGTGCAATGCAACGCTGCTTCTGTCAGCCAGGCTGTCAGTCTAGTAAGCCCGGCCATGTGTAGTGAGTATAGTAGTGAGTGTGCAATGCTACGCTGCTTCTGTCAGCCAGGCTGTCAGTCTAGTAAGCCCGGACATGTGTAGTGAGTATAGTAGTGAGTGTGCAATGCTACGCTGCTTCTGTGAGCCAGGCTGTCAGTCTAGTAAGCCCGGACATGTGTAGTGAGTATAGTAGTGAGTGTGCAATGCTACCCTGCTTCTGTCAGCCAGGCTGTCAGTCTAGTAAGCCTGGACATGTGTAGTGAGTATAGAAGTGAGTGTGCAATGCTACGCTGCTTCTGTCAGCCAGGCTGTCAGTCTAGTAAGCCCGGACATGTGTAGTGAGTATAGTAGTGAGTGAGTGTGCAATGCTACGCTGCTTCTGTCAGCCAGGCTGTCAGTCGAGTAAGCCCGGCCATGTGTAGTGAGTATAGTAGTAAGTGTGCAATGCTACGCTGCTTTTGTGAGCCAGGCGGTCAGTCTAGTAAGCCCGGCCATGTGTAGTGAGTATAGTAGTGAGTGTGCAATGCTACGCTGCTTCTGTGAGCCATGCTGTCAGTCTTGTAAGCCTGGACATGTGTAGTAAGTATAGCAGTGAGTGAGTGTGCAATGCTACGCTGCTTCTGTGAGCCAGGCTGTCAGTCTAGTAAGCCCGGACATGTGTAGTGAGTATAGTAGTGAGTGTGCAATGCTACGCTGCTTCTGTCAGCCAGGCTGTCAGTCTAGTAAGCCCGGACATGTGTAGTGAGTATAGTAGTGAGTGTGCAATGCTACGCTGCTTCTGTGAGCCAGGCTGTCAGTCTAGTAAGCCCGGACATGTGTAGTGAGTATAGTAGTGAGTGTGCAATGCTACGCTGCTTCTGTGAGCCAGGCTGTCAGTCTAGTAAGCCCGGACATGTGTAGTGAGTATAGTAGTGAGTGTGCAATGCTACGCTGCTTCTGTGAGCCAGGCTTTCAGTCTAGTAAGCCCGGCCATGTGTAGTGAGTATAGTAGTGAGTGTGCAATGCTACGCTGCTTCTGTGAGTCAGGCTGTCAGTCTAGTAAGCCCGGACATGTGTAGTGAGTATAGTAGTGAGTGTGCAATGCTACGCTGCTTCTGTGAGCCAGGCTGTCAGTCTAGTAAGCCCGGACATGTGTAGTGAGTATAGTAGTGAGTGTGCAATGCTACGCTGCTTCTGTGAGCCAGGCTGTCAGTCTAGTAAGCCCGGACATGTGTAGTGAGTATAGTAGTGAGTGTGCAATGCTACGCTGCTTCTGTCAGCCAGGCTGTCAGTCTAGTAAGCCCGGACATGTGTAGTGAGTACAGTAGTGAGTGTGCAATGCTACGCTGCTTCTGTGAGCCAGGCTGTCAGTCTAGTAAGCCCGGACATGTGTAGTGAGTATAGTAGTGAGTGAGTGTGCAATGCTACGCTGCTTCTGTGAGCCAGGCTGTCAGTCTAGTAGGCCCGGACATGTGTAGTGAGTACAGTAGTGAGTGTGCAATGCTACGCTGCTTCTGTGAGCCAGGCTGTCAGTCTAGTAAGCCCGGACATGTGTAGTGAGTATAGTAGTGAGTGAGTGTGCAATGCTACGCTGCTTCTGTCAGCCAGGCTGTCAGTCAAGTAAGCCCGGACATGTGTAGTGAGTATAGTAGTGAGTGTGCAATGCTACGCTGCTTCTGTGAGCCAGGCTTTCAGTCTAGTAATCCCGGACATGTGTAGTGAGTATAGTAGTGAGTGTGCAATGCTACGCTGCTTCTGTGAGCCAGGCTTTCAGTCTAGTAAGCCCGGACATGTGTAGTGAGTATAGTAGTGAGTGTGCAATGCTACGCTGCTTCTGTGAGCCAGGCTTTCAGTCTAGTAAGCCCGGACATGTGTAGTGAGTATAGAAGTAAGTGTGCAATGCTACGCTGCTTCTGTC
The DNA here is from genome assembly GCA_945910005.1 of Isoperla grammatica. Lineage (NCBI taxonomy): Eukaryota > Metazoa > Arthropoda > Insecta > Plecoptera > Perlodidae > Isoperla > Isoperla grammatica. Next base: position 39,471,233 of record OX246745.1, read on the forward strand.
AGCCAGGCTGTCAGTCTAGTAAGCCCGGACATGTGTAGTGAGTATAGTAGTGAGTGTGCAATGCTACGCTGCTTCTGTGAGCCAGGCTTTCAGTCTAGTAAGCCCGGACATGTGTAGTGAGTATAGTAGTGAGTGTACAATGCTACGCTGCTTCTGTGAGCCAGGCTTTCAGTCTAGTAAGCCCGGACATGTGTAGTAAGTATAGTAGTGAGTGTACAATGCTACGCTGCTTCTGTGAGCCAGGCTTTCAGTCTAGTAAGCCCTGACATGTGAAGTGAGTACAGTAGTGAGTGTACAATGCTACGCTGCTTCTGTGAGCCAGGCTGTCAGTCTAGTAAGCCCGGCCATGTGTAGTGAGTATAGTAGTGGGTGAGTGTGCAATGCTACGCTGCTTCTGTGAGCCAGGCTGTCAGTCTAGTAAGCCCGGCCATGTTTAGTGAGTATAGTAGTGAGTGTGCAATGCTACGCTGCTTCTGTGAGCCAGGCTGTCAGTCTAGTAAGCCCGGACATGTGTAGTGAGTAAAGTAGTGAGTGTGCAATGCTACGCTGCTTCTGTCAGCCAGGCTGTCAGTCTAGTAAGCCCGGCCATGTGTAGTGAGTATAGTAGTGAGTGTACAATGCTACGCTGCTTCTGTGAGCCAGGCTGTCAGTCTAGTAAGATATGACATGTGTAGTGAGTATAGTAGCGAGTGAGTGTGCAATGCTACGCTGCTTCTGTGAGCCAGGCTGTCAGTCTAGTAAGCCCGGACATGTGTAGTGAGTATAGTAGTGAGTGTGCAATGCTACGCTGCTTCTGTCAGCCAGGCTGTCAGTCTAGTAAGCCCGGACATGTGTGGTGAGTATAGTAGTGAGTGAGTGTGCAATGCTACGCTGCTTCTGTGAGCCAGGCTGTCAGTCTAGTAAGATCGGACATGTGTAGTGAGTATAGTAGTGAGTGAGTGTGCAATGCTACGCTGCTTCTGTGAGCCAGGCTGTCAGTCTAGTAAGATCGTACATGTGTAGTGAGTATAGTAGCGAGTGAGTGTGCAATGCTACGCTGCTTCTGTCAGCCAGGCTGTCAGTCTAGTAAGCCCGGACATGTGTAGTGAGTATAGTAGTGAGTGAGTGTGCAATGCTACGCTGCTTCTGTCAGCCAGGCTGTCAGTCTAGTAAGCCCGGACATGTGTAGTGAGTATAGTAGTGAGTGTGCAATGCTACGCTGCTTCTGTGAGCCATGCTGTCAGTCTAGTAGGCCCGGACATGTGTAGTGAGTATAGTAGTGAGTGTGCAATGCTACGCTGCTTCTGTCAGCCAGGCTGTCAGTCAAGTAAGCCCGGACATGTGTAGTGAGTACAGTAGTGAGTGTGCAATGCTACGCTGCTTCTGTCAGCCAGGCTGTCAGTCTAGTAAGCCCGGACATGTGTAGTGAGTATAGTAGTGAGTGTACATTGCTACGCTGCTTCTGTCAGCCAGGCTGTGAGTCTAGTAAGCCCGGACATGTGTAGTGAGTATAGTAGTGAGTGTGCAATGCTACGCTGCTTCTGTCAGCCAGGCTGTCAGTCTAGTAAGCCCGGACATGTGTAGTGAGTATAGTAGTAAGTGTGCAATGCTACGCTGCTTCTGTCAGCCAGGCTGTCAGTCTAGTAAGCCCGGCCATGTGTAGTGAGTATAGTAGTGAGTGTGCAATGCTACGCTGCTTCTGTCAGCCAGGCTGTCAGTCTAGTAAGCCCGGACATGTGTAGTGAGTATAGTAGTGAGTGTGCAATGCTACACTGCTTCTGTGAGCCAGGCTGTCAGTCTAGTAAGCCCGGACATGTGTAGTGAGTATAGTAGTGAGTGTGCAATGCTACTCTGCTTCTGTGAGCCAGGCTGTCAGTCTAGTAAGCCCGGACATGTGTAGTGAGTATAGTAGTGAGTGTGCAATGCTACGCTGCTTTTGTGAGCCAGGCTGTCAGTCAAGTAAGCCCGGACATGTGTAGTGAGTATAGTAGTGAGTGTGCAATGCTACGCTGCTTCTGTGAGCCAGGCTGTCAGTCTAGTAAGCCCGGACATGTGTAGTGAGTATAGTAGTAAGTGTGCAATGCTACGCTGCTTCTGTCAGCCAGGCTGTCAGTCTAGTAAGCCCGGACATGTGTAGTGAGTATAGTAGTGAGTGAGTGTGCAATGCTACGCTGCTTCTGTGAGCCAGGCTGTCAGTCTAGTAGGCCCGGACATGTGTAGTGAGTAAAGTAGTGAGTGTGCAATGCTACGCTGCTTCTGTCAGCCAGGCTGTCAGTCTAGTAAGCCCGGACATGTGTAGTGAGTATAGTAGTAGGTGTGCAATGCTACGCTGCTTCTGTGAGCCAGGCTGTCAGTCTAGTAGGCCCCGACATGTGTAGTGAGTATAGTAGAGAGTGTGCAATGCTACGCTGCTTCTGTCAGCCAGGCTGTCAGTCTAGTAAGCCCGGACATGTGTAGTGAGTATAGTTGTGAGTGAGTGTGCAATGCTACGCTGCTTCTGTGAGCCAGGTTGTCAGTCTAGTAAGCCCGGACATGTGTAGTGAGTATAGTAGTAAGTGTGCAATGCTACGCTGCTTCTGTCAGCCAGGCTGTCAGTCTAGTAAGCCCGGACATGTGTAGTGAGTATAGTAGTGAGTGTGCAATGCTACGCTGCTTCTGTGAGACAGGCTGTCAGTCTAGTAGGCCCGGACATGTGTAGTGAGTATAGTAGTGAGTGTGCAATGCTACGCTGCTTCTGTCAGCCAGGCTGTCAGTCTAGTAAGCCCGGACATGTGTAGTGAGTATAGTAGTGAGTGTGCAATGCTACGCTGCTTCTGTGAGCCAGGCTGTCAGTCTAGTAAGCCCGGACATGTGTAGTGAGTATAGTAGTGAGTGAGTGTGCAATGCTACGCTGCTTCTGTCAGCCAGGCTGTCAGTCTAGTAAGCCCGGACATGTGTAGTGAGTATAGTAGTAAGTGTGCAATGCTACGCTGCTTCTGTGAGCCAGGCTGTCAGTCTAGTAAGCCCGGACATGTGTAGTGAGTATAGTAGTGAGTGAGTGTGCAATGCTACGCTGCTTCTGTGAGCCAGGCTGTCAGTCTAGTAAGCCCGGCCATGTGTAGTGAGTATAGTAGTGAGTGAGTGTGCAATGCTACGCTGCTTCTGTGAGCCAGGTTGTCAGTCTTGTAAGCCCGGACATGTGTAGTGAGTATAGTAGTGAGTGTGCATTGCTACGCTGCTTCTGTGAGCCAGGCTGTCAGTCTAGTAAGCCCGGACATGTGTAGTGAGTATAGTAGTGAGTGAGTGTGCAATGCTACGCTGCTTCTGTCAGCCAGGCTGTCAGTCTAGTAAGCCCGGACATGTGTAGTGAGTATAGTAGTGAGTGTGCAATGCTACGCTGCTTCTGTAAGCCAGGCTGTAAGTCTAGTAAGCCCGGACATGTGTAGTGAGTATAGTAGTGAGTGAGTGTGCAATGCTACGCTGCTTCTGTGAGCCAGGCTGTCAGTCTAGTAGGCCCGGACATGTGTAGTGAGTATAGTAGTGAGTGTGCAATGCTACGCTGTTTCTGTGAGCCAGGCTATCAGTCTAGTAGGCCCGGACATGTGAAGTGAGTATGGTAGTGAGTGTGCAATGCTACGCTGCTTCTGTAAGCCGGGCTGTCAGTCTAGTAAGCCCGGACATGTGTAGTAAGTATAGTAGTGAGTGAGTGTGCAATGCTACGCTGCTTCTGTGAGCCAGGCTGTCAGTCTAGTAAGCCCGGACATGTGTAGTGAGTATAGTAGAAAGTGTGCAATGCTACGCTGCTTCTGTCAGCCAGGCTGTCAGTCTAGTAAGCCCGGACATGTGTTGTGAGTATAGTAGTGAGTGAGTGTGCAATGCTACGCTGCTTCTGTCAGCCAGGCTGTCAGTCTAGTAAGCCCGGACATGTGTAGTGAGTATAGTAGTGAGTGTGCAATGCTACGCTGCTTCTGTCAGCCAGGCTGTCAGTCTAGTAAGCCCGGCCATGTGTAGTGAGTATAGTAGTGAGTGAGTGTGCAATGGTACGCTGCTTCTGTGAGCCAGGCTGTCAGTCTAGTAAGCCCGGACATGTGTAGTGAGTATAGTAGTGAGTGAGTGTGCAATGCTATGCTGCTTCTGTGAGCCAGGCTGTCAGTCTAGTAAGCCCGGACATGTGAAGTGAGTATAGTAGTGAGTGAGTGTGCAATGATATGCTGCTTCTGTGAGCCAGGCTGTCAGTCTAGTAAGCCCGGACATGTGTAGTAAGTATAGTAGTGAGTGAATGTGCAATGCTATGCTGCTTCTGTGAGCCAGGCTGTCAGTCTAGTAAACCCGGACATGTGTAGTGAGTATAGAAGTGAGTGTGCAATGCTACGCTGCTTCTGTCAGCCAGGCTGTCAGTCTAGTAAGCCCGGACATGTGTAGTGAGTAAAGTAGTGAGTGTGCAATGCAACGCTGCTTCTGTGAGCCAGGCTGTCAGTCTAGTAAGCCCGGACATGTGTAGTGAGTATAGTAGTGAGTGAGTGTGCAATGCTACGCTGCTTCTGTCAGCCAGGCTGTCAGTCTGGTAAGCGGACATGTGTAGTGAGTATAGTAGTGAGTGTGCAATGCTACGCTGCTTCTGTGAGCCAGGCTGTCAGTCTAGTAAGCCCGGACATGTGTAGTGAGTATAGTAGTGAGTGTGCAATGCTACGCTGCTTCTGTCAGCCAGGCTGTAAGTCTAGTAAGCCCGGACATGTGTAGTGAGTATAGTAGTGAGTGTGCAATGCTACGCTGTTTCTGTAAGCCAGGCTGTCAGTCTAGTAAGCCCGGCCATGTGTAGTGAGTATAGTAGTGAGTGTGCAATGCTACGCTGCTTCTGTGAGCCAGGCTGTCAGTCTAGTAAGCCCGGACATGTGTAGTGAGTATAGTAGTGAGTGAGTGTGCAATTCTACGCTGCTTCTGTCAGTCTAGTAAGCCCGGCCATGTGTAGTGAGTATAGTAGTGAGTGTGCAATGCTACGCTGCTTCTGTAAGCCAGGCTGTCAGTCTAGTAATCCCGGACATGTGTAGTGAGTTTAGTAGTGAGTGTGCAATGCTACGCTGCTTCTGTGAGCCAGGCTGTCAGTCTAGTAAGCCCGGACATGTGTAGTGAGTATAGTAGTGAGTGTGCAATGCTACGCTGCTTCTGTCAGCCAGGCTGTCAGTCTAGTAAGCCCGGACATGTGTAGTGAGTATAGAAGTGAGTGTGCAATGCTACGCTGCTTCTGTCAGCCAGGCTGTCAGTCTTGTAAGCCCGGCCATGTGTAGTGAGTATAGTAGTGACTGTGCAATGCTACGCTGCTTCTGTGAGCCAGGCTGTCAGTCTAGTAAGCCCGGCCATGTGTAGTGAGTATAGTAGTGAGTGTGCAATGCTACGCTGCTTCTGTGAGCCAGGCTGTCAGTCTAGTAAGCCCGGACATGTGTAGTGAGTATAGTAGTGACTGTGCAATGCTACGCTGCTTCTGTCAGCCAGGCTGTCAGTCTAGTAAGCCCGGACATGTGTAGTGAGTATAGTAGTGAGTGTGCAATGCTACGCTGCTTCTGTCAGCCAGGCTGTCAGTCTAGTAAGCCCGGACATGTGTAGTGAGTATAGTAGTGAGTGTGCAATGCTACGCTGCTTCTGTCAGCCAGGCTGTCAGTCTAGTAAGCCCGGACATGTGTAGTGAGTATAGTAGTGAGTGAGTGTACAATGCTACGCTGCTTCTGTGGGCCAGGCTGTCAGTCTAGTAAGCCCGGACATGTGTAGTGAGTATAGTAGTGAGTGTGCAATGCTACGCTGCTTCTGTCAGCCAGGCTGTCAGTCTAGTAAGCCCGGACATGTGTAGTGAGTATAGTAGTGAGTGTGCAATGCTACGCTGCTTCTGTCAGCCAGGCTGTCAGTCTAGTAAGCCCGGACATGTGTAGTGAGTATAGAAGTGAGTGTGCAATGCTACGCTGCTTCTGTCAGCCAGGCTGTCAGTCTAGTAAGCCCGGCCATGTGTAGTGAGTATAGTAGTGAGTGTGCAATGCTACGCTGCTTCTGTCAGCCAGGCTGTCAGTCTAGTAAGCCCGGACATGTGTAGTGAGTACAGTAGTGAGTGTGCAATGCTACGCTGCTTCTGTCAGCCAGGCTGTCAGTCTAGTAAGCCCGGACATGTGTAGTGAGTATAGTAGTGAGTGAGTGTACAATGCTACGCTGCTTCTGTCAGCCAGGCTGTCAGTCTAGTAAGCCCGGACATGTGTAGTGAGTATAGTAGTGAGTGTGCAATGCTACGCTGCTTCTGTCAGCCAGGCTGTCAGTCTAGTAAGCCCGGACATGTGTAGTGAGTATAGTAGTGAGTGTGCAATGCTACGCTGCTTCTGTCAGCCAGGCTGTCAGTCTAGTAAGCCCGGCCATGTGTAGTGAGTATAGTAGTGAGTGTGCAATGCTACGCTGCTTCTGTCAGCCAGGCTGTCAGTCTAGTAAGCCCGGACATGTGTAGTGAGTATAGTAGTGAGTGTGCAATGCTACGCTGCTTCTGTCAGCCAGGCTGTCAGTCTAGTAAGCCCGGACATGTGTAGTGAGTATAGCAGTGAGTGTGCAATGCTACGCTGCTTCTGTGAGCCAGGCTGTCAGTCTAGTAAGCCCGGACATGTGTAGTGAGTATAGTAGTGAGTGTGCAATGCTACGCTGCTTCTGTCAGCCAGGCTGTCAGTCTAGTAAGCCCGGACATGTGTAGTGAGTACAGTAGTGAGTGTGCAATGCTACGCTGCTTCTGTCAGCCAGGCTGTCAGTCTAGTAAGCCCGGCCATGTGTAGTGAGTATAGTAGTGAGTGTGCAATGCTACGCTGCTTCTGTCAGCCAGGCTGTCAGTCTAGTAAGCCCGGCCATGTGTAGTGAGTATAGTAGTGAGTGTGCAATGCTACGCTGCTTCTGTGAGCCAGGCTTTCAGTCTAGTAAGCCCGGACATGTGTTGTGAGTGTAGTAGTGAGTGAGTGTGCAATGCTACGCTGCTTCTGTGAGCCAGGCTGTCAGTCTAGTAAGCCCGGACATGTGTAGTGAGTATAGTAGTGAGTGTGCAATGCTACGCTGCTTCTGTCAGCCAGGCTGTCAGTCTAGTAAGCCCGGACATGTGTAGTGAGTACAGTAGTGAGTGTGCAATGCTACGCTGCTTCTGTCAGCCAGGCTGTCAGTCTAGTAAGCCCGGCCATGTGAAGTGAGTATAGTAGTGAGTGTGCAATGCTACGCTGCTTCTGTGAGCCAGGCTGTCAGTCTAGTAAGCCCGGACATGTGTAGTAAATGTAGTAGTGAGTGAGTGTGCAATGCTACGCTGCTTCTGTCAGCCAGGCTCTCAGTCTAGTAAGCCCGGACATGTGTAGTGAGTATAGTAGTGAGTGTGCAATGCTACGCTGCTTCTGTCAGCCAGGCTGTCAGTCTAGTAAGCCCGGACATGTGTAGTGAGTAAAGTAGTGAGTGTGCAATGCTACGCTGCTTCTGTCAGCCAGGCTGTCAGTCTAGTAAGCCCGGACATGTGTAGTGAGTATAGTAGTGAGTGTGCAATGCTACGCTGCTTCTGTAAGCCAGGCTGTCAGTCTAGTAAGCCCGGCCATGTGTAGTGAGTATAGCAGTGAGTGTGCAATGCTACGCTGCTTCTGTCAGCCAGGCTGTCAGTCTAGTAAGCCCGGACATGTGTAGTGAGTATAGTAGTGAGTGTGCAATGCTACGCTGCTTCTGTCAGCCAGGCTGTCAGTCTAGTAAGCCCGGACATGTGTAGTGAGTATAGTAGTGAGTGTGCAATGCTATGCTGCTTCTGTGAGCCAGGCTGTCAGTCTAGTAAGCCCGGCCATGTGTAGTGAGTATAGTAGTGAGTGTGCAATGCTACGCTGCTTCTGTGAGCCAGGCTGTCAGTCTAGTAAGCCCGGACATGTGTAGTGAGTAAAGTAGTGAGTGTGCAATGCTACGCTGCTTCTGTCAGCCAGGCTGTCAGTCTAGTAAGCCCGGCCATGTGTAGTGAGTATAGTAGTGAGTGTACAATGCTACGCTGCTTCTGTGAGCCAGGCTGTCAGTCTAGTAAGATATGACATGTGTAGTGAGTATAGTAGCGAGTGAGTGTGCAATGCTACGCTGCTTCTGTGAGCCAGGCTGTCAGTCTAGTAAGCCCGGACATGTGTAGTGAGTATAGTAGTGAGTGTGCAATGCTACGCTGCTTCTGTCAGCCAGGCTGTCAGTCTAGTAAGCCCGACCATGTGTAGTTAGTATAGTTGTGAGTGTACAATGCTACGCTGCTTCTGTGAGCCAGGCTGTCAGTCTAGTAAGATCGGACATGTGTAGTGAGTATAGTAGTGAGTGAGTGTGCAATGCTACGCTGCTTCTGTGAGCCAGGCTGTCAGTCTAGTAAGATCGTACATGTGTAGTGAGTATAGTAGCGAGTGAGTGTGCAATGCTACGCTGCTTCTGTCAGCCAGGCTGTCAGTCTAGTAAGCCCGGACATGTGTAGTGAGTATAGTAGTGAGTGAGTGTGCAATGCTACGCTGCTTCTGTCAGCCAGGCTGTCAGTCTAGTAAGCCCGGACATGTGTAGTGAGTATAGTAGTGAGTGTGCAATGCTACGCTGCTTCTGTGAGCCATGCTGTCAGTCTAGTAGGCCCGGACATGTGTAGTGAGTATAGTAGTGAGTGTGCAATGCTACGCTGCTTCTGTCAGCCAGGCTGTCAGTCAAGTAAGCCCGGACATGTGTAGTGAGTACAGTAGTGAGTGTGCAATGCTTCGCTGCTTCTGTCAGCCAGGCTGTCAGTCTAGTAAGCCCGGACATGTGTAGTGAGTATAGTAGTGAGTGTACAATGCTACGCTGCTTCTGTCAGCCAGGCTGTGAGTCTAGTAAGCCCGGACATGTGTAGTGAGTATAGTAGTGAGTGTGCAATGCTACGCTGCTTCTGTCAGCCAGGCTGTCAGTCTAGTAAGCCCGGACATGTGTAGTGAGTATAGTAGTAAGTGTGCAATGCTACGCTGCTTCTGTCAGCCAGGCTGTCAGTCTAGTAAGCCCGGCCATGTGTAGTGAGTATAGTAGTGAGTGTGCAATGCTACGCTGCTTCTGTCAGCCAGGCTGTCAGTCTAGTAAGCCCGGACATGTGTAGTGAGTATAGTAGTGAGTGTGCAATGCTACACTGCTTCTGTGAGCCAGGCTGTCAGTCTAGTAAGCCCGGACATGTGTAGTGAGTATAGTAGTGAGTGTGCAATGCTACTCTGCTTCTGTGAGCCAGGCTGTCAGTCTAGTAAGCCCGGACATGTGTAGTGAGTATAGTAGTGAGTGTGCAATGCTACGCTGCTTTTGTGAGCCAGGCTGTCAGTCAAGTAAGCCCGGACATGTGTAGTGAGTATAGTAGTGAGTGTGCAATGCTACGCTGCTTCTGTGAGCCAGGCTGTCAGTCTAGTAAGCCCGGACATGTGTAGTGAGTATAGTAGTAAGTGTGCAATGCTACGCTGCTTCTGTCAGCCAGGCTGTCAGTCTAGTAAGCCCGGACATGTGTAGTGAGTATAGTAGTGAGTGAGTGTGCAATGCTACGCTGCTTCTGTGAGCCAGGCTGTCAGTCTAGTAGGCCCGGACATGTGTAGTGAGTAAAGTAGTGAGTGTGCAATGCTACGCTGCTTCTGTCAGCCAGGCTGTCAGTCTAGTAAGCCCGGACATGTGTAGTGAGTTTAGTAGTAGGTGTGCAATGCTACGCTGCTTCTGTGAGCCAGGCTGTCAGTCTAGTAGGCCCCGACATGTGTAGTGAGTATAGTAGAGAGTGTGCAATGCTACGCTGCTTCTGTCAGCCAGGCTGTCAGTCTAGTAAGCCCGGACATGTGTAGTGAGTATAGTTGTGAGTGAGTGTGCAATGCTACGCTGCTTCTGTGAGCCAGGTTGTCAGTCTAGTAAGCCCGGACATGTGTAGTGAGTATAGTAGTAAGTGTGCAATGCTACGCTGCTTCTGTCAGCCAGGCTGTCAGTCTAGTAAGCCCGGACATGTGTAGTGAGTATAGTAGTGAGTGTGCAATGCTACGCTGCTTCTGTGAGACAGGCTGTCAGTCTAGTAGGCCCGGACATGTGTAGTGAGTATAGTAGTGAGTGTGCAATGCTACGCTGCTTCTGTCAGCCAGGCTGTCAGTCTAGTAAGCCCGGACATGTGTAGTGAGTATAGTAGTGAGTGTGCAATGCTACGCTGCTTCTGTGAGCCAGGCTGTCAGTCTAGTAAGCCCGGACATGTGTAGTGAGTATAGTAGTGAGTGAGTGTGCAATGCTACGCTGCTTCTGTCAGCCAGGCTGTCAGTCTAGTAAGCCCGGACATGTGTAGTGAGTATAGTAGTAAGTGTGCAATGCTACGCTGCTTCTGTGAGCCAGGCTTTTAGTCTAGTAAGCCCGGACATGTGTAGTGAGTATAGTAGTGAGTGAGTGTGCAATGCTACGCTGCTTCTGTGAGCCAGGCTGTCAGTCTAGTAAGCCCGGCCATGTGTAGTGAGTATAGTAGTGAGTGAGTGTGCAATGCTACGCTGCTTCTGTGAGCCAGGTTGTCAGTCTAGTAAGCCCGGACATGTGTAGTGAGTATAGTAGTGAGTGTGCATTGCTACGCTGCTTCTGTGAGCCAGGCTGTCAGTCTCGTAAGCCCGGACATGTGTAGTGAGTATAGTAGTGAGTGAGTGTGCAATGCTACGCTGCTTCTGTCAGCCAGGCTGTCAGTCTAGTAAGCCCGGACATGTGTAGTGAGTATAGTAGTGAGTGTGCAATGCTACGCTGCTTCTGTAAGCCAGGCTGTAAGTCTAGTAAGCCCGGACATGTGTAGTGAGTATAGTAGTGAGTGAGTGTGCAATGCTACGCTGCTTCTGTGAGCCAGGCTGTCAGTCTAGTAGGCCCGGACATGTGTAGTGAGTATAGTAGTGAGTGTGCAATGCTACGCTGTTTCTGTGAGCCAGGCTGTCAGTCTAGTAGGCCCGGACATGTGTAGTGAGTATGGTAGTGAGTGTGCAATGCTACGCTGCTTCTGTAAGCCGGGCTGTCAGTCTAGTAAGCCCGGACATGTGTAGTGAGTATAGTAGTGAGTGAGTGTGCAATGCTACGCTGCTTCTGTGAGCCAGGCTGTCAGTCTAGTAAGCCCGGACATGTGTAGTGAGTATAGTAGTAAGTGTGCAATGCTACGCTGCTTCTGTCAGCCAGGCTGTCAGTCTAGTAAGCCCGGACATGTGTAGTGAGTATAGTAGTGAGTGAGTGTGCAATGCTACGCTGCTTCTGTGAGCCAGGCTGTCAGTCTAGTAAGCCCGGACATGTGTAGTGAGTATAGTAGTGAGTGAGTGTGCAATGCTACGCTGCTTCTGTGAGCCAGGCTGTCAGTCTAGTAGGCCCGGACATGTGTAGTGAGTACAGTAGTGAGTGTGCAATGCTACGCTGCTTCTGTGAGCCAGGCTGTCAGTCTAGTAAGCCCGGACATGTGTAGTGAGTATAGTAGTGAGTGAGTGTGCAATGCTACGCTGCTTCTGTCAGCCAGGCTGTCAGTCAAGTAAGCCCGGACATGTGTAGTGAGTATAGTAGTGAGTGTGCAATGCTACGCTGCTTCTGTGAGCCAAGCTTTCAGTCTAGTAATCCCGGACATGTGTAGTGAGTATAGTAGTGAGTGTGCAATGCTACGCTGCTTCTGTGAGCCAGGCTTTCAGTCTAGTAAGCCCGGACATGTGTAGTGAGTATAGTAGTGAGTGTGCAATGCTACGCTGCTTCTGTGAGCCAGGCTTTCAGTCTAGTAAGCCCGGACATGTGTAGTGAGTATAGAAGTAAGTGTGCAATGCTACGCTGCTTCTGTCAGCCAGGCTGTCAGTCTAGTAAGCCCGGACATGTGTAGTGAGTATAGTAGTGAGTGTGCAATGCTACGCTGCTTCTGTGAGCCAGGCTTTCAGTCTAGTAAGCCCGGACATGTGTAGTGAGTATAGTAGTGAGTGTACAATGCTACGCTGCTTCTGTGAGCCAGGCTTTCAGTCTAGTAAGCCCGGACATGTGTAGTAAGTATAGTAGTGAGTGTACAATGCTACGCTGCTTCTGTGAGCCAGGCTTTCAGTCTAGTAAGCCCTGACATGTGAAGTGAGTACAGTAGTGAGTGTACAATGCTACGCTGCTTCTGTGAGCCAGGCTGTCAGTCTAGTAAGCCCGGCCATGTGTAGTGAGTATAGTAGTGGGTGAGTGTGCAATGCTACGCTGCTTCTGTGAGCCAGGCTGTCAGTCTAGTAAGCCCGGCCATGTGTAGTGAGTATAGTAGTGAGTGTGCAATGCTACGCTGCTTCTGTGAGCCAGGCTGTCAGTCTAGTAAGCCCGGACATGTGTAGTGAGTAAAGTAGTGAGTGTGCAATGCTACGCTGCTTCTGTCAGCCAGGCTGTCAGTCTAGTAAGCCCGGCCATGTGTAGTGAGTATAGTAGTGAGTGTACAATGCTACGCTGCTTCTGTGAGCCAGGCTGTCAGTCTAGTAAGATATGACATGTGTAGTGAGTATAGTAGCGAGTGAGTGTGCAATGCTACGCTGCTTCTGTGAGCCAGGCTGTCAGTCTAGTAAGCCCGGACATGTGTAGTGAGTATAGTAGTGAGTGTGCAATGCTACGCTGCTTCTGTCAGCCAGGCTGTCAGTCTAGTAAGCCCGACCATGTGTAGTTAGTATAGTTGTGAGTGTACAATGCTACGCTGCTTCTGTGAGCCAGGCTGTCAGTCTAGTAAGATCGGACATGTGTAGTGAGTATAGTAGTGAGTGAGTGTGCAATGCTACGCTGCTTCTGTGAGCCAGGCTGTCAGTCTAGTAAGATCGTACATGTGTAGTGAGTATAGTAGCGAGTGAGTGTGCAATGCTACGCTGCTTCTGTCAGCCAGGCTGTCAGTCTAGTAAGCCCGGACATGTGTAGTGAGTATAGTAGTGAGTGAGTGTGCAATGCTACGCTGCTTCTGTCAGCCAGGCTGTCAGTCTAGTAAGCCCGGACATGTGTAGTGAGTATAGTAGTGAGTGTGCAATGCTACGCTGCTTCTGTGAGCCATGCTGTCAGTCTAGTAGGCCCGGACATGTGTAGTGAGTATAGTAGTGAGTGTGCAATGCTACGCTGCTTCTGTCAGCCAGGCTGTCAGTCAAGTAAGCCCGGACATGTGTAGTGAGTACAGTAGTGAGTGTGCAATGCTACGCTGCTTCTGTCAGCCAGGCTGTCAGTCTAGTAAGCCCGGACATGTGTAGTGAGTATAGTAGTGAGTGTACAATGCTACGCTGCTTCTGTCAGCCAGGCTGTGAGTCTAGTAAGCCCGGACATGTGTAGTGAGTATAGTAGTGAGTGTGCAATGCTACGCTGCTTCTGTCAGCCAGGCTGTCAGTCTAGTAAGCCCGGACATGTGTAGTGAGTATAGTAGTAAGTGTGCAATGCTACGCTGCTTCTGTCAGCCAGGCTGTCAGTCTAGTAAGCCCGGCCATGTGTAGTGAGTATAGTAGTGAGTGTGCAATGCTACGCTGCTTCTGTCAGCCAGGCTGTCAGTCTAGTAAGCCCGGACATGTGTAGTGAGTATAGTAGTGAGTGTGCAATGCTACACTGCTTCTGTGAGCCAGGCTGTCAGTCTAGTAAGCCCGGACATGTGTAGTGAGTATAGTAGTGAGTGTGCAATGCTACTCTGCTTCTGTGAGCCAGGCTGTCAGTCTAGTAAGCCCGGACATGTGTAGTGAGTATAGTAGTGAGTGTGCAATGCTACGCTGCTTTTGTGAGCCAGGCTGTCAGTCAAGTAAGCCCGGACATGTGTAGTGAGTATAGTAGTGAGTGTGCAATGCTACGCTGCTTCTGTGAGCCAGGCTGTCAGTCTAGTAAGCCCGGACATGTGTAGTGAGTATAGTAGTAAGTGTGCAATGCTACGCTGCTTCTGTCAGCCAGGCTGTCAGTCTAGTAAGCCCGGACATGTGTAGTGAGTATAGTAGTGAGTGAGTGTGCAATGCTACGCTGCTTCTGTGAGCCAGGCTGTCAGTCTAGTAGGCCCGGACATGTGTAGTGAGTAAAGTAGTGAGTGTGCAATGCTACGCTGCTTCTGTCAGCCAGGCTGTCAGTCTAGTAAGCCCGGACATGTGTAGTGAGTATAGTAGTAGGTGTGCAATGCTACGCTGCTTCTGTGAGCCAGGCTGTCAGTCTGGTAGGCCCCGACATGTGTAGTGAGTATAGTAGAGAGTGTGCAATGCTACGCTGCTTCTGTCAGCCAGGCTGTCAGTCTAGTAAGCCCGGACATGTGTAGTGAGTATAGTTGTGAGTGAGTGTGCAATGCTACGCTGCTTCTGTGAGCCAGGTTGTCAGTCTAGTAAGCCCGGACATGTGTAGTGAGTATAGTAGTAAGTGTGCAATGCTACGCTGCTTCTGTCAGCCAGGCTGTCAGTCTAGTAAGCCCGGACATGTGTAGTGAGTATAGTAGTGAGTGTGCAATGCTACGCTGCTTCTGTGAGACAGGCTGTCAGTCTAGTAGGCCCGGACATGTGTAGTGAGTATAGTAGTGAGTGTGCAATGCTACGCTGCTTCTGTCAGCCAGGCTGTCAGTCTAGTAAGCCCGGACATGTGTAGTGAGTATAGTAGTGAGTGTGCAATGCTACGCTGCTTCTGTGAGCCAGGCTGTCAGTCTAGTAAGCCCGGACATGTGTAGTGAGTATAGTAGTGAGTGAGTGTGCAATGCTACGCTGCTTCTGTAAGCCAGGCTGTCAGTCTAGTAAGCCCGGACATGTGTAGTGAGTATAGTAGTAAGTGTGCAATGCTACGCTGCTTCTGTGAGCCAGGCTGTCAGTCTAGTAAGCCCGGACATGTGTAGTGAGTATAGTAGTGAGTGAGTGTGCAATGCTACGCTGCTTCTGTGAGCCAGGCTGTCAGTCTAGTAAGCCCGGCCATGTGTAGTGAGTATAGTAGTGAGTGAGTGTGCAATGCTACGCTGCTTCTGTGAGCCAGGTTGTCAGTCTAGTAAGCCCGGACATGTGTAGTGAGTATAGTAGTGAGTGTGCATTGCTACGCTGCTTCTGTGAGCCAGGCTGTCAGTCTAGTAAGCCCGGACATGTGTAGTGAGTATAGTAGTGAGTGAGTGTGCAATGCTACGCTGCTTCTGTCAGCCAGGCTGTCAGTCTAGTAAGCCCGGACATGTGTAGTGAGTATAGTAGTGAGTGTGCAATGCTACGCTGCTTCTGTAAGCCAGGCTGTAAGTCTAGTAAGCCCGGACATGTGTAGTGAGTATAGTAGTGAGTGAGTGTGCAATGCTACGCTGCTTCTGTGAGCCAGGCTGTCAGTCTAGTAGGCCCGGACATGTGTAGTGAGTATAGTAGTGAGTGTGCAATGCTACGCTGTTTCCGTGAGCCAGGCTGTCAGTCTAGTAGGCCCGGACATGTGTAGTGAGTATGGTAGTGAGTGTGCAATGCTACGCTGCTTCTGTAAGCCGGGCTGTCAGTCTAGTAAGCCCGGACATGTGTAGTGAGTATAGTAGTGAGTGAGTGTGCAATGCTACGCTGCTTCTGTGAGCCAGGCTGTCAGTCTAGTAAGCCCGGACATGTGTAGTGAGTATAGTAGTAAGTGTGCAATGCTACGCTGCTTCTGTCAGCCAGGCTGTCAGTCTAGTAAGCCCGGACATGTGTAGTGAGTATAGTAGTGAGTGAGTGTGCAATGCTACGCTGCTTCTGTCAGCCAGGCTGTCAGTCTAGTAAGCCCGGACATGTGTAGTGAGTATAGTAGTGAGTGTGCAATGCTACGCTGCTTCTGTCAGCCAGGCTGTCAGTCTAGTAAGCCCGGCCATGTGTAGTGAGTATAGTAGTGAGTGAGTGTGCAATGGTACGCTGCTTCTGTGAGCCAGGCTGTCAGTCTAGTAAGCCCGGACATGTGTAGTGAGTATAGTAGTGAGTGAGTGTGCAATGCTATGCTGCTTCTGTGAGCCAGGCTGTCAGTCTAGTAAGCCCGGACATGTGTAGTGAGTATAGTAGTGAGTGAGTGTGCAATGCTATGCTGCTTCTGTGAGCCAGGCTGTCAGTCTAGTAAGCCCGGACATGTGTAGTAAGTATAGTAGTGAGTGAATGTGCAATGCTATGCTGCTTCTGTGAGCCAGGCTGTCAGTCTAGTAAACCCGGACATGTGTAGTGAGTATAGAAGTGAGTGTGCAATGCTACGCTGCTTCTGTCAGCCAGGCTGTCAGTCTAGTAAGCCCGGACATGTGTAGTGAGTAAAGTAGTGAGTGTGCAATGCTACGCTGCTTCTGTGAGCCAGGTTGTCAGTCTAGTAAGCCCGGACATGTGTAGTGAGTATAGTAGTGAGTGAGTGTGCAATGCTACGCTGCTTCTGTCAGCCAGGCTGTCAGTCTGGTAAGCGGACATGTGTAGTGAGTATATTAGTGAGTGTGCAATGCTACGCTGCTTCTGTGAGCCAGGCTGTCAGTCTAGTAAGCCCGGACATGGGTAGTGAGTATAGTAGTGAGTGTGCAATGCTACGCTGCTTCTGTCAGCCAGGCTGTAAGTCTAGTAAGCCCGGACATGTGTAGTGAGTATAGTAGTGAGTGTGCAATGCTACGCTGTTTCTGTAAGCCAGGCTGTCAGTCTAGTAAGCCCGGCCATGTGTAGTGAGTATAGTAGTGAGTGTGCAATGCTACGCTGCTTCTGTGAGCCAGGCTGTCAGTCTAGTAAGCCCGGACATGTGTAGTGAGTATAGTAGTGAGTGAGTGTGCAATTCTACGCTGCTTCTGTCAGTCTAGTAAGCCCGGCCATGTGTAGTGAGTATAGTAGTGAGTGTGCAATGCTACGCTGCTTCTGTAAGCCAGGCTGTCAGTCTAGTAATCCCGGACATGTGTAGTGAGTTTAGTAGTGAGTGTGCAATGCTACGCTGCTTCTGTGAGCCAGGCTGTCAGTCTAGTAAGCCCGGACATGTGTAGTGAGTATAGTAGTGAGTGTGCAATGCTACGCTGCTTCTGTCAGCCAGGCTGTCAGTCTAGTAAGCCCGGACATGTGTAGTGAGTATAGAAGTGAGTGTGCAATGCTACGCTGCTTCTGTCAGCCAGGCTGTCAGTCTTGTAAGCCCGGCCATGTGTAGTGAGTATAGTAGTGACTGTGCAATGCTACGCTGCTTCTGTGAGCCAGGCTGTCAGTCTAGTAAGCCCGGCCATGTGTAGTGAGTATAGTAGTGAGTGTGCAATGCTACGCTGCTTCTGTGAGCCAGGCTGTCAGTCTAGTAAGCCCGGACATGTGTAGTGAGTATAGTAGTGACTGTGCAATGCTACGCTGCTTCTGTCAGCCAGGCTGTCAGTCTAGTAAGCCCGGACATGTGTAGTGAGTATAGTAGTGAGTGTGCAATGCTACGCTGCTTCTGTCAGCCAGGCTGTCAGTCTAGTAAGCCCGGACATGTGTAGTGAGTATAGTAGTGAGTGTGCAATGCTACGCTGCTTCTGTCAGCCAGGCTGTCAGTCTAGTAAGCCCGGACATGTGTAGTGAGTATAGTAGTGAGTGAGTGTACAATGTTACGCTGCTTCTGTGGGCCAGGCTGTCAGTCTAGTAAGCCCGGACATGTGTAGTGAGTATAGTAGTGAGTGTGCAATGCTACGCTGCTTCTGTCAGCCAGGCTGTCAGTCTAGTAAGCCCGGACATGTGTAGTGAGTATAGTAGTGAGTGTGCAATGCTACGCTGCTTCTGTCAGCCAGGCTGTCAGTCTAGTAAGCCCGGACATGTGTAGTGAGTATAGAAGTGAGTGTGCAATGCTACGCTGCTTCTGTCAGCCAGGCTGTCAGTCTAGTAAGCCGTGCCATGTGTAGTGAGTATAGTAGTGAGTGTGCAATGCTACGCTGCTTCTGTCAGCCAGGCTGTCAGTCTAGTAAGCCCGGACATGTGTAGTGAGTACAGTAGTGAGTGTGCAATGCTACGCTGCTTCTGTCAGCCAGGCTGTCAGTCTAGTAAGCCCGGACATGTGTAGTGAGTATAGTAGTGAGTGAGTGTACAATGCTACGCTGCTTCTGTCAGCCAGGCTGTCAGTCTAGTAAGCCCGGACATGTGTAGTGAGTATAGTAGTGAGTGTGCAATGCTACGCTGCTTCTGTCAGCCAGGCTGTCAGTCTAGTAAGCCCGGACATGTGTAGTGAGTATAGTAGTGAGTGTGCAATGCTACGCTGCTTCTGTCAGCCAGGCTGTCAGTCTAGTAAGCCCGGCCATGTGTAGTGAGTATAGTAGTGAGTGTGCAATGCTACGCTGCTTCTGTCAGCCAGGCTGTCAGTCTAGTAAGCCCGGACATGTGTAGTGAGTATAGTAGTGAGTGTGCAATGCTACGCTGCTTCTGTCAGCCAGGCTGTCAGTCTAGTAAGCCCGGACATGTGTAGTGAGTATAGCAGTGAGTGTGCAATGCTACGCTGCTTCTGTGAGCCAGGCTGTCAGTCTAGTAAGCCCGGACATGTGTAGTGAGTATAGTAGTGAGTGTGCAATGCTACGCTGCTTCTGTCAGCCAGGCTGTCAGTCTAGTAAGCCCGGACATGTGTAGTGAGTACAGTAGTGAGTGTGCAATGCTACGCTGCTTCTGTCAGCCAGGCTGTCAGTCTAGTAAGCCCGGCCATGTGTAGTGAGTATAGTAGTGAGTGTGCAATGCTACGCTGCTTCTGTCAGCCAGGCTGTCAGTCTAGTAAGCCCGGCCATGTGTAGTGAGTATAGTAGTGAGTGTGCAATGCTACGCTGCTTCTGTGAGCCAGGCTGTCAGTCTAGTAAGCCCGGACATGTGTAGTGAGTGTAGTAGTGAGTGAGTGTGCAATGCTACGCTGCTTCTGTGAGCCAGGCTGTCAGTCTAGTAAGCCCGGACATGTGTAGTGAGTATAGTAGTGAGTGTGCAATGCTACGCTGCTTCTGTCAGCCAGGCTGTCAGTCTAGTAAGCCCGGACATGTGTAGTGTGTACAGTAGTGAGTGTGCAATGCTACGCTGCTTCTGTCAGCCAGGCTGTCAGTCTAGTAAGCCCGGCCATGTGAAGTGAGTATAGTAGTGAGTGTGCAATGCTACGCTGCTTCTGTGAGCCAGGCTGTCAGTCTAGTAAGCCCGGACATGTGTAGTAAATGTAGTAGTGAGTGAGTGTGCAATGCTACGCTGCTTCTGTCAGCCAGGCTCTCAGTCTAGTAAGCCCGGACATGTGTAGTGAGTATAGTAGTGAGTGTGCAATGCTACGCTGCTTCTGTCAGCCAGGCTGTCAGTCTAGTAAGCCCGGACATGTGTAGTGAGTAAAGTAGTGAGTGTGCAATGCTACGCTGCTTCTGTCAGCCAGGCTGTCAGTCTAGTAAGCCCGGACATGTGTAGTGAGTATAGTAGTGAGTGTGCAATGCTACGCTGCTTCTGTAAGCCAGGCTGTCAGTCTAGTAAGCCCGGCCATGTGTAGTGAGTATAGCAGTGAGTGTGCAATGCTACGCTGCTTCTGTCAGCCAGGCTGTCAGTCTAGTAAGCCCGGACATGTGTAGTGAGTATAGTAGTGAGTGTGCAATGCTACGCTGCTTCTGTCAGCCAGGCTGTCAGTCTAGTAAGCCCGGACATGTGTAGTGAGTATAGTAGTGAGTGTGCAATGCTATGCTGCTTCTGTGAGCCAGGCTGTCAGTCTAGTAAGCCCGGCCATGTGTAGTGAGTATAGTAGTGAGTGTGCAATGCTACGCTGCTTCTGTGAGCCAGGCTGTCAGTCTAGTAAGCCCGGACATGTGTAGTGAGTAAAGTAGTGAGTGTGCAATGCTACGCTGCTTCTGTCAGCCAGGCTGTCAGTCTAGTAAGCCCGGCCATGTGTAGTGAGTATAGTAGTGAGTGTACAATGCTACGCTGCTTCTGTGAGCCAGGCTGTCAGTCTAGTAAGATATGACATGTGTAGTGAGTATAGTAGCGAGTGAGTGTGCAATGCTACGCTGCTTCTGTGAGCCAGGCTGTCAGTCTAGTAAGCCCGGACATGTGTAGTGAGTATAGTAGTGAGTGTGCAATGCTACGCTGCTTCTGTCAGCCAGGCTGTCAGTCTAGTAAGCCCGACCATGTGTAGTTAGTATAGTTGTGAGTGTACAATGCTACGCTGCTTCTGTGAGCCAGGCTGTCAGTCTAGTAAGATCGGACATGTGTAGTGAGTATAGTAGTGAGTGAGTGTGCAATGCTACGCTGCTTCTGTGAGCCAGGCTGTCAGTCTAGTAAGATCGTACATGTGTAGTGAGTATAGTAGCGAGTGAGTGTGCAATGCTACGCTGCTTCTGTCAGCCAGGCTGTCAGTCTAGTAAGCCCGGACATGTGTAGTGAGTATAGTAGTGAGTGAGTGTGCAATGCTACGCTGCTTCTGTCAGCCAGGCTGTCAGTCTAGTAAGCCCGGACATGTGTAGTGAGTATAGTAGTGAGTGTGCAATGCTACGCTGCTTCTGTGAGCCATGCTGTCAGTCTAGTAGGCCCGGACATGTGTAGTGAGTATAGTAGTGAGTGTGCAATGCTACGCTGCTTCTGTCAGCCAGGCTGTCAGTCAAGTAAGCCCGGACATGTGTAGTGAGTACAGTAGTGAGTGTGCAATGCTTCGCTGCTTCTGTCAGCCAGGCTGTCAGTCTAGTAAGCCCGGACATGTGTAGTGAGTATAGTAGTGAGTGTACAATGCTACGCTGCTTCTGTCAGCCAGGCTGTGAGTCTAGTAAGCCCGGACATGTGTAGTGAGTATAGTAGTGAGTGTGCAATGCTACGCTGCTTCTGTCAGCCAGGCTGTCAGTCTAGTAAGCCCGGACATGTGTAGTGAGTATAGTAGTAAGTGTGCAATGCTACGCTGCTTCTGTCAGCCAGGCTGTCAGTCTAGTAAGCCCGGCCATGTGTAGTGAGTATAGTAGTGAGTGTGCAATGCTACGCTGCTTCTGTCAGCCAGGCTGTCAGTCTAGTAAGCCCGGACATGTGTAGTGAGTATAGTAGTGAGTGTGCAATGCTACACTGCTTCTGTGAGCCAGGCTGTCAGTCTAGTAAGCCCGGACATGTGTAGTGAGTATAGTAGTGAGTGTGCAATGCTACTCTGCTTCTGTGAGCCAGGCTGTCAGTCTAGTAAGCCCGGACATGTGTAGTGAGTATAGTAGTGAGTGTGCAATGCTACGCTGCTTTTGTGAGCCAGGCTGTCAGTCAAGTAAGCCCGGACATGTGTAGTGAGTATAGTAGTGAGTGTGCAATGCTACGCTGCTTCTGTGAGCCAGGCTGTCAGTCTAGTAAGCCCGGACATGTGTAGTGAGTATAGTAGTAAGTGTGCAATGCTACGCTGCTTCTGTCAGCCAGGCTGTCAGTCTAGTAAGCCCGGACATGTGTAGTGAGTATAGTAGTGAGTGAGTGTGCAATGCTACGCTGCTTCTGTGAGCCAGGCTGTCAGTCTAGTAGGCCCGGACATGTGTAGTGAGTAAAGTAGTGAATGTGTGCAATGCTACGCTGCTTCTGTCAGCCAGGCTGTCAGTCTAGTAAGCCCGGACATGTGTAGTGAGTATAGTAGTAGGTGTGCAATGCTACGCTGCTTCTGTGAGCCAGGCTGTCAGTCTGGTAGGCCCCGACATGTGTAGTGAGTATAGTAGAGAGTGTGCAATGCTACGCTGCTTCTGTCAGCCAGGCTGTCAGTCTAGTAAGCCCGGACATGTGTAGTGAGTATAGTTGTGAGTGAGTGTGCAATGCTACGCTGCTTCTGTGAGCCAGGTTGTCAGTCTAGTAAGCCCGGACATGTGTAGTGAGTATAGTAGTAAGTGTGCAATGCTACGCTGCTTCTGTCAGCCAGGCTGTCAGTCTAGTAAGCCCGGACATGTGTAGTGAGTATAGTAGTGAGTGTGCAATGCTACGCTGCTTCTGTGAGACAGGCTGTCAGTCTAGTAGGCCCGGACATGTGTAGTGAGTATAGTAGTGAGTGTGCAATGCTACGCTGCTTCTGTCAGCCAGGCTGTCAGTCTAGTAAGCCCGGACATGTGTAGTGAGTATAGTAGTGAGTGTGCAATGCTACGCTGCTTCTGTGAGCCAGGCTGTCAGTCTAGTAAGCCCGGACATGTGTAGTGAGTATAGTAGTGAGTGAGTGTGCAATGCTACGCTGCTTCTGTAAGCCAGGCTGTCAGTCTAGTAAGCCCGGACATGTGTAGTGAGTATAGTAGTAAGTGTGCAATGCTACGCTGCTTCTGTGAGCCAGGCTGTCAGTCTAGTAAGCCCGGACATGTGTAGTGAGTATAGTAGTGAGTGAGTGTGCAATGCTACGCTGCTTCTGTGAGCCAGGCTGTCAGTCTAGTAAGCCCGGCCATGTGTAGTGAGTATAGTAGTGAGTGAGTGTGCAATGCTACGCTGCTTCTGTGAGCCAGGTTGTCAGTCTAGTAAGCCCGGACATGTGTAGTGAGTATAGTAGTGAGTGTGCATTGCTACGCTGCTTCTGTGAGCCAGGCTGTCAGTCTAGTAAGCCCGGACATGTGTAGTGAGTATAGTAGTGAGTGAGTGTGCAATGCTACGCTGCTTCTGTCAGCCAGGCTGTCAGTCTAGTAAGCCCGGACATGTGTAGTGAGTATAGTAGTGAGTGTGCAATGCTACGCTGCTTCTGTAAGCCAGGCTGTAAGTCTAGTAAGCCCGGACATGTGTAGTGAGTATAGTAGTGAGTGAGTGTGCAATGCTACGCTGCTTCTGTGAGCCAGGCTGTCAGTCTAGTAGGCCCGGACATGTGTAGTGAGTATAGTAGTGAGTGTGCAATGCTACGCTGTTTCTGTGAGCCAGGCTGTCAGTCTAGTAGGCCCGGACATGTGTAGTGAGTATGGTAGTGAGTGTGCAATGCTACGCTGCTTCTGTAAGCCGGGCTGTCAGTCTAGTAAGCCCGGACATGTGTAGTGAGTATAGTAGTGAGTGAGTGTGCAATGCTACGCTGCTTCTGTGAGCCAGGCTGTCAGTCTAGTAAGCCCGGACATGTGTAGTGAGTATAGTAGTAAGTGTGCAATGCTACGCTGCTTCTGTCAGCCAGGCTGTCAGTCTAGTAAGCCCGGACATGTGTCGTGAGTATAGTAGTGAGTGAGTGTGCAATGCTACGCTGCTTCTGTCAGCCAGGCTGTCAGTCTAGTAAGCCCGGACATGTGTAGTGAGTATAGTAGTGAGTGTGCAATGCTACGCTGCTTCTGTCAGCCAGGCTGTCAGTCTAGTAAGCCCGGCCATGTGTAGTGAGTATAGTAGTGAGTGAGTGTGCAATGGTACGCTGCTTCTGTGAGCCAGGCTGTCAGTCTAGTAAGCCCGGACATGTGTAGTGAGTATAGTAGTGAGTGAGTGTGCAATGCTATGCTGCTTCTGTGAGCCAGGCTGTCAGTCTAGTAAGCCCGGACATGTGTAGTGAGTATAGTAGTGAGTGAGTGTGCAATGCTATGCTGCTTCTGTGAGCCAGGCTGTCAGTCTAGTAAGCCCGGACATGTGTAGTAAGTATAGTAGTGAGTGAATGTGCAATGCTATGCTGCTTCTGTGAGCCAGGCTGTCAGTCTAGTAAACCCGGACATGTGTAGTGAGTATAGAAGTGAGTGTGCAATGCTACGCTGCTTCTGTCAGCCAGGCTGTCAGTCTAGTAAGCCCGGACATGTGTAGTGAGTAAAGTAGTGAGTGTGCAATGCTACGCTGCTTCTGTGAGCCAGGTTGTCAGTCTAGTAAGCCCGGACATGTGTAGTGAGTATAGTAGTGAGTGAGTGTGCAATGCTACGCTGCTTCTGTCAGCCAGGCTGTCAGTCTGGTAAGCGGACATGTGTAGTGAGTATAGTAGTGAGTGTGCAATGCTACGCTGCTTCTGTGAGCCAGGCTGTCAGTCTAGTAAGCCCGGACATGTGTAGTGAGTATAGTAGTGAGTGTGCAATGCTACGCTGCTTCTGTCAGCCAGGCTGTAAGTCTAGTAAGCCCGGACATGTGTAGTGAGTATAGTAGTGAGTGTGCAATGCTACGCTGTTTCTGTAAGCCAGGCTGTCAGTCTAGTAAGCCCGGCCATGTGTAGTGAGTATAGTAGTGAGTGTGCAATGCTACGCTGCTTCTGTGAGCCAGGCTGTCAGTCTAGTAAGCCCGGACATGTGTAGTGAGTATAGTAGTGAGTGAGTGTGCAATTCTACGCTGCTTCTGTCAGTCTAGTAAGCCCGGCCATGTGTAGTGAGTATAGTAGTGAGTGTGCAATGCTAAGCTGCTTCTGTAAGCCAGGCTGTCAGTCTAGTAATCCCGGACATGTGTAGTGAGTTTAGTAGTGAGTGTGCAATGCTACGCTGCTTCTGTGAGCCAGGCTGTCAGTCTAGTAAGCCCGGACATGTGTAGTGAGTATAGTAGTGAGTGTGCAATGCTACGCTGCTTCTGTCAGCCAGGCTGTCAGTCTAGTAAGCCCGGACATGTGTAGTGAGTATAGAAGTGAGTGTGCAATGCTACGCTGCTTCTGTCAGCCAGGCTGTCAGTCTTGTAAGCCCGGCCATGTGTAGTGAGTATAGTAGTGACTGTGCAATGCTACGCTGCTTCTGTGAGCCAGGCTGTCAGTCTAGTAAGCCCGGCCATGTGTAGTGAGTATAGTAGTGAGTGTGCAATGCTACGCTGCTTCTGTGAGCCAGGCTGTCAGTCTAGTAAGCCCGGACATGTGTAGTGAGTATAGTAGTGACTGTGCAATGCTACGCTGCTTCTGTCAGCCAGGCTGTCAGTCTAGTAAGCCCGGACATGTGTAGTGAGTATAGTAGTGAGTGTGCAATGCTACGCTGCTTCTGTCAGCCAGGCTGTCAGTCTAGTAAGCCCGGACATGTGTAGTGAGTATAGTAGTGAGTGTGCAATGCTACGCTGCTTCTGTCAGCCAGGCTGTCAGTCTAGTAAGCCCGGACATGTGTAGTGAGTATAGTAGTGAGTGAGTGTACAATGCTACGCTGCTTCTGTGGGCCAGGCTGTCAGTCTAGTAAGCCCGGACATGTGTAGTGAGTATAGTAGTGAGTGTGCAATGCTACGCTGCTTCTGTCAGCCAGGCTGTCAGTCTAGTAAGCCCGGACATGTGTAGTGAGTATAGTAGTGAGTGTGCAATGCTACGCTGCTTCTGTCAGCCAGGCTGTCAGTCTAGTAAGCCCGGACATGTGTAGTGAGTATAGAAGTGAGTGTGCAATGCTACGCTGCTTCTGTCAGCCAGGCTGTCAGTCTAGTAAGCCGTGCCATGTGTAGTGAGTATAGTAGTGAGTGTGCAATGCTACGCTGCTTCTGTCAGCCAGGCTGTCAGTCTAGTAAGCCCGGACATGTGTAGTGAGTACAGTAGTGAGTGTGCAATGCTACGCTGCTTCTGTCAGCCAGGCTGTCAGTCTAGTAAGCCCGGACATGTGTAGTGAGTATAGTAGTGAGTGAGTGTACAATGCTACGCTGCTTCTGTCAGCCAGGCTGTCAGTCTAGTAAGCCCGGACATGTGTAGTGAGTATAGTAGTGAGTGTGCAATGCTACGCTGCTTCTGTCAGCCAGGCTGTCAGTCTAGTAAGCCCGGACATGTGTAGTGAGTATAGTAGTGAGTGTGCAATGCTACGCTGCTTCTGTCAGCCAGGCTGTCAGTCTAGTAAGCCCGGCCATGTGTAGTGAGTATAGTAGTGAGTGTGCAATGCTACGCTGCTTCTGTCAGCCAGGCTGTCAGTCTAGTAAGCCCGGACATGTGTAGTGAGTATAGTAGTGAGTGTGCAATGCTACGCTGCTTCTGTCAGCCAGGCTGTCAGTCTAGTAAGCCCGGACATGTGTAGTGAGTATAGCAGTGAGTGTGCAATGCTACGCTGCTTCTGTGAGCCAGGCTGTCAGTCTAGTAAGCCCGGACATGTGTAGTGAGTATAGTAGTGAGTGTGCAATGCTACGCTGCTTCTGTCAGCCAGGCTGTCAGTCTAGTAAGCCCGGACATGTGTAGTGAGTACAGTAGTGAGTGTGCAATGCTACGCTGCTTCTGTCAGCCAGGCTGTCAGTCTAGTAAGCCCGGCCATGTGTAGTGAGTATAGTAGTGAGTGTGCAATGCTACGCTGCTTCTGTCAGCCAGGCTGTCAGTCTAGTAAGCCCGGCCATGTGTAGTGAGTATAGTAGTGAGTGTGCAATGCTACGCTGCTTCTGTGAGCCAGGCTGTCAGTCTAGTAAGCCCGGACATGTGTAGTGAGTGTAGTAGTGAGTGAGTGTGCAATGCTACGCTGCTTCTGTGAGCCAGGCTGTCAGTCTAGTAAGCCCGGACATGTGTAGTGAGTATAGTAGTGAGTGTGCAATGCTACGCTGCTTCTGTCAGCCAGGCTGTCAGTCTAGTAAGCCCGGACATGTGTAGTGAGTACAGTAGTGAGTGTGCAATGCTACGCTGCTTCTGTCAGCCAGGCTGTCAGTCTAGTAAGCCCGGCCATGTGAAGTGAGTATAGTAGTGAGTGTGCAATGCTACGCTGCTTCTGTGAGCCAGGCTGTCAGTCTAGTAAGCCCGGACATGTGTAGTAAATGTAGTAGTGAGTGAGTGTGCAATGCTACGCTGCTTCTGTCAGCCAGGCTCTCAGTCTAGTAAGCCCGGACATGTGTAGTGAGTATAGTAGTGAGTGTGCAATGCTACGCTGCTTCTGTCAGCCAGGCTGTCAGTCTAGTAAGCCCGGACATGTGTAGTGAGTAAAGTAGTGAGTGTGCAATGCTACGCTGCTTCTGTCAGCCAGGCTGTCAGTCTAGTAAGCCCGGACATGTGTAGTGAGTATAGTAGTGAGTGTGCAATGCTACGCTGCTTCTGTAAGCCAGGCTGTCAGTCTAGTAAGCCCGGCCATGTGTAGTGAGTATAGCAGTGAGTGTGCAATGCTACGCTGCTTCTGTCAGCCAGGCTGTCAGTCTAGTAAGCCCGGACATGTGTAGTGAGTATAGTAGTGAGTGTGCAATGCTACGCTGCTTCTGTCAGCCAGGCTGTCAGTCTAGTAAGCCCGGACATGTGTAGTGAGTATAGTAGTGAGTGTGCAATGCTATGCTGCTTCTGTGAGCCAGGCTGTCAGTCTAGTAAGCCCGGCCATGTGTAGTGAGTATAGTAGTGAGTGTGCAATGCTACGCTGCTTCTGTGAGCCAGGCTGTCAGTCTAGTAAGCCCGGACATGTGTAGTGAGTAAAGTAGTGAGTGTGCAATGCTACGCTGCTTCTGTCAGCCAGGCTGTCAGTCTAGTAAGCCCGGCCATGTGTAGTGAGTATAGTAGTGAGTGTACAATGCTACGCTGCTTCTGTGAGCCAGGCTGTCAGTCTAGTAAGATATGACATGTGTAGTGAGTATAGTAGCGAGTGAGTGTGCAATGCTACGCTGCTTCTGTGAGCCAGGCTGTCAGTCTAGTAAGCCCGGACATGTGTAGTGAGTATAGTAGTGAGTGTGCAATGCTACGCTGCTTCTGTCAGCCAGGCTGTCAGTCTAGTAAGCCCGACCATGTGTAGTTAGTATAGTTGTGAGTGTACAATGCTACGCTGCTTCTGTGAGCCAGGCTGTCAGTCTAGTAAGATCGGACATGTGTAGTGAGTATAGTAGTGAGTGAGTGTGCAATGCTACGCTGCTTCTGTGAGCCAGGCTGTCAGTCTAGTAAGATCGTACATGTGTAGTGAGTATAGTAGCGAGTGAGTGTGCAATGCTACGCTGCTTCTGTCAGCCAGGCTGTCAGTCTAGTAAGCCCGGACATGTGTAGTGAGTATAGTAGTGAGTGAGTGTGCAATGCTACGCTGCTTCTGTCAGCCAGGCTGTCAGTCTAGTAAGCCCGGACATGTGTAGTGAGTATAGTAGTGAGTGTGCAATGCTACGCTGCTTCTGTGAGCCATGCTGTCAGTCTAGTAGGCCCGGACATGTGTAGTGAGTATAGTAGTGAGTGTGCAATGCTACGCTGCTTCTGTCAGCCAGGCTGTCAGTCAAGTAAGCCCGGACATGTGTAGTGAGTACAGTAGTGAGTGTGCAATGCTTCGCTGCTTCTGTCAGCCAGGCTGTCAGTCTAGTAAGCCCGGACATGTGTAGTGAGTATAGTAGTGAGTGTACAATGCTACGCTGCTTCTGTCAGCCAGGCTGTGAGTCTAGTAAGCCCGGACATGTGTAGTGAGTATAGTAGTGAGTGTGCAATGCTACGCTGCTTCTGTCAGCCAGGCTGTCAGTCTAGTAAGCCCGGACATGTGTAGTGAGTATAGTAGTAAGTGTGCAATGCTACGCTGCTTCTGTCAGCCAGGCTGTCAGTCTAGTAAGCCCGGCCATGTGTAGTGAGTATAGTAGTGAGTGTGCAATGCTACGCTGCTTCTGTCAGCCAGGCTGTCAGTCTAGTAAGCCCGGACATGTGTAGTGAGTATAGTAGTGAGTGTGCAATGCTACACTGCTTCTGTGAGCCAGGCTGTCAGTCTAGTAAGCCCGGACATGTGTAGTGAGTATAGTAGTGAGTGTGCAATGCTACTCTGCTTCTGTGAGCCAGGCTGTCAGTCTAGTAAGCCCGGACATGTGTAGTGAGTATAGTAGTGAGTGTGCAATGCTACGCTGCTTTTGTGAGCCAGGCTGTCAGTCAAGTAAGCCCGGACATGTGTAGTGAGTATAGTAGTGAGTGTGCAATGCTACGCTGCTTCTGTGAGCCAGGCTGTCAGTCTAGTAAGCCCGGACATGTGTAGTGAGTATAGTAGTAAGTGTGCAATGCTACGCTGCTTCTGTCAGCCAGGCTGTCAGTCTAGTAAGCCCGGACATGTGTAGTGAGTATAGTAGTGAGTGAGTGTGCAATGCTACGCTGCTTCTGTGAGCCAGGCTGTCAGTCTAGTAGGCCCGGACATGTGTAGTGAGTAAAGTAGTGAGTGTGCAATGCTACGCTGCTTCTGTCAGCCAGGCTGTCAGTCTAGTAAGCCCGGACATGTGTAGTGAGTATAGTAGTAGGTGTGCAATGCTACGCTGCTTCTGTGAGCCAGGCTGTCAGTCTAGTAGGCCCCGACATGTGTAGTGAGTATAGTAGAGAGTGTGCAATGCTACGCTGCTTCTGTCAGCCAGGCTGTCAGTCTAGTAAGCCCGGACATGTGTAGTGAGTATAGTTGTGAGTGAGTGTGCAATGCTACGCTGCTTCTGTGAGCCAGGTTGTCAGTCTAGTAAGCCCGGACATGTGTAGTGAGTATAGTAGTAAGTGTGCAATGCTACGCTGCTTCTGTCAGCCAGGCTGTCAGTCTAGTAAGCCCGGACATGTGTAGTGAGTATAGTAGTGAGTGTGCAATGCTACGCTGCTTCTGTGAGACAGGCTGTCAGTCTAGTAGGCCCGGACATGTGTAGTGAGTATAGTAGTGAGTGTGCAATGCTACGCTGCTTCTGTCAGCCAGGCTGTCAGTCTAGTAAGCCCGGACATGTGTAGTGAGTATAGTAGTGAGTGTGCAATGCTACGCTGCTTCTGTGAGCCAGGCTGTCAGTCTAGTAAGCCCGGACATGTGTAGTGAGTATAGTAGTGAGTGAGTGTGCAATGCTACGCTGCTTCTGTCAGCCAGGCTGTCAGTCTAGTAAGCCCGGACATGTGTAGTGAGTATAGTAGTAAGTGTGCAATGCTACGCTGCTTCTGTGAGCCAGGCTGTCAGTCTAGTAAGCCCGGACATGTGTAGTGAGTATAGTAGTGAGTGAGTGTGCAATGCTACGCTGCTTCTGTGAGCCAGGCTGTCAGTCTAGTAAGCCCGGCCATGTGTAGTGAGTATAGTAGTGAGTGAGTGTGCAATGCTACGCTGCTTCTGTGAGCCAGGTTGTCAGTCTAGTAAGCCCGGACATGTGTAGTGAGTATAGTAGTGAGTGTGCATTGCTACGCTGCTTCTGTGAGCCAGGCTGTCAGTCTAGTAAGCCCGGACATGTGTAGTGAGTATAGTAGTGAGTGAGTGTGCAATGCTACGCTGCTTCTGTCAGCCAGGCTGTCAGTCTAGTAAGCCCGGACATGTGTAGTGAGTATAGTAGTGAGTGTGCAATGCTACGCTGCTTCTGTAAGCCAGGCTGTAAGTCTAGTAAGCCCGGACATGTGTAGTGAGTATAGTAGTGAGTGAGTGTGCAATGCTACGCTGCTTCTGTGAGCCAGGCTGTCAGTCTAGTAGGCCCGGACATGTGTAGTGAGTATAGTAGTGAGTGTGCAATGCTACGCTGTTTCTGTGAGCCAGGCTGTCAGTCTAGTAGGCCCGGACATGTGTAGTGAGTATGGTAGTGAGTGTGCAATGCTACGCTGCTTCTGTAAGCCGGGCTGTCAGTCTAGTAAGCCCGGACATGTGTAGTGAGTATAGTAGTGAGTGAGTGTGCAATGCTACGCTGCTTCTGTGAGCCAGGCTGTCAGTCTAGTAAGCCCGGACATGTGTAGTGAGTATAGTAGTAAGTGTGCAATGCTACGCTGCTTCTGTCAGCCAGGCTGTCAGTCTAGTAAGCCCGGACATGTGTAGTGAGTATAGTAGTGAGTGAGTGTGCAATGCTACGCTGCTTCTGTCAGCCAGGCTGTCAGTCTAGTAAGCCCGGACATGTGTAGTGAGTATAGTAGTGAGTGTGCAATGCTACGCTGCTTCTGTCAGCCAGGCTGTCAGTCTAGTAAGCCCGGCCATGTGTAGTGAGTATAGTAGTGAGTGAGTGTGCAATGGTACGCTGCTTCTGTGAGCCAGGCTGTCAGTCTAGTAAGCCCGGACATGTGTAGTGAGTATAGTAGTGAGTGAGTGTGCAATGCTATGCTGCTTCTGTGAGCCAGGCTGTCAGTCTAGTAAGCCCGGACATGTGTAGTGAGTATAGTAGTGAGTGAGTGTGCAATGCTATGCTGCTTCTGTGAGCCAGGCTGTCAGTCTAGTAAGCCCGGACATGTGTAGTAAGTATAGTAGTGAGTGAATGTGCAATGCTATGCTGCTTCTGTGAGCCAGGCTGTCAGTCTAGTAAACCCGGACATGTGTAGTGAGTATAGAAGTGAGTGTGCAATGCTACGCTGCTTCTGTCAGCCAGGCTGTCAGTCTAGTAAGCCCGGACATGTGTAGTGAGTAAAGTAGTGAGTGTGCAATGCAAAGCTGCTTCTGTGAGCCAGGCTGTCAGTCTAGTAAGCCCGGACATGTGTAGTGAGTATAGTAGTGAGTGAGTGTGCAATGCTACGCTGCTTCTGTCAGCCAGGCTGTCAGTCTGGTAAGCGGACATGTGTAGTGAGTATAGTAGTGAGTGTGCAATGCTACGCTGCTTCTGTGAGCCAGGCTGTCAGTCTAGTAAGCCCGGACATGTGTAGTGAGTATAGTAGTGAGTGTGCAATGCTACGCTGCTTCTGTCAGCCAGGCTGTAAGTCTAGTAAGCCCGGACATGTGTAGTGAGTATAGTAGTGAGTGTGCAATGCTACGCTGTTTCTGTAAGCCAGGCTGTCAGTCTAGTAAGCCCGGCCATGTGTAGTGAGTATAGTAGTGAGTGTGCAATGCTACGCTGCTTCTGTGAGCCAGGCTGTCAGTCTAGTAAGCCCGGACATGTGTAGTGAGTATAGTAGTGAGTGAGTGTGCAATTCTACGCTGCTTCTGTCAGTCTAGTAAGCCCGGCCATGTGTAGTGAGTATAGTAGTGAGTGTGCAATGCTACGCTGCTTCTGTAAGCCAGGCTGTCAGTCTAGTAATCCCGGACATGTGTAGTGAGTTTAGTAGTGAGTGTTCAATGCTACGCTGCTTCTGTGAGCCAGGCTGTCAGTCTTGTAAGCCCGGACATGTGTAGTGAGTATAGTAGTGAGTGTGCAATGCTACGCTGCTTCTGTCAGCCAGGCTGTCAGTCTAGTAAGCCCGGACATGTGTAGTGAGTATAGAAGTGAGTGTGCAATGCTACGCTGCTTCTGTCAGCCAGGCTGTCAGTCTTGTAAGCCCGGCCATGTGTAGTGAGTATAGTAGTGACTGTGCAATGCTACGCTGCTTCTGTGAGCCAGGCTGTCAGTCTAGTAAGCCCGGCCATGTGTAGTGAGTATAGTAGTGAGTGTGCAATGCTACGCTGCTTCTGTGAGCCAGGCTGTCAGTCTAGTAAGCCCGGACATGTGTAGTGAGTATAGTAGCGACTGTGCAATGCTACGCTGCTTCTTTCAGCCAGGCTGTCAGTCTAGTACGCCCGGACATGTGTAGTGAGTATAGTAGTGAGTGTGCAATGCTACGCTGCTTCTGTCAGCCAGGCTGTCAGTCTAGTAAGCCCGGACATGTGTAGTGAGTATAGTAGTGAGTGTGCAATGCTACGCTGCTTCTGTCAGCCAGGCTGTCAGTCTAGTAAGCCCGGACATGTGTAGTGAGTATAGTAGTGAGTGAGTGTACAATGCTACGCTGCTTCTGTGGGCCAGGCTGTCAGTCTAGTAAGCCCGGACATGTGTAGTGAGTATAGTAGTGAGTGTGCAATGCTACGCTGCTTCTGTCAGCCAGGCTGTCAGTCTAGTAAGCCCGGACATGTGTAGTGAGTATAGTAGTGAGTGTGCAATGCTACGCTGCTTCTGTCAGCCAGGCTGTCAGTCTAGTAAGCCCGGACATGTGTAGTGAGTATAGAAGTGAGTGTGCAATGCTACGCTGCTTCTGTCAGCCAGGCTGTCAGTCTAGTAAGCCCGGCCATGTGTAGTGAGTATAGTAGTGAGTGTGCAATGCTACGCTGCTTCTGTCAGCCAGGCTGTCAGTCTAGTAAGCCCGGACATGTGTAGTGAGTACAGTAGTGAGTGTGCAATGCTACGCTGCTTCTGTCAGCCAGGCTGTCAGTCTAGTAAGCCCGGACATGTGTAGTGAGTATAGTAGTGAGTGAGTGTACAATGCTACGCTGCTTCTGTCAGCCAGGCTGTCAGTCTAGTAAGCCCGGACATGTGTAGTGAGTATAGTAGTGAGTGTGCAATGCTACGCTGCTTCTGTCAGCCAGGCTGTCAGTCTAGTAAGCCCGGACATGTGTAGTGAGTATAGTAGTGAGTGTGCAATGCTACGCTGCTTCTGTCAGCCAGGCTGTCAGTCTAGTAAGCCCGGCCATGTGTAGTGAGTATAGTAGTGAGTGTGCAATGCTACGCTGCTTCTGTCAGCCAGGCTGTCAGTCTAGTAAGCCCGGACATGTGTAGTGAGTATAGTAGTGAGTGTGCAATGCTACGCTGCTTCTGTCAGCCAGGCTGTCAGTCTAGTAAGCCCGGACATGTGTAGTGAGTATAGCAGTGAGTGTGCAATGCTACGCTGCTTCTGTGAGCCAGGCTGTCAGTCTAGTAAGCCCGGACATGTGTAGTGAGTATAGTAGTGAGTGTGCAATGCTACGCTGCTTCTGTCAGCCAGGCTGTCAGTCTAGTAAGCCCGGACATGTGTAGTGAGTACAGTAGTGAGTGTGCAATGCTACGCTGCTTCTGTCAGCCAGGCTGTCAGTCTAGTAAGCCCGGCCATGTGTAGTGAGTATAGAAGTGAGTGTGCAATGCTACGCTGCTTCTGTCAGCCAGGCTGTCAGTCTAGTAAGCCCGGCCATGTGTAGTGAGTATAGTAGTGAGTGTGCAATGCTACGCTGCTTCTGTGAGCCAGGCTGTCAGTCTAGTAAGCCCGGACATGTGTAGTGAGTGTAGTAGTGAGTGAGTGTGCAATGCTACGCTGCTTCTGTGAGCCAGGCTGTCAGTCTAGTAAGCCCGGACATGTGTAGTGAGTATAGTAGTGAGTGTGCAATGCTACGCTGCTTCTGTCAGCCAGGCTGTCAGTCTAGTAAGCCCGGACATGTGTAGTGAGTACAGTAGTGAGTGTGCAATGCTACGCTGCTTCTGTCAGCCAGGCTGTCAGTCTAGTAAGCCCGGCCATGTGAAGTGAGTATAGTAGTGAGTGTGCAATGCTACGCTGCTTCTGTGAGCCAGGCTGTCAGTCTAGTAAGCCCGGACATGTGTAGTAAATGTAGTAGTGAGTGAGTGTGCAATGCTACGCTGCTTCTGTCAGCCAGGCTCTCAGTCTAGTAAGCCCGGACATGTGTAGTGAGTATAGTAGTGAGTGTGCAATGCTACGCTGCTTCTGTCAGCCAGGCTGTCAGTCTAGTAAGCCCGGACATGTGTAGTGAGTAAAGTAGTGAGTGTGCAATGCTACGCTGCTTCTGTCAGCCAGGCTGTCAGTCTAGTAAGCCCGGACATGTGTAGTGAGTATAGTAGTGAGTGTGCAATGCTACGCTGCTTCTGTAAGCCAGGCTGTCAGTCTAGTAAGCCCGGCCATGTGTAGTGAGTATAGCAGTGAGTGTGCAATGCTACGCTGCTTCTGTCAGCCAGGCTGTCAGTCTAGTAAGCCCGGACATGTGTAGTGAGTATAGTAGTGAGTGTGCAATGCTACGCTGCTTCTGTCAGCCAGGCTGTCAGTCTAGTAAGCCCGGACATGTGTAGTGAGTATAGTAGTGAGTGTGCAATGCTATGCTGCTTCTGTCAGCCAGGCTGTCAGTCTAGTAAGCCCGGACATGTGTAGTGAGTATAGTAGTGAGTGTGCAATGCTACGCTGCTTCTGTGAGCCAGGCTGTCAGTCTAGTAAGCCCGGCCATGTGTAGTGAGTATAGCAGTGAGTGTGCAATGCTACGCTGCTTCTGTCAGCCAGGCTGTCAGTCTAGTAAGCCCGGACATGTGTAGTGAGTATAGTAGTGAGTGTGCAATGCAACGCTGCTTCTGTCAGCCAGGCTGTCAGTCTAGTAAGCCCGGCCATGTGTAGTGAGTATGGTAGTGAGTGTGCAATGCTACGCTGCTTCTGTAAGCCGGGCTGTCAGTCTAGTAAGCCCGGACATGTGTAGTGAGTATAGTAGTGAGTGAGTGTGCAATGCTACGCTGCTTCTGTGAGCCAGGCTGTCAGTCTAGTAAGCCCGGACATGTGTAGTGAGTATAGTAGTAAGTGTGCAATGCTACGCTGCTTCTGTCAGCCAGGCTGTCAGTCTAGTAAGCCCGGACATGTGTAGTGAGTATAGTAGTGAGTGAGTGTGCAATGCTACGCTGCTTCTGTCAGCCAGGCTGTCAGTCTAGTAAGCCCGGACATGTGTAGTGAGTATAGTAGTGAGTGTGCAATGCTACGCTGCTTCTGTCAGCCAGGCTGTCAGTCTAGTAAGCCCGGCCATGTGTAGTGAGTATAGTAGTGAGTGAGTGTGCAATGGTACGCTGCTTCTGTGAGCCAGGCTGTCAGTCTAGTAAGCCCGGACATGTGTAGTGAGTATAGTAGTGAGTGAGTGTGCAATGCTATGCTGCTTCTGTGAGCCAGGCTGTCAGTCTAGTAAGCCCGGACATGTGTAGTGAGTATAGTAGTGAGTGAGTGTGCAATGCTATGCTGCTTCTGTGAGCCAGGCTGTCAGTCTAGTAAGCCCGGACATGTGTAGTAAGTATAGTAGTGAGTGAATGTGCAATGCTATGCTGCTTCTGTGAGCCAGGCTGTCAGTCTAGTAAACCCGGACATGTGTAGTGAGTATAGAAGTGAGTGTGCAATGCTACGCTGCTTCTGTCAGCCAGGCTGTCAGTCTAGTAAGCCCGGACATGTGTAGTGAGTAAAGTAGTGAGTGTGCAATGCAAAGCTGCTTCTGTGAGCCAGGCTGTCAGTCTAGTAAGCCCGGACATGTGTAGTGAGTATAGTAGTGAGTGAGTGTGCAATGCTACGCTGCTTCTGTCAGCCAGGCTGTCAGTCTGGTAAGCGGACATGTGTAGTGAGTATAGTAGTGAGTGTGCAATGCTACGCTGCTTCTGTGAGCCAGGCTGTCAGTCTAGTAAGCCCGGACATGTGTAGTGAGTATAGTAGTGAGTGTGCAATGCTACGCTGCTTCTGTCAGCCAGGCTGTAAGTCTAGTAAGCCCGGACATGTGTAGTGAGTATAGTAGTGAGTGTGCAATGCTACGCTGTTTCTGTAAGCCAGGCTGTCAGTCTAGTAAGCCCGGCCATGTGTAGTGAGTATAGTAGTGAGTGTGCAATGCTACGCTGCTTCTGTGAGCCAGGCTGTCAGTCTAGTAAGCCCGGACATGTGTAGTGAGTATAGTAGTGAGTGAGTGTGCAATTCTACGCTGCTTCTGTCAGTCTAGTAAGCCCGGCCATGTGTAGTGAGTATAGTAGTGAGTGTGCAATGCTACGCTGCTTCTGTAAGCCAGGCTGTCAGTCTAGTAATCCCGGACATGTGTAGTGAGTTTAGTAGTGAGTGTTCAATGCTACGCTGCTTCTGTGAGCCAGGCTGTCAGTCTAGTAAGCCCGGACATGTGTAGTGAGTATAGTAGTGAGTGTGCAATGCTACGCTGCTTCTGTCAGCCAGGCTGTCAGTCTAGTAAGCCCGGACATGTGTAGTGAGTATAGAAGTGAGTGTGCAATGCTACGCTGCTTCTGTCAGCCAGGCTGTCAGTCTTGTAAGCCCGGCCATGTGTAGTGAGTATAGTAGTGACTGTGCAATGCTACGCTGCTTCTGTGAGCCAAACTGTCAGTCTAGTAAGCCCGGCCATGTGTAGTGAGTATAGTAGTGAGTGTGCAATGCTACGCTGCTTCTGTGAGCCAGGCTGTCAGTCTAGTAAGCCCGGACATGTGTAGTGAGTATAGTAGTGACTGTGCAATGCTACGCTGCTTCTTTCAGCCAGGCTGTCAGTCTAGTACGCCCGGACATGTGTAGTGAGTATAGTAGTGAGTGTGCAATGCTACGCTGCTTCTGTCAGCCAGGCTGTCAGTCTAGTAAGCCCGGACATGTGTAGTGAGTATAGTAGTGAGTGTGCAATGCTACGCTGCTTCTGTCAGCCAGGCTGTCAGTCTAGTAAGCCCGGACATGTGTAGTGAGTATAGTAGTGAGTGAGTGTACAATGCTACGCTGCTTCTGTGGGCCAGGCTGTCAGTCTAGTAAGCCCGGACATGTGTAGTGAGTATAGTAGTGAGTGTGCAATGCTACGCTGCTTCTGTCAGCCAGGCTGTCAGTCTAGTAAGCCCGGACATGTGTAGTGAGTATAGTAGTGAGTGTGCAATGCTACGCTGCTTCTGTCAGCCAGGCTGTCAGTCTAGTAAGCCCGGACATGTGTAGTGAGTATAGAAGTGAGTGTGCAATGCTACGCTGCTTCTGTCAGCCAGGCTGTCAGTCTAGTAAGCCCGGCCATGTGTAGTGAGTATAGTAGTGAGTGTGCAATGCTACGCTGCTTCTGTCAGCCAGGCTGTCAGTCTAGTAAGCCCGGACATGTGTAGTGAGTACAGTAGTGAGTGTGCAATGCTACGCTGCTTCTGTCAGCCAGGCTGTCAGTCTAGTAAGCCCGGACATGTGTAGTGAGTATAGTAGTGA
This sequence comes from Isoperla grammatica, assembly GCA_945910005.1. NCBI lineage: Eukaryota > Metazoa > Arthropoda > Insecta > Plecoptera > Perlodidae > Isoperla > Isoperla grammatica. Next base: position 39,508,271 of record OX246745.1, read on the forward strand.
GTGAGTGTACAATGCTACGCTGCTTCTGTCAGCCAGGCTGTCAGTCTAGTAAGCCCGGACATGTGTAGTGAGTATAGTAGTGAGTGTGCAATGCTACGCTGCTTCTGTCAGCCAGGCTGTCAGTCTAGTAAGCCCGGACATGTGTAGTGAGTATAGTAGTGAGTGTGCAATGCTACGCTGCTTCTGTCAGCCAGGCTGTCAGTCTAGTAAGCCCGGCCATGTGTAGTGAGTATAGTAGTGAGTGTGCAATGCTACGCTGCTTCTGTCAGCCAGGCTGTCAGTCTAGTAAGCCCGGACATGTGTAGTGAGTATAGTAGTGAGTGTGCAATGCTACGCTGCTTCTGTCAGCCAGGCTGTCAGTCTAGTAAGCCCGGACATGTGTAGTGAGTATAGCAGTGAGTGTGCAATGCTACGCTGCTTCTGTGAGCCAGGCTGTCAGTCTAGTAAGCCCGGACATGTGTAGTGAGTATAGTAGTGAGTGTGCAATGCTACGCTGCTTCTGTCAGCCAGGCTGTCAGTCTAGTAAGCCCGGACATGTGTAGTGAGTACAGTAGTGAGTGTGCAATGCTACGCTGCTTCTGTCAGCCAGGCTGTCAGTCTAGTAAGCCCGGCCATGTGTAGTGAGTATAGAAGTGAGTGTGCAATGCTACGCTGCTTCTGTCAGCCAGGCTGTCAGTCTAGTAAGCCCGGCCATGTGTAGTGAGTATAGTAGTGAGTGTGCAATGCTACGCTGCTTCTGTGAGCCAGGCTGTCAGTCTAGTAAGCCCGGACATGTGTAGTGAGTGTAGTAGTGAGTGAGTGTGCAATGCTACGCTGCTTCTGTGAGCCAGGCTGTCAGTCTAGTAAGCCCGGACATGTGTAGTGAGTATAGTAGTGAGTGTGCAATGCTACGCTGCTTCTGTCAGCCAGGCTGTCAGTCTAGTAAGCCCGGACATGTGTAGTGAGTACAGTAGTGAGTGTGCAATGCTACGCTGCTTCTGTCAGCCAGGCTGTCAGTCTAGTAAGCCCGGCCATGTGAAGTGAGTATAGTAGTGAGTGTGCAATGCTACGCTGCTTCTGTGAGCCAGGCTGTCAGTCTAGTAAGCCCGGACATGTGTAGTAAATGTAGTAGTGAGTGAGTGTGCAATGCTACGCTGCTTCTGTCAGCCAGGCTCTCAGTCTAGTAAGCCCGGACATGTGTAGTGAGTATAGTAGTGAGTGTGCAATGCTACGCTGCTTCTGTCAGCCAGGCTGTCAGTCTAGTAAGCCCGGACATGTGTAGTGAGTAAAGTAGTGAGTGTGCAATGCTACGCTGCTTCTGTCAGCCAGGCTGTCAGTCTAGTAAGCCCGGACATGTGTAGTGAGTATAGTAGTGAGTGTGCAATGCTACGCTGCTTCTGTAAGCCAGGCTGTCAGTCTAGTAAGCCCGGCCATGTGTAGTGAGTATAGCAGTGAGTGTGCAATGCTACGCTGCTTCTGTCAGCCAGGCTGTCAGTCTAGTAAGCCCGGACATGTGTAGTGAGTATAGTAGTGAGTGTGCAATGCTACGCTGCTTCTGTCAGCCAGGCTGTCAGTCTAGTAAGCCCGGACATGTGTAGTGAGTATAGTAGTGAGTGTGCAATGCTATGCTGCTTCTGTCAGCCAGGCTGTCAGTCTAGTAAGCCCGGACATGTGTAGTGAGTATAGTAGTGAGTGTGCAATGCTACGCTGCTTCTGTGAGCCAGGCTGTCAGTCTAGTAAGCCCGGCCATGTGTAGTGAGTATAGCAGTGAGTGTGCAATGCTACGCTGCTTCTGTCAGCCAGGCTGTCAGTCTAGTAAGCCCGGACATGTGTAGTGAGTATAGTAGTGAGTGTGCAATGCAACGCTGCTTCTGTCAGCCAGGCTGTCAGTCTAGTAAGCCCGGCCATGTGTAGTGAGTATAGTAGTGAGTGTGCAATGCTACGCTGCTTCTGTCAGCCAGGCTGTCAGTCTAGTAAGCCCGGACATGTGTAGTGAGTATAGTAGTGAGTGTGCAATGCTACGCTGCTTCTGTCAGCCAAGCTGTCAGTCTCGTAAGCCCGGACATGTGTAGTGAGTATAGTAGTGAGTGTGCAATGCTACGCTGCTTCTGTGAGCCAGGCTGTCAGTCTAGTAAGCCCGGACATGTGTAGTGAGTATAGTAGTGAGTGAGTGTGCAATGCTACGCTGCTTCTGTGAGCCAGGCTGTCAGTCTAGTAAGCCCGGCCATGTGTAGTGAGTATAGCAGTGAGTGTGCAATGCTACGCTGCTCCTGTGAGCCAGGCTGTCAGTCAAGTAAGCCCGGACATGTGTAGTGAGTATAGTAGTGAGTGTGCAATGCTACGCTGCGTCTGTGAGCCAGGCTGTCAGTCTAGTAAGCCCGGACATGTGTAGTGAGTATAGTAGTGAGTGAGTGTGCAATGCTACGCTGCTTCTGTGAGCCAGGCTGTCAGTCTAGTAAGCCCAGACATGTGTAGTGAGTATAGTAGTGAGTGAGTGTGCAATGCTACGCTGCTTCTGTGAGCCAGGCTGTCAGTCTAGTAAGCCCGGACATGTGTAGTGAGTATAGTAGTGAGTGTGCAATGCTACGCTGCTTCTGTGAGCCAGGCTGTCAGTCTAGTAAGCCCGGACATGTGTAGTGAGTATAGTAGTGAGTGTGCAATGCTACGCTGCTTTTGTCAGCCAGGCTGTCAGTCTAGTAAGCCCGGACATGTGTAGTGAGTATAGTAGTGAGTGTGCAATGCTACGCTGCTTCTGTGAGCCAGGCTGTCAGTCTAGTAAGCCCGGACATGTGTAGTGAGTATAGTAGTGAGTGAGTGTGCAATGCTACGCTGCTTCTGTCAGCCAGGCTGTCAGTCGAGTAAGCCCGGCCATGTGTAGTGAGTATAGTAGTGAGTGTGCAATGCTACGCTGCTTTTGTGAGCCAGGCGGTCAGTCTAGTAAGCCCGGCCATGTGTAGTGAGTATAGTAGTGAGTGTGCAATGCTACGCTGCTTCTGTGAGCCATGCTGTCAGTCTTGTAAGCCTGGACATGTGTAGTAAGTATAGCAGTGAGTGAGTGTGCAATGCTACGCTGCTTCTGTGAGCCAGGCTGTCAGTCTAGTAAGCCCGGACATGTGTAGTGAGTATAGTAGTGAGTGTGCAATGCTACGCTGCTGCTGTCAGCCAGGCTGTCAGTCTAGTAAGCCCGGACATGTGTAGTGAGTATAGTAGTGAGTGTGCAATGCTACGCTGCTTCTGTGAGCCAGGCTGTCAGTCTAGTAAGCCCGGACATGTGTAGTAAATGTAGTAGTGAGTGAGTGTGCAATGCTACGCTGCTTCTGTCAGCCAGGCTCTCAGTCTAGTAAGCCCGGACATGTGTAGTGAGTATAGTAGTGAGTGTGCAATGCTACGCTGCTTCTGTCAGCCAGGCTGTCAGTCTAGTAAGCCCGGACATGTGTAGTGAGTAAAGTAGTGAGTGTGCAATGCTACGCTGCTTCTGTCAGCCAGGCTGTCAGTCTAGTAAGCCCGGACATGTGTAGTGAGTATAGTAGTGAGTGTGCAATGCTACGCTGCTTCTGTAAGCCAGGCTGTCAGTCTAGTAAGCCCGGCCATGTGTAGTGAGTATAGCAGTGAGTGTGCAATGCTACGCTGCTTCTGTCAGCCAGGCTGTCAGTCTAGTAAGCCCGGACATGTGTAGTGAGTATAGTAGTGAGTGTGCAATGCTACGCTGCTTCTGTCAGCCAGGCTGTCAGTCTAGTAAGCCCGGACATGTGTAGTGAGTATAGTAGTGAGTGTGCAATGCTATGCTGCTTCTGTGAGCCAGGCTGTCAGTCTAGTAAGCCCGGCCATGTGTAGTGAGTATAGTAGTGAGTGTGCAATGCTACGCTGCTTCTGTGAGCCAGGCTGTCAGTCTAGTAAGCCCGGACATGTGTAGTGAGTAAAGTAGTGAGTGTGCAATGCTACGCTGCTTCTGTCAGCCAGGCTGTCAGTCTAGTAAGCCCGGCCATGTGTAGTGAGTATAGTAGTGAGTGTACAATGCTACGCTGCTTCTGTGAGCCAGGCTGTCAGTCTAGTAAGATATGACATGTGTAGTGAGTATAGTAGCGAGTGAGTGTGCAATGCTACGCTGCTTCTGTGAGCCAGGCTGTCAGTCTAGTAAGCCCGGACATGTGTAGTGAGTATAGTAGTGAGTGTGCAATGCTACGCTGCTTCTGTCAGCCAGGCTGTCAGTCTAGTAAGCCCGACCATGTGTAGTTAGTATAGTTGTGAGTGTACAATGCTACGCTGCTTCTGTGAGCCAGGCTGTCAGTCTAGTAAGATCGGACATGTGTAGTGAGTATAGTAGTGAGTGAGTGTGCAATGCTACGCTGCTTCTGTGAGCCAGGCTGTCAGTCTAGTAAGATCGTACATGTGTAGTGAGTATAGTAGCGAGTGAGTGTGCAATGCTACGCTGCTTCTGTCAGCCAGGCTGTCAGTCTAGTAAGCCCGGACATGTGTAGTGAGTATAGTAGTGAGTGAGTGTGCAATGCTACGCTGCTTCTGTCAGCCAGGCTGTCAGTCTAGTAAGCCCGGACATGTGTAGTGAGTATAGTAGTGAGTGTGCAATGCTACGCTGCTTCTGTGAGCCATGCTGTCAGTCTAGTAGGCCCGGACATGTGTAGTGAGTATAGTAGTGAGTGTGCAATGCTACGCTGCTTCTGTCAGCCAGGCTGTCAGTCAAGTAAGCCCGGACATGTGTAGTGAGTACAGTAGTGAGTGTGCAATGCTTCGCTGCTTCTGTCAGCCAGGCTGTCAGTCTAGTAAGCCCGGACATGTGTAGTGAGTATAGTAGTGAGTGTACAATGCTACGCTGCTTCTGTCAGCCAGGCTGTGAGTCTAGTAAGCCCGGACATGTGTAGTGAGTATAGTAGTGAGTGTGCAATGCTACGCTGCTTCTGTCAGCCAGGCTGTCAGTCTAGTAAGCCCGGACATGTGTAGTGAGTATAGTAGTAAGTGTGCAATGCTACGCTGCTTCTGTCAGCCAGGCTGTCAGTCTAGTAAGCCCGGCCATGTGTAGTGAGTATAGTAGTGAGTGTGCAATGCTACGCTGCTTCTGTCAGCCAGGCTGTCAGTCTAGTAAGCCCGGACATGTGTAGTGAGTATAGTAGTGAGTGTGCAATGCTACACTGCTTCTGTGAGCCAGGCTGTCAGTCTAGTAAGCCCGGACATGTGTAGTGAGTATAGTAGTGAGTGTGCAATGCTACTCTGCTTCTGTGAGCCAGGCTGTCAGTCTAGTAAGCCCGGACATGTGTAGTGAGTATAGTAGTGAGTGTGCAATGCTACGCTGCTTTTGTGAGCCAGGCTGTCAGTCAAGTAAGCCCGGACATGTGTAGTGAGTATAGTAGTGAGTGTGCAATGCTACGCTGCTTCTGTGAGCCAGGCTGTCAGTCTAGTAAGCCCGGACATGTGTAGTGAGTATAGTAGTAAGTGTGCAATGCTACGCTGCTTCTGTCAGCCAGGCTGTCAGTCTAGTAAGCCCGGACATGTGTAGTGAGTATAGTAGTGAGTGAGTGTGCAATGCTACGCTGCTTCTGTGAGCCAGGCTGTCAGTCTAGTAGGCCCGGACATGTGTAGTGAGTAAAGTAGTGAGTGTGCAATGCTACGCTGCTTCTGTCAGCCAGGCTGTCAGTCTAGTAAGCCCGGACATGTGTAGTGAGTATAGTAGTAGGTGTGCAATGCTACGCTGCTTCTGTGAGCCAGGCTGTCAGTCTAGTAGGCCCCGACATGTGTAGTGAGTATAGTAGAGAGTGTGCAATGCTACGCTGCTTCTGTCAGCCAGGCTGTCAGTCTAGTAAGCCCGGACATGTGTAGTGAGTATAGTTGTGAGTGAGTGTGCAATGCTACGCTGCTTCTGTGAGCCAGGTTGTCAGTCTAGTAAGCCCGGACATGTGTAGTGAGTATAGTAGTAAGTGTGCAATGCTACGCTGCTTCTGTCAGCCAGGCTGTCAGTCTAGTAAGCCCGGACATGTGTAGTGAGTATAGTAGTGAGTGTGCAATGCTACGCTGCTTCTGTGAGACAGGCTGTCAGTCTAGTAGGCCCGGACATGTGTAGTGAGTATAGTAGTGAGTGTGCAATGCTACGCTGCTTCTGTCAGCCAGGCTGTCAGTCTAGTAAGCCCGGACATGTGTAGTGAGTATAGTAGTGAGTGTGCAATGCTACGCTGCTTCTGTGAGCCAGGCTGTCAGTCTAGTAAGCCCGGACATGTGTAGTGAGTATAGTAGTGAGTGAGTGTGCAATGCTACGCTGCTTCTGTCAGCCAGGCTGTCAGTCTAGTAAGCCCGGACATGTGTAGTGAGTATAGTAGTAAGTGTGCAATGCTACGCTGCTTCTGTGAGCCAGGCTGTCAGTCTAGTAAGCCCGGACATGTGTAGTGAGTATAGTAGTGAGTGAGTGTGCAATGCTACGCTGCTTCTGTGAGCCAGGCTGTCAGTCTAGTAAGCCCGGCCATGTGTAGTGAGTATAGTAGTGAGTGAGTGTGCAATGCTACGCTGCTTCTGTGAGCCAGGTTGTCAGTCTAGTAAGCCCGGACATGTGTAGTGAGTATAGTAGTGAGTGTGCATTGCTACGCTGCTTCTGTGAGCCAGGCTGTCAGTCTAGTAAGCCCGGACATGTGTAGTGAGTATAGTAGTGAGTGAGTGTGCAATGCTACGCTGCTTCTGTCAGCCAGGCTGTCAGTCTAGTAAGCCCGGACATGTGTAGTGAGTATAGTAGTGAGTGTGCAATGCTACGCTGCTTCTGTAAGCCAGGCTGTAAGTCTAGTAAGCCCGGACATGTGTAGTGAGTATAGTAGTGAGTGAGTGTGCAATGCTACGCTGCTTCTGTGAGCCAGGCTGTCAGTCTAGTAGGCCCGGACATGTGTAGTGAGTATAGTAGTGAGTGTGCAATGCTACGCTGTTTCTGTGAGCCAGGCTGTCAGTCTAGTAGGCCCGGACATGTGTAGTGAGTATGGTAGTGAGTGTGCAATGCTACGCTGCTTCTGTAAGCCGGGCTGTCAGTCTAGTAAGCCCGGACATGTGTAGTGAGTATAGTAGTGAGTGAGTGTGCAATGCTACGCTGCTTCTGTGAGCCAGGCTGTCAGTCTAGTAAGCCCGGACATGTGTAGTGAGTATAGTAGTAAGTGTGCAATGCTACGCTGCTTCTGTCAGCCAGGCTGTCAGTCTAGTAAGCCCGGACATGTGTAGTGAGTATAGTAGTGAGTGAGTGTGCAATGCTACGCTGCTTCTGTCAGCCAGGCTGTCAGTCTAGTAAGCCCGGACATGTGTAGTGAGTATAGTAGTGAGTGTGCAATGCTACGCTGCTTCTGTCAGCCAGGCTGTCAGTCTAGTAAGCCCGGCCATGTGTAGTGAGTATAGTAGTGAGTGAGTGTGCAATGGTACGCTGCTTCTGTGAGCCAGGCTGTCAGTCTAGTAAGCCCGGACATGTGTAGTGAGTATAGTAGTGAGTGAGTGTGCAATGCTATGCTGCTTCTGTGAGCCAGGCTGTCAGTCTAGTAAGCCCGGACATGTGTAGTGAGTATAGTAGTGAGTGAGTGTGCAATGCTATGCTGCTTCTGTGAGCCAGGCTGTCAGTCTAGTAAGCCCGGACATGTGTAGTAAGTATAGTAGTGAGTGAATGTGCAATGCTATGCTGCTTCTGTGAGCCAGGCTGTCAGTCTAGTAAACCCGGACATGTGTAGTGAGTATAGAAGTGAGTGTGCAATGCTACGCTGCTTCTGTCAGCCAGGCTGTCAGTCTAGTAAGCCCGGACATGTGTAGTGAGTAAAGTAGTGAGTGTGCAATGCAAAGCTGCTTCTGTGAGCCAGGCTGTCAGTCTAGTAAGCCCGGACATGTGTAGTGAGTATAGTAGTGAGTGAGTGTGCAATGCTACGCTGCTTCTGTCAGCCAGGCTGTCAGTCTGGTAAGCGGACATGTGTAGTGAGTATAGTAGTGAGTGTGCAATGCTACGCTGCTTCTGTGAGCCAGGCTGTCAGTCTAGTAAGCCCGGACATGTGTAGTGAGTATAGTAGTGAGTGTGCAATGCTACGCTGCTTCTGTCAGCCAGGCTGTAAGTCTAGTAAGCCCGGACATGTGTAGTGAGTATAGTAGTGAGTGTGCAATGCTACGCTGTTTCTGTAAGCCAGGCTGTCAGTCTAGTAAGCCCGGCCATGTGTAGTGAGTATAGTAGTGAGTGTGCAATGCTACGCTGCTTCTGTGAGCCAGGCTGTCAGTCTAGTAAGCCCGGACATGTGTAGTGAGTATAGTAGTGAGTGAGTGTGCAATTCTACGCTGCTTCTGTCAGTCTAGTAAGCCCGGCCATGTGTAGTGAGTATAGTAGTGAGTGTGCAATGCTACGCTGCTTCTGTAAGCCAGGCTGTCAGTCTAGTAATCCCGGACATGTGTAGTGAGTTTAGTAGTGAGTGTTCAATGCTACGCTGCTTCTGTGAGCCAGGCTGTCAGTCTTGTAAGCCCGGACATGTGTAGTGAGTATAGTAGTGAGTGTGCAATGCTACGCTGCTTCTGTCAGCCAGGCTGTCAGTCTAGTAAGCCCGGACATGTGTAGTGAGTATAGAAGTGAGTGTGCAATGCTACGCTGCTTCTGTCAGCCAGGCTGTCAGTCTTGTAAGCCCGGCCATGTGTAGTGAGTATAGTAGTGACTGTGCAATGCTACGCTGCTTCTGTGAGCCAGGCTGTCAGTCTAGTAAGCCCGGCCATGTGTAGTGAGTATAGTAGTGAGTGTGCAATGCTACGCTGCTTCTGTGAGCCAGGCTGTCAGTCTAGTAAGCCCGGACATGTGTAGTGAGTATAGTAGCGACTGTGCAATGCTACGCTGCTTCTTTCAGCCAGGCTGTCAGTCTAGTACGCCCGGACATGTGTAGTGAGTATAGTAGTGAGTGTGCAATGCTACGCTGCTTCTGTCAGCCAGGCTGTCAGTCTAGTAAGCCCGGACATGTGTAGTGAGTATAGTAGTGAGTGTGCAATGCTACGCTGCTTCTGTCAGCCAGGCTGTCAGTCTAGTAAGCCCGGACATGTGTAGTGAGTATAGTAGTGAGTGAGTGTACAATGCTACGCTGCTTCTGTGGGCCAGGCTGTCAGTCTAGTAAGCCCGGACATGTGTAGTGAGTATAGTAGTGAGTGTGCAATGCTACGCTGCTTCTGTCAGCCAGGCTGTCAGTCTAGTAAGCCCGGACATGTGTAGTGAGTATAGTAGTGAGTGTGCAATGCTACGCTGCTTCTGTCAGCCAGGCTGTCAGTCTAGTAAGCCCGGACATGTGTAGTGAGTATAGAAGTGAGTGTGCAATGCTACGCTGCTTCTGTCAGCCAGGCTGTCAGTCTAGTAAGCCCGGCCATGTGTAGTGAGTATAGTAGTGAGTGTGCAATGCTACGCTGCTTCTGTCAGCCAGGCTGTCAGTCTAGTAAGCCCGGACATGTGTAGTGAGTACAGTAGTGAGTGTGCAATGCTACGCTGCTTCTGTCAGCCAGGCTGTCAGTCTAGTAAGCCCGGACATGTGTAGTGAGTATAGTAGTGAGTGAGTGTACAATGCTACGCTGCTTCTGTCAGCCAGGCTGTCAGTCTAGTAAGCCCGGACATGTGTAGTGAGTATAGTAGTGAGTGTGCAATGCTACGCTGCTTCTGTCAGCCAGGCTGTCAGTCTAGTAAGCCCGGACATGTGTAGTGAGTATAGTAGTGAGTGTGCAATGCTACGCTGCTTCTGTCAGCCAGGCTGTCAGTCTAGTAAGCCCGGCCATGTGTAGTGAGTATAGTAGTGAGTGTGCAATGCTACGCTGCTTCTGTCAGCCAGGCTGTCAGTCTAGTAAGCCCGGACATGTGTAGTGAGTATAGTAGTGAGTGTGCAATGCTACGCTGCTTCTGTCAGCCAGGCTGTCAGTCTAGTAAGCCCGGACATGTGTAGTGAGTATAGCAGTGAGTGTGCAATGCTACGCTGCTTCTGTGAGCCAGGCTGTCAGTCTAGTAAGCCCGGACATGTGTAGTGAGTATAGTAGTGAGTGTGCAATGCTACGCTGCTTCTGTCAGCCAGGCTGTCAGTCTAGTAAGCCCGGACATGTGTAGTGAGTACAGTAGTGAGTGTGCAATGCTACGCTGCTTCTGTCAGCCAGGCTGTCAGTCTAGTAAGCCCGGCCATGTGTAGTGAGTATAGAAGTGAGTGTGCAATGCTACGCTGCTTCTGTCAGCCAGGCTGTCAGTCTAGTAAGCCCGGCCATGTGTAGTGAGTATAGTAGTGAGTGTGCAATGCTACGCTGCTTCTGTGAGCCAGGCTGTCAGTCTAGTAAGCCCGGACATGTGTAGTGAGTGTAGTAGTGAGTGAGTGTGCAATGCTACGCTGCTTCTGTGAGCCAGGCTGTCAGTCTAGTAAGCCCGGACATGTGTAGTGAGTATAGTAGTGAGTGTGCAATGCTACGCTGCTTCTGTCAGCCAGGCTGTCAGTCTAGTAAGCCCGGACATGTGTAGTGAGTACAGTAGTGAGTGTGCAATGCTACGCTGCTTCTGTCAGCCAGGCTGTCAGTCTAGTAAGCCCGGCCATGTGAAGTGAGTATAGTAGTGAGTGTGCAATGCTACGCTGCTTCTGTGAGCCAGGCTGTCAGTCTAGTAAGCCCGGACATGTGTAGTAAATGTAGTAGTGAGTGAGTGTGCAATGCTACGCTGCTTCTGTCAGCCAGGCTCTCAGTCTAGTAAGCCCGGACATGTGTAGTGAGTATAGTAGTGAGTGTGCAATGCTACGCTGCTTCTGTCAGCCAGGCTGTCAGTCTAGTAAGCCCGGACATGTGTAGTGAGTAAAGTAGTGAGTGTGCAATGCTACGCTGCTTCTGTCAGCCAGGCTGTCAGTCTAGTAAGCCCGGACATGTGTAGTGAGTATAGTAGTGAGTGTGCAATGCTACGCTGCTTCTGTAAGCCAGGCTGTCAGTCTAGTAAGCCCGGCCATGTGTAGTGAGTATAGCAGTGAGTGTGCAATGCTACGCTGCTTCTGTCAGCCAGGCTGTCAGTCTAGTAAGCCCGGACATGTGTAGTGAGTATAGTAGTGAGTGTGCAATGCTACGCTGCTTCTGTCAGCCAGGCTGTCAGTCTAGTAAGCCCGGACATGTGTAGTGAGTATAGTAGTGAGTGTGCAATGCTATGCTGCTTCTGTCAGCCAGGCTGTCAGTCTAGTAAGCCCGGACATGTGTAGTGAGTATAGTAGTGAGTGTGCAATGCTACGCTGCTTCTGTGAGCCAGGCTGTCAGTCTAGTAAGCCCGGCCATGTGTAGTGAGTATAGCAGTGAGTGTGCAATGCTACGCTGCTTCTGTCAGCCAGGCTGTCAGTCTAGTAAGCCCGGACATGTGTAGTGAGTATAGTAGTGAGTGTGCAATGCAACGCTGCTTCTGTCAGCCAGGCTGTCAGTCTAGTAAGCCCGGCCATGTGTAGTGAGTATGGTAGTGAGTGTGCAATGCTACGCTGCTTCTGTAAGCCGGGCTGTCAGTCTAGTAAGCCCGGACATGTGTAGTGAGTATAGTAGTGAGTGAGTGTGCAATGCTACGCTGCTTCTGTGAGCCAGGCTGTCAGTCTAGTAAGCCCGGACATGTGTAGTGAGTATAGTAGTAAGTGTGCAATGCTACGCTGCTTCTGTCAGCCAGGCTGTCAGTCTAGTAAGCCCGGACATGTGTAGTGAGTATAGTAGTGAGTGAGTGTGCAATGCTACGCTGCTTCTGTCAGCCAGGCTGTCAGTCTAGTAAGCCCGGACATGTGTAGTGAGTATAGTAGTGAGTGTGCAATGCTACGCTGCTTCTGTCAGCCAGGCTGTCAGTCTAGTAAGCCCGGCCATGTGTAGTGAGTATAGTAGTGAGTGAGTGTGCAATGGTACGCTGCTTCTGTGAGCCAGGCTGTCAGTCTAGTAAGCCCGGACATGTGTAGTGAGTATAGTAGTGAGTGAGTGTGCAATGCTATGCTGCTTCTGTGAGCCAGGCTGTCAGTCTAGTAAGCCCGGACATGTGTAGTGAGTATAGTAGTGAGTGAGTGTGCAATGCTATGCTGCTTCTGTGAGCCAGGCTGTCAGTCTAGTAAGCCCGGACATGTGTAGTAAGTATAGTAGTGAGTGAATGTGCAATGCTATGCTGCTTCTGTGAGCCAGGCTGTCAGTCTAGTAAACCCGGACATGTGTAGTGAGTATAGAAGTGAGTGTGCAATGCTACGCTGCTTCTGTCAGCCAGGCTGTCAGTCTAGTAAGCCCGGACATGTGTAGTGAGTAAAGTAGTGAGTGTGCAATGCAAAGCTGCTTCTGTGAGCCAGGCTGTCAGTCTAGTAAGCCCGGACATGTGTAGTGAGTATAGTAGTGAGTGAGTGTGCAATGCTACGCTGCTTCTGTCAGCCAGGCTGTCAGTCTGGTAAGCGGACATGTGTAGTGAGTATAGTAGTGAGTGTGCAATGCTACGCTGCTTCTGTGAGCCAGGCTGTCAGTCTAGTAAGCCCGGACATGTGTAGTGAGTATAGTAGTGAGTGTGCAATGCTACGCTGCTTCTGTCAGCCAGGCTGTAAGTCTAGTAAGCCCGGACATGTGTAGTGAGTATAGTAGTGAGTGTGCAATGCTACGCTGTTTCTGTAAGCCAGGCTGTCAGTCTAGTAAGCCCGGCCATGTGTAGTGAGTATAGTAGTGAGTGTGCAATGCTACGCTGCTTCTGTGAGCCAGGCTGTCAGTCTAGTAAGCCCGGACATGTGTAGTGAGTATAGTAGTGAGTGAGTGTGCAATTCTACGCTGCTTCTGTCAGTCTAGTAAGCCCGGCCATGTGTAGTGAGTATAGTAGTGAGTGTGCAATGCTACGCTGCTTCTGTAAGCCAGGCTGTCAGTCTAGTAATCCCGGACATGTGTAGTGAGTTTAGTAGTGAGTGTTCAATGCTACGCTGCTTCTGTGAGCCAGGCTGTCAGTCTAGTAAGCCCGGACATGTGTAGTGAGTATAGTAGTGAGTGTGCAATGCTACGCTGCTTCTGTCAGCCAGGCTGTCAGTCTAGTAAGCCCGGACATGTGTAGTGAGTATAGAAGTGAGTGTGCAATGCTACGCTGCTTCTGTCAGCCAGGCTGTCAGTCTTGTAAGCCCGGCCATGTGTAGTGAGTATAGTAGTGACTGTGCAATGCTACGCTGCTTCTGTGAGCCAAACTGTCAGTCTAGTAAGCCCGGCCATGTGTAGTGAGTATAGTAGTGAGTGTGCAATGCTACGCTGCTTCTGTGAGCCAGGCTGTCAGTCTAGTAAGCCCGGACATGTGTAGTGAGTATAGTAGTGACTGTGCAATGCTACGCTGCTTCTTTCAGCCAGGCTGTCAGTCTAGTACGCCCGGACATGTGTAGTGAGTATAGTAGTGAGTGTGCAATGCTACGCTGCTTCTGTCAGCCAGGCTGTCAGTCTAGTAAGCCCGGACATGTGTAGTGAGTATAGTAGTGAGTGTGCAATGCTACGCTGCTTCTGTCAGCCAGGCTGTCAGTCTAGTAAGCCCGGACATGTGTAGTGAGTATAGTAGTGAGTGAGTGTACAATGCTACGCTGCTTCTGTGGGCCAGGCTGTCAGTCTAGTAAGCCCGGACATGTGTAGTGAGTATAGTAGTGAGTGTGCAATGCTACGCTGCTTCTGTCAGCCAGGCTGTCAGTCTAGTAAGCCCGGACATGTGTAGTGAGTATAGTAGTGAGTGTGCAATGCTACGCTGCTTCTGTCAGCCAGGCTGTCAGTCTAGTAAGCCCGGACATGTGTAGTGAGTATAGAAGTGAGTGTGCAATGCTACGCTGCTTCTGTCAGCCAGGCTGTCAGTCTAGTAAGCCCGGCCATGTGTAGTGAGTATAGTAGTGAGTGTGCAATGCTACGCTGCTTCTGTCAGCCAGGCTGTCAGTCTAGTAAGCCCGGACATGTGTAGTGAGTACAGTAGTGAGTGTGCAATGCTACGCTGCTTCTGTCAGCCAGGCTGTCAGTCTAGTAAGCCCGGACATGTGTAGTGAGTATAGTAGTGAGTGAGTGTACAATGCTACGCTGCTTCTGTCAGCCAGGCTGTCAGTCTAGTAAGCCCGGACATGTGTAGTGAGTATAGTAGTGAGTGTGCAATGCTACGCTGCTTCTGTCAGCCAGGCTGTCAGTCTAGTAAGCCCGGACATGTGTAGTGAGTATAGTAGTGAGTGTGCAATGCTACGCTGCTTCTGTCAGCCAGGCTGTCAGTCTAGTAAGCCCGGCCATGTGTAGTGAGTATAGTAGTGAGTGTGCAATGCTACGCTGCTTCTGTCAGCCAGGCTGTCAGTCTAGTAAGCCCGGACATGTGTAGTGAGTATAGTAGTGAGTGTGCAATGCTACGCTGCTTCTGTCAGCCAGGCTGTCAGTCTAGTAAGCCCGGACATGTGTAGTGAGTATAGCAGTGAGTGTGCAATGCTACGCTGCTTCTGTGAGCCAGGCTGTCAGTCTAGTAAGCCCGGACATGTGTAGTGAGTATAGTAGTGAGTGTGCAATGCTACGCTGCTTCTGTCAGCCAGGCTGTCAGTCTAGTAAGCCCGGACATGTGTAGTGAGTACAGTAGTGAGTGTGCAATGCTACGCTGCTTCTGTCAGCCAGGCTGTCAGTCTAGTAAGCCCGGCCATGTGTAGTGAGTATAGAAGTGAGTGTGCAATGCTACGCTGCTTCTGTCAGCCAGGCTGTCAGTCTAGTAAGCCCGGCCATGTGTAGTGAGTATAGTAGTGAGTGTGCAATGCTACGCTGCTTCTGTGAGCCAGGCTGTCAGTCTAGTAAGCCCGGACATGTGTAGTGAGTGTAGTAGTGAGTGAGTGTGCAATGCTACGCTGCTTCTGTGAGCCAGGCTGTCAGTCTAGTAAGCCCGGACATGTGTAGTGAGTATAGTAGTGAGTGTGCAATGCTACGCTGCTTCTGTCAGCCAGGCTGTCAGTCTAGTAAGCCCGGACATGTGTAGTGAGTACAGTAGTGAGTGTGCAATGCTACGCTGCTTCTGTCAGCCAGGCTGTCAGTCTAGTAAGCCCGGCCATGTGAAGTGAGTATAGTAGTGAGTGTGCAATGCTACGCTGCTTCTGTGAGCCAGGCTGTCAGTCTAGTAAGCCCGGACATGTGTAGTAAATGTAGTAGTGAGTGAGTGTGCAATGCTACGCTGCTTCTGTCAGCCAGGCTCTCAGTCTAGTAAGCCCGGACATGTGTAGTGAGTATAGTAGTGAGTGTGCAATGCTACGCTGCTTCTGTCAGCCAGGCTGTCAGTCTAGTAAGCCCGGACATGTGTAGTGAGTAAAGTAGTGAGTGTGCAATGCTACGCTGCTTCTGTCAGCCAGGCTGTCAGTCTAGTAAGCCCGGACATGTGTAGTGAGTATAGTAGTGAGTGTGCAATGCTACGCTGCTTCTGTAAGCCAGGCTGTCAGTCTAGTAAGCCCGGCCATGTGTAGTGAGTATAGCAGTGAGTGTGCAATGCTACGCTGCTTCTGTCAGCCAGGCTGTCAGTCTAGTAAGCCCGGACATGTGTAGTGAGTATAGTAGTGAGTGTGCAATGCTACGCTGCTTCTGTCAGCCAGGCTGTCAGTCTAGTAAGCCCGGACATGTGTAGTGAGTATAGTAGTGAGTGTGCAATGCTATGCTGCTTCTGTCAGCCAGGCTGTCAGTCTAGTAAGCCCGGACATGTGTAGTGAGTATAGTAGTGAGTGTGCAATGCTACGCTGCTTCTGTGAGCCAGGCTGTCAGTCTAGTAAGCCCGGCCATGTGTAGTGAGTATAGCAGTGAGTGTGCAATGCTACGCTGCTTCTGTCAGCCAGGCTGTCAGTCTAGTAAGCTTGGACATGTGTAGTGAGTATAGTAGTGAGTGTGCAATGCAACGCTGCTTCTGTCAGCCAGGCTGTCAGTCTAGTAAGCCCGGCCATGTGTAGTGAGTATAGTAGTGAGTGTGCAATGCTACGCTGCTTCTGTCAGCCAGGCTGTCAGTCTAGTAAGCCCGGACATGTGTAGTGAGTATAGTAGTGAGTGTGCAATGCTACGCTGCTTCTGTCAGCCAAGCTGTCAGTCTCGTAAGCCCGGACATGTGTAGTGAGTATAGTAGTGAGTGTGCAATGCTACGCTGCTTCTGTGAGCCAGGCTGTCAGTCTAGTAAGCCCGGACATGTGTAGTGAGTATAGTAGTGAGTGAGTGTGCAATGCTACGCTGCTTCTGTGAGCCAGGCTGTCAGTCTAGTAAGCCCGGCCATGTGTAGTGAGTATAGCAGTGAGTGTGCAATGCTACGCTGCTCCTGTGAGCCAGGCTGTCAGTCAAGTAAGCCCGGACATGTGTAGTGAGTATAGTAGTGAGTGTGCAATGCTACGCTGCGTCTGTGAGCCAGGCTGTCAGTCTAGTAAGCCCGGACATGTGTAGTGAGTATAGTAGTGAGTGAGTGTGCAATGCTACGCTGCTTCTGTGAGCCAGGCTGTCAGTCTAGTAAGCCCAGACATGTGTAGTGAGTATAGTAGTGAGTGAGTGTGCAATGCTACGCTGCTTCTGTGAGCCAGGCTGTCAGTCTAGTAAGCCCGGACATGTGTAGTGAGTATAGTAGTGAGTGTGCAATGCTACGCTGCTTCTGTGAGCCAGGCTGTCAGTCTAGTAAGCCCGGACATGTGTAGTGAGTATAGTAGTGAGTGTGCAATGCTACGCTGCTTTTGTCAGCCAGGCTGTCAGTCTAGTAAGCCCGGACATGTGTAGTGAGTATAGTAGTGAGTGTGCAATGCTACGCTGCTTCTGTGAGCCAGGCTGTCAGTCTAGTAAGCCCGGACATGTGTAGTGAGTATAGTAGTGAGTGAGTGTGCAATGCTACGCTGCTTCTGTCAGCCAGGCTGTCAGTCGAGTAAGCCCGGCCATGTGTAGTGAGTATAGTAGTGAGTGTGCAATGCTACGCTGCTTTTGTGAGCCAGGCGGTCAGTCTAGTAAGCCCGGCCATGTGTAGTGAGTATAGTAGTGAGTGTGCAATGCTACGCTGCTTCTGTGAGCCATGCTGTCAGTCTTGTAAGCCTGGACATGTGTAGTAAGTATAGCAGTGAGTGAGTGTGCAATGCTACGCTGCTTCTGTGAGCCAGGCTGTCAGTCTAGTAAGCCCGGACATGTGTAGTGAGTATAGTAGTGAGTGTGCAATGCTACGCTGCTGCTGTCAGCCAGGCTGTCAGTCTAGTAAGCCCGGACATGTGTAGTGAGTATAGTAGTGAGTGTGCAATGCTACGCTGCTTCTGTGAGCCAGGCTGTCAGTCTAGTAAGCCCGGACATGTGTAGTGAGTATAGTAGTGAGTGTGCAATGCTACGCTGCTTCTGTGAGCCAGGCTGTCAGTCTAGTAAGCCCGGACATGTGTAGTGAGTATAGTAGTGAGTGTGCAATGCTACGCTGCTTCTGTGAGCCAGGCTTTCAGTCTAGTAAGCCCGGCCATGTGTAGTGAGTATAGTAGTGAGTGTGCAATGCTACGCTGCTTCTGTGAGTCAGGCTGTCAGTCTAGTAAGCCCGGACATGTGTAGTGAGTATAGTAGTGAGTGTGCAATGCTACGCTGCTTCTGTGAGCCAGGCTGTCAGTCTAGTAAGCCCGGACATGTGTAGTGAGTATAGTAGTGAGTGTGCAATGCTACGCTGCTTCTGTGAGCCAGGCTGTCAGTCTAGTAAGCCCGGACATGTGTAGTGAGTATAGTAGTGAGTGTGCAATGCTACGCTGCTTCTGTCAGCCAGGCTGTCAGTCTAGTAAGCCCGGACATGTGTAGTGAGTACAGTAGTGAGTGTGCAATGCTACGCTGCTTCTGTGAGCCAGGCTGTCCGTCTAGTAAGCCCGGACATGTGTAGTGAGTATAGTAGTGAGTGAGTGTGCAATGCTACGCTGCTTCTGTCAGCCAGGCTGTCAGTCTAGTAAGCCCGGACATGTGTAGTGAGTATAGTAGTGAGTGTGCAATGCTACGCTGCTTCTGTCAGCCAGGCTGTCAGTCTAGTAAGCCCGGACATGTGTAGTGAGTACAGTAGTGAGTGTGCAATGCTACGCTGCTTCTGTGAGCCAGGCTGTCAGTCTAGTAAGCCCGGACATGTGTAGTGAGTATAGTAGTGAGTGAGTGTGCAATGCTACGCTGCTTCTGTGAGCCAGGCTGTCAGTCTAGTAGGCCCGGACATGTGTAGTGAGTACAGTAGTGAGTGTGCAATGCTACGCTGCTTCTGTGAGCCAGGCTGTCAGTCTAGTAAGCCCGGACATGTGTAGTGAGTATAGTAGTGAGTGAGTGTGCAATGCTACGCTGCTTCTGTCAGCCAGGCTGTCAGTCTAGTAAGCCCGGACATGTGTAGTGAGTATAGTAGTGAGTGTGCAATGCTACGCTGCTTTTGTGAGCCAGGCTTTCAGTCTAGTAATTTCCGGACATGTGTAGTGAGTATAGTAGTGAGTGTGCAATGCTACGCTGCTTCTGTGAGCCAGGCTGTCAGTCTAGTAAGCCCGGACATGTGTAGTGAGTATAGTTGTGAGTGTGCAATGCTACGCTGCTTCTGTGAGCCAGGCTTTCAGTCTAGTAAGCCCGGACATGTGTAGTGAGTATAGAAGTAAGTGTGCAATGCTACGCTGCTTCTGTCAGCCAGGCTGTCAGTCTAGTAAGCCCGGACATGTGTAGTGAGTATAGTAGTGAGTGTGCAATGCTACGCTGCTTCTGTGAGCCAGGCTTTCAGTCTAGTAAGCCCGGACATGTGTAGTGAGTATAGTAGTGAGTGTACAATGCTACGCTGCTTCTGTGAGCCAGGCTTTCAGTCTAGTAAGCCCGGACATGTGTAGTAAGTATAGTAGTGAGTGTACAATGCTACGCTGCTTCTGTGAGCCAGGCTGTCAGTCTAGTAGGCCCGGACATGTGTAGTGAGTAAAGTAGTGAGTGTGCAATGCTACGCTGCTTCTGTCAGCCAGGCTGTCAGTCTAGTAAGCCCGGACATGTGTAGTGAGTATAGTAGTGAGTGTGCAATGCTACGCTGCTTCTGTGAGCCAGGCTGTCAGTCTAGTAGGCCCCGACATGTGTAGTGAGTATAGTAGAGAGTGTGCAATGCTTCGCTGCTTCTGTCAGCCAGGCTGTCAGTCTAGTAAGCCCGGACATGTGTAGTGAGTATAGTAGTGAGTGAGTGTGCAATGCTACGCTGCTTCTGTGAGCCAGGTTGTCAGTCTAGTAAGCCCGGACATGTGTAGTGAGTATAGTAGTAAGTGTGCAATGCTACGCTGCTTCTGTCAGCCAGGCTGTCAGTCTAGTAAGCCCGGACATGTGTAGTGAGTATAGTAGTGAGTGTGCAATGCTACGCTGCTTCTGTGAGACAGGCTGTCAGTCTAGTAGGCCCGGACATGTGTAGTGAGTATAGTAGTGAGTGAGTGTGCAATGCTACGCTGCTTCTGTCAGCCAGGCTGTCAGTCTAGTAAGCCCGGACATGTGTAGTGAGTATAGTAGTAAGTGTGCAATGCTACGCTGCTTCTGTGAGCCAGGCTGTCAGTCTAGTAAGCCCGGACATGTGTAGTGAGTATAGTAGTGAGTGAGTGTGCAATGCTACGCTGCTTCTGTGAGCCAGGCTGTCAGTCTAGTAAGCCCGGCCATGTGTAGTGAGTATAGTAGTGAGTGAGTGTGCAATGCTACGCTGCTTCTGTGAGCCAGGTTGTCAGTCTAGTAAGCCCGGACATGTGTAGTGAGTATAGTAGTGAGTGTGCAATGCTACGCTGCTTCTGTGAGCCAGGCTGTCAGGCTAGTAAGCCCGGACATGTGTAGTGAGTATAGTAGTGAGTGAGTGTGCAATGCTACGCTGCTTCTGTCAGCCAGGCTGTCAGTCTAGTAAGCCCGGACATGTGTAGTGAGTATAGTAGTGGGTGTGCAATGCTACGCTGCTTCTGTAAGCCAGGCTGTAAGTCTAGTAAGCCCGGACATGTGTAGTGAGTATAGTAGTGAGTGAGTGTGCAATGCTACGCTGCTTCTGTGAGCCAGGCTGTCAGTCTAGTAGGCCCGGACATGTGTAGTGAGTATAGTAGTGAGTGTGCAATGCTACGCTGTTTCTGTGAGCCAGGCTGTCAGTCTAGTAGGCCCGGACATGTGTAGTGAGTATGGTAGTGAGTGTGCAATGCTACGCTGCTTCTGTAAGCCGGGCTGTCAGTCTAGTAAGCCCGGACATGTGTAGTGAGTATAGTAGTGAGTGAGTGTGCAATGCAACGCTGCTTCTGTGAGCCAGGCTGTCAGTCTAGTAAGCCCGGACATGTGAAGTGAGTATAGTAGTAAGTGTGCAATGCTACGCTGCTTCTGTCAGCCAGGCTGTCAGTCTAGTAAGCCCGGACATGTGTAGTGAGTATAGTAGTGAGTGAGTGTGCAATGCTACGCTGCTTCTGTCAGCCAGGCTGTCAGTCTAGTAAGCCCGGACATGTGTAGTGAGTATAGTAGTGAGTGTGCAATGCTACGCTGCTTCTGTCAGCCAGGCTGTCAGTCTAGTAAGCCCGGCCATGTGTAGTGAGTATAGTAGTGGGTGAGTGTGCAATGCTACGCTGCTTCTGTGAGCCAGGCTGTCAGTCTAGTAAGCCCGGACATGTGTAGTGAGTATAGTAGTGAGTGAGTGTGCAATGCTATGCTGCTTCTGTGAGCCAGGCTGTCAGTCTAGTAAGCCCGGACATGTGTAGTTAGTATAGTAGTGAGTGAGTGTGCAATGCTATGCTGCTTCTGTGAGCCAGGCTGTCAGTCTAGTAAGCCCGGACATGTGTAGTGAGTATAGTAGTGAGTGAATGTGCAATGCTATGCTGCTTCTGTGAGCCAGGCTGTCAGTCTAGTAAACCCGGACATGTGTAGTGAGTATAGAAGTGAATGTGCAATGCTACGCTGCTTCTGTCAGCCAGGCTGTCAGTCTAGTAAGCCCGGACATGTGTAGTGAGTATAGTAGTGAGTGTGCAATGCTACGCTGCTTCTGTGAGCCAGGCTGTCAGTCTAGTAAGCCCGGACATGTGTAGTGAGTATAGTAGTGAGTGAGTGTGCAATGCTACGCTGCTTCTGTCAGCCAGGCTGTCAGTCTAGTAAGCGGACATGTGTAGTGAGTATAGTAGTGAGTGTGCAATGCTACGCTGCTTCTGTGAGCCAGGCTGTCAGTCTTGTAAGCCCGGACATGTGTAGTGAGTATAGTAGTGAGTGTGCAATGCTACGCTGCTTCTGTTAGCCAGGCTGTAAGTCTAGTAAGCCCGGACATGTGTAGTGAGTATAGTAGTGAGTTTGCAATGCTACGCTGTTTCTGTCAGCCAGGCTGTCAGTCTAGTAAGCCCGGCCATGTGTAGTGAGTATAGTAGTGAGTGTGCAATGCTACGCTGCTTCTGTGAGCCAGGCTGTCAGTCTAGTAAGCCCGGACATGTGTAGTGAGTATAGTAGTGAGTGAGTGTGCAATTCTACGCTGCTTCTGTCAGTCTAGTAAGCCCGGCCATGTGTAGTGAGTATAGTAGTGAGTGTGCAATGCTACGCTGCTTCTGTAAGCCAGGCTGTCAGTCTAGTAATCCCGGACATGTGTAGTGAGTTTAGTAGTAAGTGTGCCATGCTACGCTGCTTCTGTGAGCCAGGCTGTCAGTCTAGTAAGCCCGGACATGTGTAGTGAGTATAGTAGTGAGTGTATATGCTACGCTGCTTCTGTCAGCCAGGCTGTCAGTCTAGTAAGCCCGGACATGTGTAGTGAGTATAGTAGTGAGTGAGTGTGCAATGCTACGCCACTTCTGTGAGCCAGACTGTCAGTCTAGTAAGCCCGGACATGTGTAGTGAGTATAGTAGTGAGTGAGTGTGCAATGCTACGCTGCTTCTGTGAGCCAGGCTGTCAGTCTAGTAAGCCCGGACATGTGTAGTGAGTGTAGTAGTGAGTGTGCAATGCTACGCTGCTTCTGTCAGCCAGGCTGTCAGTCTAGTAAGCCCGTTCATGTGTAGTTAGTATAGTAGTGAGTGTGCAATGCTACGCTGCTTCTGTGAGCCAGGCGGTCAGTCTAGTAAGCCCGGACATGTGTAGTGAGTATAGTAGTGATGAGTGTGCAATGCTACGCTGCTTCTGTGAGCCAGGCTGTCAGTCTAGTAAGCCCGGACATGTGTAGTGAGTATAGTAGTGAGTGAGTGTGCAATGCTATGCTGCTTCTGTGAGCCAGGCTGTCAGTCTAGTAAGCCCGGACATGTGTAGTGAGTATAGTAGTTAGTGAGTGTGCAATGCTATGCTGCTTCTGTGAGCCAGGCTGTCAGTCTAGTAAGCCCGGACATGTGTAGTAAGTATAGTAGTGAGTGAGTGTGCAATGCTATGCTGCTTCTGTGAGCCAGGCTGTCAGTCTAGTAAGCCCGGACATGTGTAGTGAGTATAGAAGTGAGTGTGCAATGCTACGCTGCTTCTGTCAGCCAGGCTGTCAGTCTAGTAAGCCCGGACATGTGTAGTGAGTATAGTAGTGAGTGTGCAATGCTACGCTGCTTCTGTCAGCCAGGCTGTCAGTCTAGTAAGCCCGGACATGTGTAGTGAGTATAGTAGTGAGTGAGTGTGCAATGCTACGCTGCTTCTGTCAGCCAGGCTGTCAGTCTAGTAAGCGGACATGTGTAGTGAGTATAGTAGTGAGTGTGCAATGCTACGCTGCTTCTGTGAGCCAGGCTGTCAGTCTAGTAAGACGGACATGTGTAGTGAGTATAGTAGTGAGTGTGCAATGCTACGCTGCTTCTGTCAGCCAGGCTGTCATTCTAGTAAGCCCGGACATGTGTAGTGAGTATAGTAGTGAGTGTGCAATGCTACGCTGCTTCTGTGAGCCAGGCTGTCAGTCTAGTAAGCCCGGACATGTGTAGTGAGTATAGTAGTGAGTGTGCAATGCTACGCTGCTTCTGTCAGCCAGGCTGTCAGTCTAGTAAGCCCGGACATGTGTAGTGAGTATAGTAGTGAGTGTGCAATGCTACGCTGCTTCTGTCAGCCAGGCTGTCAGTCTAGTAAGCCCGGACATGTGTAGTGAGTATAGTAGTGAGTGTGCAATGCTACGCTGATTCTGTCAGCCAGGCTGTCAGTCTAGTAAGCCCGGACATGTGTAGTGAGTATAGTAGTGAGTGAGTGTGCAATGCTACGCTACTTCTGTGAGCCAGGCTGTCAGTCTAGTAAGCCCGGACATGTGTAGTGAGTATAGTAGTGAGTGAGTGTGCAATGCTACGCTGCTTCTGTCAGCCAGGCTGTCAGTCTAGTAAGCCCGGACATGTGTAGTGAGTATAGTAGTGAGTGTGCAATTCTACGCTGCTTCTGTCAGCCAGGCTGTCAGTCTAGTAAGCCCGGACATGTGTAGTGAGTATAGTAGTAAGTGTGCAATGCTACGCTGTTTCTGTCAGCCAGGCTGTCAGTCTAGTAAGCCCGGCCATGTGTAGTGAGTATAGTAGTGAGTGTGCAATGCTACGCTGCTTCTGTGAGCCAGGCTGTCAGTCTTGTAAGCCCGGACATGTGTAGTGAGTATAGTAGTGAGTGAGTGTGCAATTCTACGCTGCTTCTGTCAGTTTAGTAAGCCCGGCCATGTGTAGTGAGTATAGTAGTGAGTGTGCAATGCTACGCTGCTTCTGTAAGGTAGGCTGTCAGTCTAGTAATCCCGGACATGTGTAGTGAGTATAGTAGTGAGTGTGCAATGCTACGCTGCTTCTGTGAGCCAGGCTGTCAGTCTAGTAAGCCCGGACATGTGTAGTGAAAATAGTAGTGAGTGTGCAATGCTACGCTGCTTCTTTCAGCCAGGCTGTCAGTCTAGTAAGCCCGGACATGTGTAGTGAGTATAGTAGTGAGTGTGCAATGCTACGCTGCTTCTGTCAGCCAGGCTGTCAGTCTAGTAAGCCCGGACATGTGTAGTGAGTATAGTAGTGAGTGAGTGTGCAATGCTACGCTACTTCTGTGAGCCAGACTGTCAGTCTAGTAAGCCCGGACATGTGTAGTGAGTATAGGAGTGATTGAGTGTGCATTGCTACGCTGCTTCTGTGAGCCAGGCTGTCGGTCTAGTAAGCCCGGACATGTGTAGTGAGTATAGTAGTGAGTGAGTGTGCAATGCTACGCTGCTTCTGTGAGCCAGGCTGTCAGTCTAGTAAGCCCGGACATGTGTAGTGAGTGTAGTAGTGAGTGAGTGTGCAATGCTACGCTGCTTCTGTGAGCCAGGCTGTCAGTCTAGTAAGCCCGGACATGTGTAGTGAGTATAGTAGTGAGTGTGCAATGCTACGCTGCTTCTGTGAGCCAGGCTGTCAGTCTAGTAAGCCCGGCCATGTGTAGTGAGTATAGTAGTGAGTGTGCAATGCTACGCTGCTTCTGTGAGCCAGGCTGTCAGTCTAGTAAGCCCGGCCATGTGTAGTGAGTATAGTAGTGAGTGTGCAATGCTACGCTGCTTCTGTGAGCCAGGCTGTCAGTCTAGTAAGCCCGGACATGTGTAGTTAGTATAGTAGTGAGTGTGCAATGCTACGCTGCTTCTGTGAGCCAGGCTGTCAGTCTAGTAATCCCGGACATGTGTAGTGAGTATAGTTGTGAGTGTGCAATGCTACGCTGCTTCTGTGAGCCAGGCTGTCAGTGTAGTAAGCCCGGCCATGTGTAGTGAGTATAGTAGTGAGTGTGCAATGCTACGCTGCTTCTGTGAGCCAGGCTGTCAGTCTAGTAAGCCCGGACATGTGTAGTGAGTATAGTAGTGAGTGAGTGTGCAATGCTATGCTTCTTCTGTGAGCCAGGCTGTCAGTCTAGTAAGCCCGGACATGTGTAGTGAGTATAGAAGTGAGTGTGCAATGCTTCGCTGCTTCTGTCAGCCAGGCTGTCAGTCTAGTAAGCCCGGACATGTGTAGTGAGTATAGTAGTGAGTGTGCAATGCTACGCTGCTTCTGTGAGCCAGGCTGTCAGTCTAGTAAGCCCGGACATGTGTAGTGAGTATAGTAGTGAGTGAGTGTGCAATGCTACGCTGCTTCTGTCAGCCAGGCTGTCAGTCTAGTAAGCGGACATGTGTAGTGAGTATAGTAGTGAGTGTGCAATGCTACGCTGCTTCTGTGAGCCAGGCTGTCAGTCTAGTAAGCCCGGACATGTGTAGTGAGTATAGTAGTGAGTGAGTGTGCAATGCTATGCTTCTTCTGTGAGCCAGGCTGTCAGTCTAGTAAGCCCGGACATGTGTAGTGAGTATAGTAGTGAGTGTGCAATGCTACGCTGCTTCTGTCAGCCAGGCTGTCAGTCTAGTAAGCCCGGACATGTGTAGTGAGTATAGTAGTGAGTGTGCAATGCTACGCTGTTTCTGTCGGCCAGGCTGTCAGTCTAGTAAGCCCGGCCATGTGTAGTGAGTATAGTAGTGAGTGTGCAATGCTACGCTGCTTCTGTGAGCCAGGCTGTCAGTCTAGTAAGCCCGGACATGTGTAGTGAGTATAGTAGTGAGTGAGTGTGCAATTCTACGCTGCTTCTGTCAGTCTAGTAAGCCCGGCCATGTGTAGTGAGTATAGTAGTGAGTGTGCAATGCTACGCTGCTTCTGTAAGCCAGGCTGTCAGTCTAGTAATCCCGGACATGTGAAGTGAGTTTAGTAGTGAGTGTGCAATGCTACGCTGCTTCTGTGAGCCAGGCTGTCAGTCTAGTAAGCCCGGACATGTGTAGTGAGTATAGTAGTGAGTGTGCAATGCTACGCTGCTTCTGTCAGCCAGGCTGTCAGTCTAGTAAGCCCGGACATGTGTAGTGAGTATAGTAGTGAGTGTGCAATGCTACGCTGCTTCTGTCAGCCAGGCTGTCAGTCTAGTAAGCCCGGACATGTGTAGTGAGTATAGTTGTGAGTGAGTGTGCAATGCTACGCTACTTCTGTGAGCCAGACTGTCAGTCTAGTAAGCCCGGACATGTGTAGTGAGTATAGTAGTGAGTGAGTGTGCAATGCTACGCTGCTTCTGTCAGCCAGGCTGTCAGTCTAGTAAGCCCGGACATGTGTAGTGGTTGTAATAGTGAGTGAGTGTGCAATGCTACGCTGCTTCTGTGAGCCAGGCTTTCAGTCTAGTAAGCCCGGCCATGTGTAGTGAGTATAGTAGTGAGTGTGCAATGCTACGCTGCTTCTGTGAGCCAGGCTGTCAGTCTAGTAAGCCCGGACATGTGTAGTGAGTATAGTAGTGAGTGTGCAATGCTACGCTGCTTCTGTGAGCCAGGCTGTCAGTCTAGTAAGCCCGGACATGTGTAGTGAGTATAGAAGTGAGTGTGCAATGCTACGCTGCTTCTGTCAGCCAGGCTGTCAGTCTAGTAAGCCCGGACATGTGTAGTGAGTATAGTAGTGAGTGAGCAATGCTACGCTGCTTCTGTGAGACAGGCTGTCAGTCTAGTAGGCCCGGACATGTGTAGTGAGTATAGTAGTGAGTGTGCAATGCTACGCTGCTTCTGTCAGCCAGGCTCTCAGTCTAGTAAGCCCGGACATGTGTAGTGAGTATAGTAGTGAGTGTGCAATGCTACGCTGCTTCTGTGAGCCAGGCTGTCAGTCTAGTAAGCCCGGACATGTGTAGTGAGTATAGTAGTGAGTGAGTGTGCAATGCTACGCTGCTTCTGTCAGCCAGGCTGTCAGTCTAGTAAGCCCGAACATGTGTAGTGAGTATAGTAGTAAGTGTGCAATGCTACGCTGCTTCTGTGAGCCAGGCTGTCAGTCTAGTAAGCCCGGACATGTGTAGTGAGTATAGTAGTGAGTGAGTGTGCAATGCTACGCTGCTTCTGTGAGCCAGGCTGTCAGTCTAGTAAGCCCGGCCATGTGTAGTGAGTATAGTAGTGAGTGAGTGTGCAATGCTACGCTGCTTCTGTGAGCCAGGTTGTCAGTCTAGTAAGCCCGGACATGTGTAGTGAGTATAGTAGTGAGTGTGCAATGCTACGCTGCTTCTGTGAGCCAGGCTGTCAGTCTAGTAAGCCCGGAAATGTGTAGTGAGTATAGTAGTGAGTGAGTGTGCAATGCTACGCTGCTTCTGTCAGCCAGGCTGTCAGTCTAGTAAGCCCGGACATGTGTAGTGAGTATAGTAGTGAGTGTGCAATGCTACGCTGCTTCTGTAAGCCAGGCTGTAAGTCTAGTAAGCCCGGACATGTGTAATGAGTATAGTAGTGAGTGAGTGTGCAATGCTACGCTGCTTCTGTGAGCCAGGCTGTCAGTCTAGTAGGCCCGGACATGTGTAGTGAGTATAGTAGTGAGTGTGCAATGCTACGCTGTTTCTATGAGCCAGGCTGTCAGTCTAGTAGGCCCGGACATGTGTAGTGAGTATAGTAGTGAGTGTGCAATGCTACGCTGCTTCTGTGAGCCAGGCTGTCAGTGTAGTAAGCCCGGCCATGTGTAGTGAGTATAGTAGTGAGTGTGCAATGCTACGCTGCTTCTGTGAGCCAGGCTGTCAGTCTAGTAAGCCCGGACATGTGTAGTGAGTATAGAAGTGAGTGAGTGTGCAATGCTATGCTTCTTCTGTGAGCCAGGCTGTCAGTCTAGTAAGCCCGGACATGTGTAGTGAGTATAGAAGTGAGTGTGCAATGCTTCGCTGCTTCTGTCAGCCAGGCTGTCAGTCTAGTAAGCCCGGACATGTGTAGTGAGTATAGTAGTGAGTGTGCAATGCTACGCTGCTTCTGTGAGCCAGGCTGTCAGTCTAGTAAGCCCGGACATGTGTAGTGAGTATAGTAGTGAGTGAGTGTGCAATGCTACGCTGCTTCTGTCAGCCAGGCTGTCAGTCTAGTAAGCGGACATGTGTAGTGAGTATAGTAGTGAGTGTGCAATGCTACGCTGCTTCTGTGAGCCAGGCTGTCAGTCTAGTAAGCCCGGACATGTGTAGTGAGTATAGTAGTGAGTGAGTGTGCAATGCTATGCTTCTTCTGTGAGCCAGGCTGTCAGTCTAGTAAGCCCGGACATGTGTAGTGAGTATAGTAGTGAGTGTGCAATGCTACGCTGCTTCTGTCAGCCAGGCTGTCAGTCTAGTAAGCCCGGACATGTGTAGTGAGTATAGTAGTGAGTGTGCAATGCTACGCTGTTTCTGTCGGCCAGGCTGTCAGTCTAGTAAGCCCGGCCATGTGTAGTGAGTATAGTAGTGAGTGTGCAATGCTACGCTGCTTCTGTGAGCCAGGCTGTCAGTCTAGTAAGCCCGGACATGTGTAGTGAGTATAGTAGTGAGTGAGTGTGCAATTCTACGCTGCTTCTGTCAGTCTAGTAAGCCCGGCCATGTGTAGTGAGTATAGTAGTGAGTGTGCAATGCTACGCTGCTTCTGTAAGCCATTCTGTCAGTCTAGTAATCCCGGACATGTGAAGTGAGTTTAGTAGTGAGTGTGCAATGCTACGCTGCTTCTGTGAGCCAGGCTGTCAGTCTAGTAAGCCCGGACATGTGTAGTGAGTATAGTAGTGAGTGTGCAATGCTACGCTGCTTCTGTCAGCCAGGCTGTCAGTCTAGTAAGCCCGGACATGTGTAGTGAGTATAGTAGTGAGTGTGCAATGCTACGCTGCTTCTGTCAGCCAGGCTGTCAGTCTAGTAAGCCCGGACATGTGTAGTGAGTATAGTTGTGAGTGAGTGTGCAATGCTACGCTACTTCTTTGAGCCAGACTGTCAGTCTAGTAAGCCCGGACATGTGTAGTGAGTATAGTAGTGAGTGAGTGTGCAATGCTACGCTGCTTCTGTCAGCCAGGCTGTCAGTCTAGTAAGCCCGGACATGTGTAGTGGTTGTAATAGTGAGTGAGTGTGCAATGCTACGCTGCTTCTGTGAGCCAGGCTTTCAGTCTAGTAAGCCCGGCCATGTGTAGTGAGTATAGTAGTGAGTGTGCAATGCTACGCTGCTTCTGTGAGCCAGGCTGTCAGTCTAGTAAGCCCGGACATGTGTAGTGAGTATAGTAGTGAGTGTGCAATGCTACGCTGCTTCTGTGAGCCAGGCTGTCAGTCTAGTAAGCCCGGACATGTGTAGTGAGTATAGAAGTGAGTGTGCAATGCTACGCTGCTTCTGTCAGCCAGGCTGTCAGTCTAGTAAGCCCGGACATGTGTAGTGAGTATAGTAGTGAGTGAGCAATGCTACGCTGCTTCTGTGAGACAGGCTGTCAGTCTAGTAGGCCCGGACATGTGTAGTGAGTATAGTAGTGAGTGTGCAATGCTACGCTGCTTCTGTCAGCCAGGCTCTCAGTCTAGTAAGCCCGGACATGTGTAGTGAGTATAGTAGTGAGTGTGCAATGCTACGCTGCTTCTGTGAGCCAGGCTGTCAGTCTAGTAGGCCCGGACATGTGTAGTGAGTATAGTAGTGAGTGAGTGTGCAATGCTACGCTGCTTCTGTCAGCCAGGCTGTCAGTCTAGTAAGCCCGGACATGTGTAGTGAGTATAGTAGTAAGTGTGCAATGCTACGCTGCTTCTGTGAGCCAGGCTGTCAGTCTAGTAAGCCCGGACATGTGTAGTGAGTATAGTAGTGAGTGAGTGTGCAATGCTACGCTGCTTCTGTGAGCCAGGCTGTCAGTCTAGTAAGCCCGGCCATGTGTAGTGAGTATAGTAGTGAGTGAGTGTGCAATGCTACGCTGCTTCTGTGAGCCAGGTTGTCAGTCTAGTAAGCCCGGACATGTGTAGTGAGTATAGTAGTGAGTGTGCAATGCTACGCTGCTTCTGTGAGCCAGGCTGTCAGTCTAGTAAGCCCGGAAATGTGTAGTGAGTATAGTAGTGAGTGAGTGTGCAATGCTACGCTGCTTCTGTCAGCCAGGCTGTCAGTCTAGTAAGCCCGGACATGTGTAGTGAGTATAGTAGTGAGTGTGCAATGCTACGCTGCTTCTGTAAGCCAGGCTGTAAGTCTAGTAAGCCCGGACATGTGTAATGAGTATAGTAGTGAGTGAGTGTGCAATGCTACGCTGCTTCTGTGAGCCAGGCTGTCAGTCTAGTAGGCCCGGACATGTGTAGTGAGTATAGTAGTGAGTGTGCAATGCTACGCTGTTTCTATGAGCCAGGCTGTCAGTCTAGTAGGCCCGGACATGTGTAGTGAGTATAGTAGTGAGTGTGCAATGCTACGCTGCTTCTGTAAGCCAGGCTGTCAGTCTAGTAAGCCCGGACATGTGTAGTGAGTATAGTAGTGAGTGAGTGTGCAATGCTACGCTGCTTCTGTCAGCCAGGCTGTCAGTCTAGTAAGCCCGGACATGTGTAGTGAGTATAGTAGTGAGTGAGTGTGCAATGCTACGCTGCTTCTGTCAGCCAGGCTGTCAGTCTAGTAAGCCCGGACATGTGTAGTGAGTATAGTAGTGAGTGTGCAATGCTACGCTGCTTCTGTCAGCCAGGCTGTCAGTCTAGTAATCCCGGCCATGTGTAGTGAGTATAGTAGTGAGTGAGTGTGCAATGCTACGCTGCTTCTGTGAGCCAGGCTGTCAGTCTAGAAAGCCCGGACATGTGTAGTGAGTATAGTAGTGAGTGAGTGTGCAATGCTATGCTGCTTCTGTGAGCCAGGCTGTCAGTCTAGTAAGCCCGGACATGTGTAGTGAGTATAGTAGTGAGTGAGTGTGCAATGCTATGCTGCTTCTGTGAGCCAGGCTGTCAGTCTAGTAAGCCCGGACATGTGTAGTGAGTATAGTAGTGAGTGAGTGTGCAATGCTATGCTGCTTCTGTGAGCCAGGCTGTCAGTCTAGTAAGCCCGGACATGTGTAGTGAGTATAGAAGTGAGTGTGCAATGCTACGCTGCTTCTGTCAGCCAGGCTTTCAGTCTAGTAAGCCCGGACATGTGTTGTGAGTATAGTAGTGAGTGTGCAATGCTACGCTGCTTCTGTGAGCCAGGCTGTCAGTCTAGTAAGCCCGGACATGTGTAGTGAGTATAGTAGTGAGTGAGTGTGCAATGCTACGCTGCTTCTGTCAGCCAGGCTGTCAGTCTAGTAAGCGGACATGTGTAGTGAGTATAGTAGTGAGTGTGCAATGCTACGCTGCTTCTGTGAGCTAGGCTGTCAGTCTAGTAAGCCCGGACATGTGTAGTGAGTATAGTAGTGAGTGTGCAATGCTACGCTGCTTCTGTCAGCCAGGCTGTCAGTCTAGTAAGCCCGGACATGTGTAGTGAGTATAGTAGTTAGTGTGCAATGCTACGCTGTTTCTGTCAGCCAGGCTGTCAGTCTAGTAAGCCTGGCCATGTGTAGTGAGTATAGTAGTGAGTGTGCAATGCTACGCTGCTTCTGTGAGCCAGGCTGTCAGTCTAGTAAGCCCGGACATGTGTAGTGAGTATAGTAGTGAGTGAGTGTGCAATTCTACGCTGCTTCTGTCAGTCTAGTAAGCCCGGCCATGTGTAGTGAGTATAGTAGTGAGTGTGCAATGCTACGCTGCTTCTGTAAGCCAGGCTGTCAGTCTAGTAATCCCGGACATGTGTAGTGAGTTTAGTAGTGAGTGTGCAATGCTACGCTGCTTCTGTGAGCCAGGCTGTCAGTCTAGTAAGCCCGGACATGTGTAGTGAGTATAGTAGTGAGTGTGCAATGCTACGCTGCATCTGTCAGCCAGGCTGTCAGTCTAGTAAGCCCGGACATGTGTAGTGAGTATAGTAGTGAGTGTGCAATGCTACGCTGCTTCTGTCAGCCAGGCTGTCAGTCTAGTAAGCCCGGACATGTGTAGTGAGTATAGTAGTGAGTGAGTGTGCAATGCTACGCTACTTCTGTGAGCCAGACTGTCAGTCTAGTAAGCCCGGACATGTGTAGTGAGTATAGTAGTGAGTGAGTGTGCAATGCTACGCTGCTTCTGTTGTCCAGGCTGTCAGTCTAGTAAGCCCGGACATGTGTAGTGAGTGTAGTAGTGAGTGAGTGTGCAATGCTACGCTGCTTCTGTGAGCCAGGCTGTCAGTCTAGTAAGCCCGGCCATGTGTAGTGAGTATAGTAGTGAGTGTGCAATGCTACGCTGCTTCTGTGAGCCAGGCTGTCAGTCTAGTAAGCCCGGACATGTGTAGTGAGTATAGTAGTGAGTGTGCAATGCTACGCTGCTTCTGTGAGCCAGGCTGTCAGTCTAGTAAGCCCGGACATGTGTAGTGAGTATAGTAGTGAGTGTGCAATGCTACGCTGCTTCTGTCAGCCAGGCTGTCAGTCTAGTAAGCCCGGACATGTGTAGTGAGTATAGTAGTGAGTGTGCAATGCTACGCTGCTTCTGTGAGCCAGGCTGTCAGTCTAGTAAGCCCGGACATGTGTAGTGAGTATAGTAGTGAGTAAGTGTGCAATGCTACGCTGCTTCTGTCAGCCAGGCTGTCAGTCTAGTAAGCCCGGACATGGGTAGTGAGTATAGTAGTGAGTGTGCAATGCTACGCTGCTTCTGTCAGCCAGGCTGTCAGTCTAGTAAGCCCGGCCATGTGTAGTGAGTATAGTAGTGAGTGAGTGTGCAATGCTACGCTGCTTCTGTGAGCCAGGCTGTCAGTCTAGTAAGCCCGGACATGTGTAGTGAGTATAGTAGTGAGTGAGTGTGCAATGCTATGCTGCTTCTGTGAGCCAGGCTGTCAGTCTAGTAAGCCCGGACATGTGTAGTGAGTATAGTAGTGAGTGAGTGTGCAATGCTATGCTGCTTCTGTGAGCCAGGCTGTCAGTCTAGTAAGCCCGGACATGTGTAGTGAGTATAGTAGTGAGTGAGTGTGCAATGCTATGCTGCTTCTGTGAGCCAGGCTGTCAGTCTAGTAAGCCCGGACATGTGTAGTGAGTATAGAAGTGAGTGTGCAATGCTACGCTGCTTCTGTCAGCCAGGCTGTCAGTCTAGTAAGCCCGGACATGTTAGTGAGTATAGTAGTGAGTGTGCAATGCTACGCTGCTTCTGTCAGCCAGGCTGTCGGTCTAGTAAGCCCGGACATGTGTAGTGAGTATAGTAGTGAGTGAGTGTGCAATGCTACGCTGCTTCTGTCAGCCAGGCTGTCAGTCTAGTAAGCGGACATGTGTAGTGAGTATAGTAGTGAGTGTGCAATGCTACGCTGCTTCTGTGAGCCAGGCTGTCAGTCTAGTAAGCCCGGACATGTGTAGTGAGTATAGTAGTGAGTGTGCAATGCTACGCTGCTTCTGTCAGCCAGGCTGTCAGTCTAGTAAGCCCGGACATGTGTAGTGAGTATAGTAGTAAGTGTGCAATGCTACGCTGCTTCTGTGAGCCAGGCTGTCAGTCTAGTTAGCCCGGACATGTGTAGTGAGTATAGTAGTGAGTGTGCAATGCTACGCTGCTTCTGTCAGCCAGGCTGTCAGTCTAGTAAGCCTGGACATGTGTAGTGAGTATAGTAGTGAGTGTGCAATGCTACGCTGCTTCTGTCAGCCAGGCTGTCAGTCTAGTAAGCCCGGACATGTGTAGTGAGTATAGTAGTGAGTGTGCAATGCTACGCTGCTTCTGTCAGCCAGGCTGTCAGTCTAGTAAGCCCGGACATGTGTAGTGAGTATAGTAGTGAGTGTGCAATGCTACGCTGCTTCTGTCAGCCAGGCTGTCAGTCTAGTAAGCCCGGACGTGTGTAGTGAGTATAGTAGTGAGTGTGCAATGCTACGCTGCTTCTGTCAGCCAGGCTGTCAGTCTAGTAAGCCCGGACATGTGTAGTGAGTATAGTAGTGAGTGAGTGTGCAATGCTATGCTGCTTCTGTGAGCCAGGCTGTCAGTCTAGTAAGCCCGGACATGTGTAGTGAGTATAGTAGTGAGTGTGCAATGCTACGCTGCTTCTGTCAGCCAGGCTGTCAGTCTAGTAAGCCCGGACATGTGTAGTGAGTATAGAAGTGAGTGTGCAATGCTACGCTGCTTCTGTCAGCCAGGCTGTCAGTCTAGTAAGCCCGGACATGTGTAGTGAGTACAGTAGTGAGTGTGCAATGCTACGCTGCTTCTGTCAGCCAGGCTGTCAGTCTAGTAAGCCCGGACATGTGTAGTGAGTATAGTAGTGAGTGAGTGTACAATGCTACGCTGCTTCTGTCAGCCAGGCTGTCAGTCTAGTAAGCCCGGACATGTGTAGTGAGTATAGTAGTGAGTGTGCAATGCTACGCTGCTTCTGTCAGCCAGGCTGTCAGTCTAGTAAGCCCGGACATGTGTAGTGAGTATAGTAGTGAGTGTGCAATGCTACGCTGCTTCTGTCAGCCAGGCTGTCAGTCTAGTAAGCCCGGCCATGTGTAGTGAGTATAGTAGTGAGTGTGCAATGCTACGCTGCTTCTGTCAGCCAGGCTGTCAGTCTAGTAAGCCCGGACATGTGTAGTGAGTATAGTAGTGAGTGTGCAATGCTACGCTGCTTCTGTCAGCCAGGCTGTCAGTCTAGTAAGCCCGGACATGTGTAGTGAGTATAGCAGTGAGTGTGCAATGCTACGCTGCTTCTGTGAGCCAGGCTGTCAGTCTAGTAAGCCCGGACATGTGTAGTGAGTATAGTAGTGAGTGTGCAATGCTACGCTGCTTCTGTCAGCCAGGCTGTCAGTCTAGTAAGCCCGGACATGTGTAGTGAGTACAGTAGTGAGTGTGCAATGCTACGCTGCTTCTGTCAGCCAGGCTGTCAGTCTAGTAAGCCCGGCCATGTGTAGTGAGTATAGTAGTGAGTGTGCAATGCTACGCTGCTTCTGTCAGCCAGGCTGTCAGTCTAGTAAGCCCGGCCATGTGTAGTGAGTATAGTAGTGAGTGTGCAATGCTACGCTGCTTCTGTGAGCCAGGCTGTCAGTCTAGTAAGCCCGGACATGTGTAGTGAGTGTAGTAGTGAGTGAGTGTGCAATGCTACGCTGCTTCTGTGAGCCAGGCTGTCAGTCTAGTAAGCCCGGACATGTGTAGTGAGTATAGTAGTGAGTGTGCAATGCTACGCTGCTTCTGTCAGCCAGGCTGTCAGTCTAGTTAGCCCGGACATGTGTAGTGAGTACAGTAGTGAGTGTGCAATGCTACGCTGCTTCTGTCAGCCAGGCTGTCAGTCTAGTAAGCCCGGCCATGTGAAGTGAGTATAGTAGTGAGTGTGCAATGCTACGCTGCTTCTGTGAGCCAGGCTGTCAGTCTAGTAAGCCCGGACATGTGTAGTAAATGTAGTAGTGAGTGAGTGTGCAATGCTACGCTGCTTCTGTCAGCCAGGCTCTCAGTCTAGTAAGCCCGGACATGTGTAGTGAGTATAGTAGTGAGTGTGCAATGCTACGCTGCTTCTGTCAGCCAGGCTGTCAGTCTAGTAAGCCCGGACATGTGTAGTGAGTAAAGTAGTGAGTGTGCAATGCTACGCTGCTTCTGTCAGCCAGGCTGTCAGTCTAGTAAGCCCGGACATGTGTAGTGAGTATAGTAGTGAGTGTGCAATGCTACGCTGCTTCTGTAAGCCAGGCCGTCAGTCTAGTAAGCCCGGCCATGTGTAGTGAGTATAGCAGTGAGTGTGCAATGCTACGCTGCTTCTGTCAGCCAGGCTGTCAGTCTAGTAAGCCCGGACATGTGTAGTGAGTATAGTAGTGAGTGTGCAATGCTACGCTGCTTCTGTCAGCCAGGCTGTCAGTCTAGTAAGCCCGGACATGTGTAGTGAGTATAGTAGTGAGTGTGCAATGCTATGCTGCTTCTGTCAGCCAGGCTCTCAGTCTAGTAAGCCCGGACATGTGTAGTGAGTATAGTAGTGAGTGTGCAATGCAACGCTGCTTCTGTGAGCCAGGCTGTCAGTCTAGTAAGCCCGGCCATGTGTAGTGAGTATAGCAGTGAGTGTGCAATGCTACGCTGCTTCTGTCAGCCAGGCTGTCAGTCTAGTAAGCCCGGACATGTGTAGTGAGTATAGTAGTGAGTGTGCAATGCAACGCTGCTTCTGTCAGCCAGGCTGTCAGTCTAGTAAGCCCGGCCATGTGTAGTGAGTATAGTAGTGAGTGTGCAATGCTACGCTGCTTCTGTCAGCCAGGCTGTCAGTCTAGTAAGCCCGGACATGTGTAGTGAGTATAGTAGTGAGTGTGCAATGCTACGCTGCTTCTGTCAGCCAAGCTGTCAGTCTCGTAAGCCCGGACATGTGTAGTGAGTATAGTAGTGAGTGTGCAATGCTACGCTGCTTCTGTGAGCCAGGCTGTCAGTCTAGTAAGCCCGGACATGTGTAGTGAGTATAGTAGTGAGTGAGTGTGCAATGCTACGCTGCTTCTGTGAGCCAGGCTGTCAGTCTAGTAAGCCCGGCCATGTGTAGTGAGTATAGCAGTGAGTGTGCAATGCTACGCTGCTCCTGTGAGCCAGGCTGTCAGTCAAGTAAGCCCGGACATGTGTAGTGAGTATAGTAGTGAGTGTGCAATGCTACGCTGCTTCTGTGAGCCAGGCTGTCAGTCTAGTAAGCCCGGACATGTGTAGTGAGTATAGTAGTGAGTGAGTGTGCAATGCTACGCTGCTTCTGTGAGCCAGGCTGTCAGTCTAGTAAGCCCAGACATGTGTAGTGAGTATAGTAGTGAGTGAGTGTGCAATGCTACGCTGCTTCTGTGAGCCAGGCTGTCAGTCTAGAAGGCCGGACATGTGTAGTGAGTATAGTAGTGAGTGTGCAATGCTACGCTGCTTCTGTGAGCCAGGCTGTCAGTCTAGTAAGCCCGGACATGTGTAGTGAGTATAGTAGTGAGTGTGCAATGCTACGCTGCTTCTGTCAGCCAGGCTGTCAGTCTAGTAAGCCCGGACATGTGTAGTGAGTATAGTAGTGAGTGTGCAATGCTACGCTGCTTCTGTCAGCCAGGCTGTCAGTCTAGTAAGCCCGGACATGTGTAGTGAGTATAATAGTGAGTGAGTGTGCAATGCTACGCTGCTTCTGTCAGCCAGGCTGTCAGTCGAGTAAGCCCGGCCATGTGTAGTGAGTATAGTAGTGAGTGTGCAATGCTACGCTGCTTTTGTGAGCCAGGCGGTCAGTCTAGTAAGCCCGGCCATGTGTAGTGAGTATAGTAGTGAGTGTGCAATGCTACGCTGCTTCTGTGAGCCATGCTGTCAGTCTTGTAAGCCTGGACATGTGTAGTAAGTATAGCAGTGAGTGAGTGTGCAATGCTACGCTGCTTCTGTGAGCCAGGCTGTCAGTCTAGTAAGCCCGGACATGTGTAGTGAGTATAGTAGTGAGTGTGCAATGCTACGCTGCTTCTGTCAGCCAGGCTGTCAGTCTAGTAAGCCCGGACATGTGTAGTGAGTATAGTAGTGAGTGTGCAATGCTACGCTGCTTCTGTGAGCCAGGCTGTCAGTCTAGTAAGCCCGGACATGTGTAGTGAGTATAGTAGTGAGTGTGCAATGCTACGCTGCTTCTGTGAGCCAGGCTGTCAGTCTAGTAAGCCCGGACATGTGTAGTGAGTATAGTAGTGAGTGTGCAATGCTACGCTGCTTCTGTGAGCCAGGCTTTCAGTCTAGTAAGCCCGGCCATGTGTAGTGAGTATAGTAGTGAGTGTGCAATGCTACGCTGCTTCTGTGAGTCAGGCTGTCAGTCTAGTAAGCCCGGACATGTGTAGTGAGTATAGTAGTGAGTGTGCAATGCTACGCTGCTTCTGTGAGCCAGGCTGTCAGTCTAGTAAGCCCGGACATGTGTAGTGAGTATAGTAGTGAGTGTGCAATGCTACGCTGCTTCTGTGAGCCAGGCTGTCAGTCTAGTAAGCCCGGACATGTGTAGTGAGTATAGTAGTGAGTGTGCAATGCTACGCTGCTTCTGTCAGCCAGGCTGTCAGTCTAGTAAGCCCGGACATGTGTAGTGAGTACAGTAGTGAGTGTGCAATGCTACGCTGCTTCTGTGAGCCAGGCTGTCCGTCTAGTAAGCCCGGACATGTGTAGTGAGTATAGTAGTGAGTGAGTGTGCAATGCTACGCTGCTTCTGTGAGCCAGGCTGTCAGTCTAGTAGGCCCGGACATGTGTAGTGAGTACAGTAGTGAGTGTGCAATGCTACGCTGCTTCTGTGAGCCAGGCTGTCAGTCTAGTAAGCCCGGACATGTGTAGTGAGTATAGTAGTGAGTGAGTGTGCAATGCTACGCTGCTTCTGTCAGCCAGGCTGTCAGTCTAGTAAGCCCGGACATGTGTAGTGAGTATAGTAGTGAGTGTGCAATGCTACGCTGCTTTTGTGAGCCAGGCTTTCAGTCTAGTAATTTCCGGACATGTGTAGTGAGTATAGTAGTGAGTGTGCAATGCTACGCTGCTTCTGTGAGCCAGGCTGTCAGTCTAGTAAGCCCGGACATGTGTAGTGAGTATAGTAGTGAGTGTGCAATGCTACGCTGCTTCTGTGAGCCAGGCTTTCAGTCTAGTAAGCCCGGACATGTGTAGTGAGTATAGAAGTAAGTGTGCAATGCTACGCTGCTTCTGTCAGCCAGGCTGTCAGTCTAGTAAGCCCGGACATGTGTAGTGAGTATAGTAGTGAGTGTGCAATGCTACGCTGCTTCTGTGAGCCAGGCTTTCAGTCTAGTAAGCCCGGACATGTGTAGTGAGTATAGTAGTGAGTGTACAATGCTACGCTGCTTCTGTGAGCCAGGCTTTCAGTCTAGTAAGCCCGGACACGTGTAGTAAGTATAGTAGTGAGTGTACAATGCTACGCTGCTTCTGTGAGCCAGGCTTTCAGTCTAGTAAGCCCAGACATGTGAAGTGAGTACAGTAGTGAGTGTACAATGCTACGCTGCTTCTGTGAGCCAGGCTGTCAGTCTACTAAGCCCGGCCATGTGTAGTGAGTATAGTAGTGAGTGAGTGTGCAATGCTACGCTGCTTCTGTGAGCCAGGCTGTCAGTCTAGTAAGCCCGGCCATGTGTAGTGAGTATAGTAGTGAGTGTGCAATGCTACGCTGCTTCTGTGAGCCAGGCTGTCAGTCTAGTAAGCCCGGACATGTGTAGTGAGTAAAGTAGTGAGTGTGCAATGCTACGCTGCTTCTGTCAGCCAGGCTGTCAGTCTAGTAAGCCCGGCCATGTGTAGTGAGTATAGTAGTGAGTGTACAATGCTACGCTGCTTCTGTGAGCCAGGCTGTCAGTCTAGTAAGATATGACATGTGTAGTGAGTATAGTAGCGAGTGAGTGTGCAATGCTACGCTGCTTCTGTGAGCCAGGCTGTCAGTCTAGTAAGCCCGGACATGTGTAGTGAGTATAGTAGTGAGTGTGCAATGCTACGCTGCTTCTGTCAGCCAGGCTGTCAGTCTAGTAAGCCCGACCATGTGTAGTAAGTATAGTTGTGAGTGTACAATGCTACGCTGCTTCTGTGAGCCAGGCTGTCAGTCTAGTAAGATCGGACATGTGTAGTGAGTATAGTAGTGAGTGAGTGTGCAATGCTACGCTGCTTCTGTGAGCCAGGCTGTCAGTCTAGTAAGATCGTACATGTGTAGTGAGTATAGTAGCGAGTGAGTGTGCAATGCTACGCTGCTTCTGTCAGCCAGGCTGTCAGTCTAGTAAGCCCGGACATGTGTAGTGAGTATAGTAGTGAGTGAGTGTGCAATGCTACGCTGCTTCTGTCAGCCAGGCTGTCAGTCTAGTAAGCCCGGACATGTGTAGTGAGTATAGTAGTGAGTGTGCAATGCTACGCTGCTTCTGTGAGCCATGCTGTCAGTCTAGTAGGCCCGGACATGTGTAGTGAGTATAGTAGTGAGTGTGCAATGCTACGCTGCTTCTGTCAGCCAGGCTGTCAGTCAAGTAAGCCCGGACATGTGTAGTGAGTACAGTAGTGAGTGTGCAATGCTACGCTGCTTCTGTCAGCCAGGCTGTCAGTCTAGTAAGCCCGGACATGTGTAGTGAGTATAGTAGTGAGTGTACAATGCTACGCTGCTTCTGTCAGCCAGGCTGTCAGTCTAGTAAGCCCGGACATGTGTAGTGAGTATAGTAGTGAGTGTGCAATGCTACGCTGCTTCTGTCAGCCAGGCTGTCAGTCTAGTAAGCCCGGACATGTGTAGTGAGTATAGTAGTAAGTGTGCAATGCTACGCTGCTTCTGTCAGCCAGGCTGTCAGTCTAGTAAGCCCGGCCATGTGTAGTGAGTATAGTAGTGAGTGTGCAATGCTACGCTGCTTCTGTCAGCCAGGCTGTCAGTCTAGTAAGCCCGGACATGTGTAGTGAGTATAGTAGTGAGTGTGCAATGCTACACTGCTTCTGTGAGCCAGGCTGTCAGTCTAGTAAGCCCGGACATGTTCAGTGAGTATAGTAGTGAGTGTGCAATGCTACTCTGCTTCTGTGAGCCAGGCTGTCAGTCTAGTAAGCCCGGACATGTGTAGTGAGTATAGTAGTGAGTGTGCAATGCTACGCTGCTTCTGTGAGCCAGGCTGTCAGTCAAGTAAGCCCGGACATGTGTAGTGAGTATAGTAGTGAGTGTGCAATGCTACGCTGCTTCTGTGAGCCAGGCTGTCAGTCTAGTAAGCCCGGACATGTGTAGTGAGTATAGTAGTAAGTGTGCAATGCTACGCTGCTTCTGTCAGCCAGGCTGTCAGTCTAGTAAGCCCGGACATGTGTAGTGAGTATAGTAGTGAGTGTGCAATGCTACGCTGCTTCTGTGAGCCAGGCTGTCAGTCTAGTAGGCCCGGACATGTGTAGTGAGTAAAGTAGTGAGTGTGCAATGCTACGCTGCTTCTGTCAGCCAGGCTGTCAGTCTAGTAAGCCCGGACATGTGTAGTGAGTATAGTAGTGAGTGTGCAATGCTACGCTGCTTCTGTGAGCCAGGCTGTCAGTCTAGTAGGCCCCGACATGTGTAGTGAGTATAGTAGAGAGTGTGCAATGCTACGCTGCTTCTGTCAGCCAGGCTGTCAGTCTAGTAAGCCCGGACATGTGTAGTGAGTATAGTAGTGAGTGAGTGTGCAATGCTACGCTGCTTCTGTGAGCCAGGTTGTCAGTCTAGTAAGCCCGGACATGTGTAGTGAGTATAGAAGTAAGTGTGCAATGCTACGCTGCTTCTGTCAGCCAGGCTGTCAGTCTAGTAAGCCCGGACATGTGTAGTGAGTATAGTAGTGAGTGTGCAATGCTACGCTGCTTCTGTGAGACAGGCTGTCAGTCTAGTAGGCCCGGACATGTGTAGTGAGTATAGTAGTGAGTGTGCAATGCTACGCTGCTTCTGTCAGCCAGGCTGTCAGTCTAGTAAGCCCGGACATGTGTAGTGAGTATAGTAGTGAGTGTGCAATGCTACGCTGCTTCTGTGAGCCATGCTGTCAGTCTAGTAAGCCCGGACATGTGTAGTGAGTATAGTAGTGAGTGAGTGTGCAATGCTACGCTGCTTCTGTCAGCCAGGCTGTCAGTCTAGTAAGCCCGGACATGTGTAGTGAGTATAGTAGTAAGTGTGCAATGCTACGCTGCTTCTGTGAGCCAGGCTGTCAGTCTAGTAAGCCCGGACATGTGTAGTGAGTATAGTAGTGAGTGAGTGTGCAATGCTACGCTGCTTCTGTGAGCCAGGCTGTCAGTCTAGTAAGCCCGGCCATGTGTAGTGAGTATAGTAGTGAGTGAGTGTGCAATGCTACGCTGCTTCTGTGAGCCAGGTTGTCAGTCTAGTAAGCCCGGACATGTGTAGTGAGTATAGTAGTGAGTGTGCAATGCTACGCTGCTTCTGTGAGCCAGGCTGTCAGTCTAGTAAGCCCGGACATGTGTAGTGAGTATAGTAGTGAGTGAGTGTGCAATGCTACGCTGCTTCTGTCAGCCAGGCTGTCAGTCTAGTAAGCCCGGACATGTGTAGTGAGTATAGTAGTGAGTGTGCAATGCTACGCTGCTTCTGTAAGCCAGGCTGTAAGTCTAGTAAGCCCGGACATGTGTAGTGAGTATAGTAGTGAGTGAGTGTGCAATGCTACGCTGCTTCTGTGAGCCAGGCTGTCAGTCTAGTAGGCCCGGACATGTGTAGTGAGTATAGTAGTGAGTGTGCAATGCTACGCTGTTTCTGTGAGCCAGGCTGTCAGTCTAGTAGGCCCGGACATGTGTAGTGAGTATGGTAGTGAGTGTGCAATGCTACGCTGCTTCTGTAAGCCGGGCTGTCAGTCTAGTAAGCCCGGACATGTGTAGTGAGTATAGTAGTGAGTGAGTGTGCAATGCAACGCTGCTTCTGTGAGCCAGGCTGTCAGTCTAGTAAGCCCGGACATGTGTAGTGAGTATAGTAGTAAGTGTGCAATGCTACGCTGCTTCTGTCAGCCAGGCTGTCAGTCTAGTAAGCCCGGA
The DNA here is from genome assembly GCA_945910005.1 of Isoperla grammatica. NCBI lineage: Eukaryota > Metazoa > Arthropoda > Insecta > Plecoptera > Perlodidae > Isoperla > Isoperla grammatica. Next base: position 39,550,116 of record OX246745.1, read on the forward strand.
CATGTGTAGTGAGTATAGTAGTGAGTGAGTGTGCAATGCTACGCTGCTTCTGTCAGCCAGGCTGTAAGTCTAGTAAGCCCGGACATGTGTAGTGAGTATAGTAGTGAGTGTGCAATGCTACGCTGCTTCTGTCAGCCAGGCTGTCAGTCTAGTAAGCCCGGCCATGTGTAGTGAGTATAGTAGTGGGTGAGTGTGCAATGCTACGCTGCTTCTGTGAGCCAGGCTGTCAGTCTAGTAAGCCCGGACATGTGTAGTGAGTATAGTAGTGAGTGAGTGTGCAATGCTATGCTGCTTCTGTGAGCCAGGCTGTCAGTCTAGTAAGCCCGGACATGTGTAGTTAGTATAGTAGTGAGTGAGTGTGCAATGCTATGCTGCTTCTGTGAGCCAGGCTGTCAGTCTAGTAAGCCCGGACATGTGTAGTGAGTATAGTAGTGAGTGAATGTGCAATGCTATGCTGCTTCTGTGAGCCAGGCTGTCAGTCTAGTAAACCCGGACATGTGTAGTGAGTATAGAAGTGAGTGTGCAATGCTACGCTGCTTCTGTCAGCCAGGCTGTCAGTCTAGTAAGCCCGGACATGTGTAGTGAGTATAGTAGTGAGTGTGCAATGCTACGCTGCTTCTGTGAGCCAGGCTGTCAGTCTAGTAAGCCCGGACATGTGTAGTGAGTATAGTAGTGAGTGAGTGTGCAATGCTACGCTGCTTCTGTCAGCCAGGCTGTCAGTCTAGTAAGCGGACATGTGTAGTGAGTATAGTAGTGAGTGTGCAATGCTACGCTGCTTCTGTGAGCCAGGCTGTCAGTCTAGTAAGCCCGGACATGTGTAGTGAGTATAGTAGTGAGTGTGCAATGCTACGCTGCTTCTGTCAGCCAGGCTGTAAGTCTAGTAAGCCCGGACATGTGTAGTGAGTATAGTAGTGAGTTTGCAATGCTACGCTGTTTCTGTCAGCCAGGCTGTCAGTCTAGTAAGCCCGGCCATGTGTAGTGAGTATAGTAGTGAGTGTGCAATGCTACGCTGCTTCTGTGAGCCAGGCTGTCAGTCTAGTAAGCCCGGACATGTGTAGTGAGTATAGTAGTGAGTGAGTGTGCAATTCTACGCTGCTTCTGTCAGTCTAGTAAGCCCGGCCATGTGTAGTGAGTATAGTAGTGAGTGTGCAATGCTACGCTGCTTCTGTCAGCCAGGCTGTCAGTCTAGTAAGCCCGGACATTTGTAGTGAGTATAGTAGTGAGTGTACAATGCTACGCTGCTTCTGTAAGCCAGGCTGTCAGTCTAGTAATCCCGGACATGTGTAGTGAGTTTAGTAGTGAGTGTGCCATGCTACGCTGCTTCTGTGAGCCAGGCTGTCAGTCTAGTAAGCCCGGACATGTGTAGTGAGTATAGTAGTGAGTGTGCAATGCTACGCTGCTTCTGTCAGCCAGGCTGTCAGTCTAGTAAGCCCGGACATGTGTAGTGAGTATAGTAGTGAGTGTATATGCTACGCTGCTTCTGTCAGCCAGGCTGTCAGTCTAGTAAGCCCGGACATGTGTAGTGAGTATAGTAGTGAGTGAGTGTGCAATGCTACGCCACTTCTGTGAGCCAGACTGTCAGTCTAGTAAGCCCGAACATGTGTAGTGAGTATAGTAGTGAGTGAGTGTGCAATGCTACGCTGCTTCTGTGAGCCAGGCTGTCAGTCTAGTAAGCCCGGACATGTGTAGTGAGTGTAGTAGTGAGTGAGTGTGCAATGCTACGCTGCTTCTGTGAGACAGGCTGTCAGTCTAGTAAGCCCGGCCATGTGTAGTGAGTATAGTAGTGAGTGAACAATGCTACGCTGCTCCTGTGAGCCAGGCTGTCAGTCTAGTAAGCCCGGACATGTGTAGTGAGTATAGTAGTGAGTGTGCAATGCTACGCTGCTTCTGTGAGCCAGGCTGTCAGTCTAGTAAGCCCGGACATGTGTAGTGAGTATAGTAGTGAGTGTGCAATGCTACGCTGCTTCTGTCAGCCAGGCTGTCAGTCTAGTAAGCCCGGACATGTGTAGTGAGTATAGTAGTGAGTGTGCAATGCTACGCTGCTTCTGTGAGCCAGGCTGTCAGTCTAGTAAGCCCGGACATGTGTAGTGAGTATAGTAGTGAGTGAGTGGGCAATGCTACGCTGCTTCTGTCAGCCAGGCTGTCAGTCTAGTAAGCCCGGACATGTGTAGTGAGTATAGTAGTGAGTGTGCAATGCTACGCTGCTTCTGTCAGCCAGGCTGTCAGTCTAGTAAGCCCGTTCATGTGTAGTTAGTATAGTAGTGAGTGTGCAATGCTACGCTGCTTCTGTGAGCCAGGCGGTCAGTCTAGTAAGCCCGGACATGTGTAGTGAGTATAGTAGTGATGAGTGTGCAATGCTACGCTGCTTCTGTGAGCCAGGCTGTCAGTCTAGTAAGCCCGGACATGTGTAGTGAGTATAGTAGTGAGTGAGTGTGCAATGCTATGCTGCTTCTGTGAGCCAGGCTGTCAGTCTAGTAAGCCCGGACATGTGTAGTGAGTATAGTAGTGAGTGAGTGTGCAATGCTATGCTGCTTCTGTGAGCCAGGCTGTCAGTCTAGTAAGCCCGGACATGTGTAGTGAGTATAGGAGTGAGTGAGTGTGCAATGCTATGCTGCTTCTGTGAGCCAGGCTGTCAGTCTAGTAAGCCCGGACATGTGTAGTGAGTATAGAAGTGAGTGTGCAATGCTACGCTGCTTCTGTCAGCCAGGCTGTCAGTCTAGTAAGCCCGGACATGTGTAGTGAGTATAGTAGTGAGTGTGCAATGCTACGCTGCTTCTGTCAGCCAGGCTGTCAGTCTAGTAAGCCCGGACATGTGTAGTGAGTATAGAAGTGAGTGAGTGTGCAATGCTACGCTGCTTCTGTCAGCCAGGCTGTCAGTCTAGTAAGCGGACATGTGTAGTGAGTATAGTAGTGAGTGTGCAATGCTACGCTGCTTCTGTGAGCCAGGCTGTCAGTCTAGTAAGCCCGGACATGTGTAGTGAGTATAGTAGTGAGTGTGCAATGCTACGCTGCTTCTGTCAGCCAGGCTGTCATTCTAGTAAGCCCGGACATGTGTAGTGAGTATAGTAGTGAGTGTGCAATGCTACGCTGCTTCTGTGAGCCAGGCTGTCAGTCTAGTAAGCCCGGACATGTGTAGTGAGTATAGTAGTGAGTGTGCAATGCTACGCTGCTTCTGTCAGCCAGGCTGTCAGTCTAGTAAGCCCGGACATGTGTAGTGAGTATAGTAGTGAGTGTGCAATGCTACGCTGCTTCTGTCAGCCAGGCTGTCAGTCTAGTAAGCCCGGACATGTGTAGTGAGTATAGTAGTGAGTGTGCAATGCTACGCTGATTCTGTCAGCCAGGCTGTCAGTCTAGTAAGCCCGGACATGTGTAGTGAGTATAGTAGTGAGTGAGTGTGCAATGCTACGCTACTTCTGTGAGCCAGGCTGTCAGTCTAGTAAGCCCGGACATGTGTAGTGAGTATAGTAGTGAGTGAGTGTGCAATGCTACGCTGCTTCTGTCAGCCAGGCTGTCAGTCTAGTAAGCCCGGACATGTGTAGTGAGTTTAGTAGTGAGTGTGCAATTCTACGCTGCTTCTGTCAGCCAGGCTGTCAGTCTAGTAAGCCCGGACATGTGTAGTGAGTATAGTAGTAAGTGTGCAATGCTACGCTGTTTCTGTCAGCCAGGCTGTCAGTCTAGTAAGCCCGGCCATGTGTAGTGAGTATAGTAGTGAGTGTGCAATGCTACGCTGCTTCTGTGAGCCAGGCTGTCAGTCTTGTAAGCCCGGACATGTGTAGTGAGTATAGTAGTGAGTGAGTGTGCAATTCTACGCTGCTTCTGTCAGTTTAGTAAGCCCGGCCATGTGTAGTGAGTATAGTAGTGAGTGTGCAATGCTACGCTGCTTCTGTAAGGTAGGCTGTCAGTCTAGTAATCCCGGACATGTGTAGTGAGTATAGTAGTGAGTGTGCAATGCTACGCTGCTTCTGTGAGCCAGGCTGTCAGTCTAGTAAGCCCGGACATGTGTAGTGAAAATAGTAGTGAGTGTGCAATGCTACGCTGCTTCTGTCAGCCAGGCTGTCAGTCTAGTAAGCCCGGACATGTGTAGTGAGTATAGTAGTGAGTGTGCAATGCTACGCTGCTTCTGTCAGCCAGGCTGTCAGTCTAGTAAGCCCGGACATGTGTAGTGAGTATAGTAGTGAGTGAGTGTGCAATGCTACGCTACTTCTGTGAGCCAGACTGTCAGTCTAGTAAGCCCGGACATGTGTAGTGAGTATAGGAGTGATTGAGTGTGCATTGCTACGCTGCTTCTGTGAGCCAGGCTGTCGGTCTAGTAAGCCCGGACATGTGTAGTGAGTATAGTAGTGAGTGTGCAATGCTACGCTGCTTCTGTGAGCCAGGCTGTCAGTCTAGTAAGCCCGGCCATGTGTAGTGAGTATAGTAGTGAGTGTGCAATGCTACGCTGCTTCTGTGAGCCAGGCTGTCAGTCTAGTAAGCCCGGCCATGTGTAGTGAGTATAGTAGTGAGTGTGCAATGCTACGCTGCTTCTGTGAGCCAGGCTGTCAGTCTAGTAAGCCCGGCCATGTGTAGTGAGTATAGTAGTGAGTGTGCAATGCTACGCTGCTTCTGTGAGCCAGGCTGTCAGTCTAGTAAGCCCGGCCATGTGTAGTGAGTATAGTAGTGAGTGTGCAATGCTACGCTGCTTCTGTGAGCCAGGCTGTCAGTCTAGTAAGCCCGGACATGTGTAGTGAGTATAGTAGTGAGTGTGCAATGCTACGCTGCTTCTGTGAGCCAGGCTGTCAGTCTAGTAATCCCGGACATGTGTAGTGAGTATAGTTGTGAGTGTGCAATGCTACGCTGCTTCTGTGAGCCAGGCTGTCAGTGTAGTAAGCCCGGCCATGTGTAGTGAGTATAGTAGTGAGTGTGCAATGCTACGCTGCTTCTGTGAGCCAGGCTGTCAGTCTAGTAAGCCCGGACATGTGTAGTGAGTATAGTAGTGAGTGAGTGTGCAATGCTATGCTTCTTCTGTGAGCCAGGCTGTCAGTCTAGTAAGCCCGGACATGTGTAGTGAGTATAGAAGTGAGTGTGCAATGCTTCGCTGCTTCTGTCAGCCAGGCTGTCAGTCTAGTAAGCCCGGACATGTGTAGTGAGTATAGTAGTGAGTGTGCAATGCTACGCTGCTTCTGTGAGCCAGGCTGTCAGTCTAGTAAGCCCGGACATGTGTAGTGAGTATAGTAGTGAGTGAGTGTGCAATGCTACGCTGCTTCTGTCAGCCAGGCTGTCAGTCTAGTAAGCGGACATGTGTAGTAAGTATAGTAGTGAGTGTGCAATGCTACGCTGCTTCTGTGAGCCAGGCTGTCAGTCTAGTAAGCCCGGACATGTGTAGTGAGTATAGCAGTGAGTGTGCAATGCTACGCTGCTTCTGTGAGCCAGGCTGTCAGTCTAGTAAGCCCGGACATGTGTAGTGAGTATAGTAGTGAGTGAGTGTGCAATGCTATGCTTCTTCTGTGAGCCAGGCTGTAAGTCTAGTAAGCCCGGACATGTGTAGTGAGTATAGTAGTGAGTGTGCAATGCTACGCTGCTTCTGTCAGCCAGGCTGTCAGTCTAGTAAGCCCGGACATGTGTAGTGAGTATAGTAGTGAGTGTGCAATGCTACGCTGTTTCTGTCGGCCAGGCTGTCAGTCTAGTAAGCCCGGCCATGTGTAGTGAGTATAGTAGTGAGTGTGCAATGCTACGCTGCTTCTGTGAGCCAGGCTGTCAGTCTAGTAAGCCCGGACATGTGTAGTGAGTATAGTAGTGAGTGAGTGTGCAATTCTACGCTGCTTCTGTCAGTCTAGTAAGCCCGGCCATGTGTAGTGAGTATAGTAGTGAGTGTGCAATGCTACGCTGCTTCTGTAAGCCAGGCTGTCAGTCTAGTAATCCCGGACATGTGAAGTGAGTTTAGTAGTGAGTGTGCAATGCTACGCTGCTTCTGTGAGCCAGGCTGTCAGTCTAGTAAGCCCGGACATGTGTAGTGAGTATAGTAGTGAGTGTGCAATGCTACGCTGCTTCTGTCAGCCAGGCTGTCAGTCTAGTAAGCCCGGACATGTGTAGGGAGTATAGTAGTGAGTGTGCAATGCTACGCTGCTTCTGTCAGCCAGGCTGTCAGTCTAGTAAGCCCGGACATGTGTAGTGAGTATAGTTGTGAGTGAGTGTGCAATGCTACGCTACTTCTGTGAGCCAGACTGTCAGTCTAGTAAGCCCGGACATGTGTAGTGAGTATAGTAGTGAGTGAGTGTGCAATGCTACGCTGCTTCTGTCAGCCAGGCTGTCAGTCTAGTAAGCCCGGACATGTGTAGTGGTTGTAATAGTGAGTGAGTGTGCAATGCTACGCTGCTTCTGTGAGCCAGGCTTTCAGTCTAGTAAGCCCGGCCATGTGTAGTGAGTATAGTAGTGAGTGTGCAATGCTACGCTGCTTCTGTGAGCCAGGCTGTCAGTCTAGTAAGCCCGGACATGTGTAGTGAGTATAGTAGTGAGTGTGCAATGCTACGCTGCTTCTGTGAGCCAGGCTGTCAGTCTAGTAAGCCCGGACATGTGTAGTGAGTATAGAAGTGAGTGTGCAATGCTACGCTGCTTCTGTCAGCCAGGCTGTCAGTCTAGTAAGCCCGGACATGTGTAGTGAGTATAGTAGTGAGTGAGCAATGCTACGCTGCTTCTGTGAGACAGGCTGTCAGTCTAGTAGGCCCGGACATGTGTAGTGAGTATAGTAGTGAGTGTGCAATGCTACGCTGCTTCTGTCAGCCAGGCTCTCAGTCTAGTAAGCCCGGACATGTGTAGTGAGTATAGTAGTGAGTGTGCAATGCTACGCTGCTTCTGTGAGCCAGGCTGTCAGTCTAGTAAGCCCGGACATGTGTAGTGAGTATAGTAGTGAGTGAGTGTGCAATGCTACGCTGCTTCTGTCAGCCAGGCTGTCAGTCTAGTAAGCCCGGACATGTGTAGTGAGTATAGTAGTAAGTGTGCAATGCTACGCTGCTTCTGTGAGCCAGGCTGTCAGTCTAGTAAGCCCGGACATGTGTAGTGAGTATAGTAGTGAGTGAGTGTGCAATGCTACGCTGCTTCTGTGAGCCAGGCTGTCAGTCTAGTAAGCCCGGCCATGTGTAGTGAGTATAGTAGTGAGTGAGTGTGCAATGCTACGCTGCTTCTGTGAGCCAGGTTGTCAGTCTAGTAAGCCCGGACATGTGTAGTGAGTATAGTAGTGAGTGTGCAATGCTACGCTGCTTCTGTGAGCTAGGCTGTCAGTCTAGTAAGCCCGGAAATGTGTAGTGAGTATAGTAGTGAGTGAGTGTGCAATGCTACGCTGCTTCTGTCAGCCAGGCTGTCAGTCTAGTAAGCCCGGACATGTGTAGTGAGTATAGTAGTGAGTGTGCAATGCTACGCTGCTTCTGTAAGCCAGGCTGTAAGTCTAGTAAGCCCGGACATGTGTAATGAGTATAGTAGTGAGTGAGTGTGCAATGCTACGCTGCTTCTGTGAGCCAGGCTGTCAGTCTAGTAGGCCCGGACATGTGTAGTGAGTATAGTAGTGAGTGTGCAATGCTACGCTGTTTCTATGAGCCAGGCTGTCAGTCTAGTAGGCCCGGACATGTGTAGTGAGTATAGTAGTGAGTGTGCAATGCTACGCTGCTTCTGTAAGCCAGGCTGTCTGTCTAGTAAGCCCGGACATGTGTAGTGAGTATAGTAGTGAGTGAGTGTGCAATGCTACGCTGCTTTTGTCAGCCAGGCTGTCAGTCTAGTAAGCCCGGACATGTGTAGTGAGTATAGTAGTGAGTGAGTGTGCAATGCTACGCTGCTTCTGTCAGCCAGGCTGTCAGTCTAGTAAGCCCGGACATGTGTAGTGAGTATAGTAGTGAGTGTGCAATGCTACGCTGCTTCTGTCAGCCAGGCTGTCAGTCTAGTAAGCCCGGCCATGTGTAGTGAGTATAGTAGTGAGTGAGTGTGCAATGCTACGCTGCTTCTGTGAGCCAGGCTGTCAGTCTAGAAAGCCCGGACATGTGTAGTGAGTATAGTAGTGAGTGAGTGTGCAATGCTATGCTGCTTCTGTGAGCCAGGCTGTCAGTCTAGTAAGCCCGGACATGTGTAGTGAGTATAGTAGTGAGTGAGTGTGCAATGCTATGCTGCTTCTGTGAGCCAGGCTGTCAGTCTAGTAAGCCCGGACATGTGTAGTGAGTATAGTAGTGAGTGAGTGTGCAATGCTATGCTGCTTCTGTGCGCCAGGCTGTCAGTCTAGTAAGCCCGGACATGTGTTGTGAGTATAGAAGTGAGTGTGCAATGCTACGCTGCTTCTGTCAGCCAGGCTTTCAGTCTAGTAAGCCCGGACATGTGTAGTGAGTATAGTAGTGAGTGTGCAATGCTACGCTGCTTCTGTGAGCCAGGCTGTCAGTCTAGTAAGCCCGGACATGTGTAGTGAGTATAGTAGTGAGTGAGTGTGCAATGCTACGCTGCTTCTGTCAGCCAGGCTGTCAGTCTAGTAAGCGGACATGTGTAGTGAGTATAGTAGTGAGTGTGCAATGCTACGCTGCTTCTGTGAGCTAGGCTGTCAGTCTAGTAAGCCCGGACATGTGTAGTGAGTATAGTAGTGAGTGTGCAATGCTACGCTGCTTCTGTCAGCCAGGCTGTCAGTCTAGTAAGCCCGGACATGTGTAGTGAGTATAGTAGTTAGTGTGCAATGCTACGCTGTTTCTGTCAGCCAGGCTGTCAGTCTAGTAAGCCTGGCCATGTGTAGTGAGTATAGTAGTGTGTGTGCAATGCTACGCTGCTTCTGTGAGCCAGGCTGTCAGTCTAGTAAGCCCGGACATGTGTAGTGAGTATAGTAGTGAGTGAGTGTGCAATTCTACGCTGCTTCTGTCAGTCTAGTAAGCCCGGCCATGTGTAGTGAGTATAGTAGTGAGTGTGCAATGCTACGCTGCTTCTGTAAGCCAGGCTGTCAGTCTAGTAATCCCGGACATGTGTAGTGAGTTTAGTAGTGAGTGTGCAATGCTACGCTGCTTCTGTGAGCCAGGCTGTCAGTCTAGTAAGCCCGGACATGTGTAGTGAGTATAGTAGTGAGTGTGCAATGCTACGCTGCTTCTGTCAGCCAGGCTGTCAGTCTAGTAAGCCCGGACATGTGTAGTGAGTATAGTAGTGAGTGTGCAATGCTACGCTGCTTCTGTCAGCCAGGCTGTCAGTCTAGTAAGCCCGGACATGTGTAGTGAGTATAGTAGTGAGTGAGTGTGCAATGCTACGCTACTTCTGTGAGCCAGACTGTCAGTCTAGTAAGCCCGGACATGTGTAGTGAGTATAGTAGTGAGTGAGTGTGCAATGCTACGCTGCTTCTGTGAGCCAGGCTGTCAGTCTAGTAAGCCCGGACATGTGTAGTGAGTGTAGTAGTGAGTGAGTGTGCAATGCTACGCTGCTTCTGTGAGCCAGGCTGTCAGTCTAGTAAGCCCGGCCATGTGTAGTGAGTATAGTAGTGAGTGTGCAATGCTACGCTGCTTCTGTGAGCCAGGCTGTCAGTCTAGTAAGCCCGGACATGTGTAGTGAGTATAGTAGTGAGTGTGCAATGCTACGCTGCTTCTGTGAGCCAGGCTGTCAGTCTAGTAAGCCCGGACATGTGTAGTGAGTATAGTAGTGAGTGTGCAATGCTACGCTGCTTCTGTCAGCCAGGCTGTCAGTCTAGTAAGCCCGGACATGTGTAGTGAGTATAGTAGTGAGTGTGCAATGCTACGCTGCTTCTGTGAGCCAGGCTGTCAGTCTAGTAAGCCCGGACATGTGTAGTGAGTATAGTAGTGAGTAAGTGTGCAATGCTACGCTGCTTCTGTCAGCCAGGCTGTCAGTCTAGTAAGCCCGGACATGGGTAGTGAGTATAGTAGTGAGTGTGCAATGCTACGCTGCTTCTGTCAGCCAGGCTGTCAGTCTAGTAAGCCCGGCCATGTGTAGTGAGTATAGTAGTGAGTGAGTGTGCAATGCTACGCTGCTTCTGTGAGCCAGGCTGTCAGTCTAGTAAGCCCGGACATGTGTAGTGAGTATAGTAGTGAGTGAGTGTGCAATGCTATGCTGCTTCTGTGAGCCAGGCTGTCAGTCTAGTAAGCCCGGACATGTGTATAGTGAGTATAGTAGTGAGTGAGTGTGCAATGCTATGCTGCTTCTGTGAGCCAGGCTGTCAGTCAAGTAAGCCCGGACATGTGTAGTGAGTATAGTATTGAGTGAGTGTGCAATGCTACGCTGCTTCTGTGAGCCAGGCTGTCAGTCTAGTAAGCCCGGACATGTGTAGTGAGTATAGAAGTGAGTGTGCAATGCTACGCTGCTTCTGTCAGCCAGGCTGTCAGTCTAGTAAACCCGGACATGTTAGTGAGTATAGTAGTGAGTGTGCAATGCTACGCTGCTTCTGTCAGCCAGGCTGTCGGTCTAGTAAGCCCGGACATGTGTAGTGAGTATAGTAGTGAGTGAGTGTGCAATGCTACGCTGCTTCTGTCAGCCAGGCTGTCAGTCTAGTAAGCGGACATGTGTAGTGAGTATAGTAGTGAGTGTGCAATGCTACGCTGCTTCTGTGAGCCAGGCTGTCAGTCTAGTAAGCCCGGACATGTGTAGTGAGTATAGTAGTGAGTGTGCAATGCTACGCTGCTTCTGTCAGCCAGGCTGTCAGTCTAGTAAGCCCGGACATGTGTAGTGAGTATAGTAGTGAGTGTGCAATGCTACGCTGCTTCTGTGAGCCAGGCTGTCAGTCTAGTAAGCCCGGACATGTGTAGTGAGTATAGTAGTGAGTGTGCAATGCTACGCTGCTTCTGTCAGCCAGGCTGTCAGTCTAGTAAGCCTGGACATGTGTAGTGAGTATAGTAGTGAGTGTGCAATGCTACGCTGCTTCTGTCAGCCAGGCTGTCAGTCTAGTAAGCCCGGACATGTGTAGTGAGTATAGTAGTGAGTGTGCAATGCTACGCTGCTTCTGTCAGCCAGGCTGTCAGTCTAGTAAGCCCGGACATGTGTAGTGAGTATAGTAGTGAGTGTGCAATGCTACGCTGCTTCTGTCAGCCAGGCTGTCAGTCTAGTAAGCCCGGACGTGTGTAGTGAGTATAGTAGTGAGTGTGCAATGCTACGCTGCTTCTGTCAGCCAGGCTGTCAGTCTAGTAAGCCCGGACATGTGTAGTGAGTATAGTAGTGAGTGAGTGTGCAATGCTATGCTGCTTCTGTGAGCCAGGCTGTCAGTCTAGTAAGCCCGGACATGTGTAGTGAGTATAGTAGTGAGTGAGTGTGCAATGCTATGCTGCTTCTGTGAGCCAGGCTGTCAGTCTAGTAAGCCCGGACATGTGTAGTGAGTATAGAAGTGAGTGTGCAATGCTACGCTGCTTCTGTTAGCCAGGCTGTCAGTCTAGTAAGCCCGGACATGTGTAGTGAGTATAGTAGTGAGTGTGCAATGCTACGCTGCTTCTGTGAGCCAGGCTGTCAGTCTAGTAAGCCCGGACATGTGTAGTGAGTATAGTAGTGAGTGAGTGTGCAATGCTACGCTGCTTCTGTCAGCCAGGCTGTCAGTCTAGTAAGCGGACATGTGTAGTGAGTATAGTAGTGAGTGTGCAATGCTACGCTGCTTCTGTGAGCCAGGCTGTCAGTCTAGTAAGCCCGGACATGTGTAGTGAGTATAGTAGTGAGTGGGCAATGCTACGCTGCTTCTGTCAGCCAGGCTGTCAGTCTAGTAAGCCCGGACATGTGTAGTGAGAAAAGTAGTGAGTGTGCAATGCTACGCTGTTTCTGTCAGCCAGGCTGTCAGTCTAGTAAGCCCGGCCATGTGTAGTGAGTAAAGTAGTGAGTGTGCAATGCTACGCTGCTTCTGTGAGCCAGGCTGTCAGTCTAGTAAGCCCGGACATGTGTAGTGAGTATAGTAGTGAGTGTGCAATGCTACGCTGCTTCTGTGAGCCAGGCTGTCAGTCTAGTAAGCCCGGACATGTGTAGTGAGTATAGTAGTGAGTGAGTGTGCAATTCTACGCTGCTTCTGTAAGTCTAGTAAGCCCGGCCATGTGTAGTGAGTATAGTAGTGAGTGTGCAATGCTACGCTGCTTCTGTAAGCCAGGCTGTCAGTCTAGTAATCCCGGACATGTGTAGTGAGTTTTCTAGTGAGTGTGCAATGCTACGCTGCTTCTGTGAGCCAGGCTGTCAGTCTAGTAAGCCCGGACATGTGTAGTGAGTATAGTAGTGAGTGTGCAATGCTACGCTGCTTCTGTCAGCCAGGCTGTCAGTCTAGTAAGCCCGGACATGTGTAGTGAGTATAGTAGTGAGTGTGCAATGCTACGCTGCTTCTGTCAGCCAGGCTGTCAGTCTAGTAAGCCCGGACATGTGTAGTGAGTATAGTAGTGAGTGAGTGTGCAATGCTACGCTGCTTCTGTCAGCCAGGCTGTCAGTCTAGTAAGCCCGGACATGTGTAGTGAGTATAGTAGTGAGTGTGCAATGCTACGCTGCTTCTGTCAGCCAGGCTGTCAGTCTAGTAAGCCCGGACATGTGTAGTGAGTATAGTAGTGAGTGTGCAATGCTACGCTGCTTCTGTCAGCCAGGCTGTCAGTCTAGTAAGCCCGGACATGTGTAGTGAGTATAGTAGTGAGTGTGCAATGCTACGCTGCTTCTGTCAGCCAGGCTGTCAGTCTAGTAAGCCCGGACATGTGTAGTGAGTATAGTAGTGAGTGTGCAATGCTACGCTGCTTCTGTCAGCCAGGCTGTCAGTCTAGTAAGCCCGGACATGTGTAGTGAGTATAGTTGTGAGTGAGTGTGCAATGCTACGCTACTTCTGTGAGCCAGACTGTCAGTCTAGTAAGCCCGGACATGTGTAGTGAGTATAGTAGTGAGTGAGTGTGCAATGCTACGCTGCTTCTGTCAGCCAGGCTGTCAGTCTAGTAAGCCCGGACATGTGTAGTGGTTGTAATAGTGAGTGAGTGTGCAATGCTACGCTGCTTCTGTGAGCCAGGCTTTCAGTCTAGTAAGCCCGGCCATGTGTAGTGAGTATAGTAGTGAGTGTGCAATGCTACGCTGCTTCTGTGAGCCAGGCTGTCAGTCTAGTAAGCCCGGACATGTGTAGTGAGTATAGTAGTGAGTGTGCAATGCTACGCTGCTTCTGTGAGCCAGGCTGTCAGTCTAGTAAGCCCGGACATGTGTAGTGAGTATAGAAGTGAGTGTGCAATGCTACGCTGCTTCTGTCAGCCAGGCTGTCAGTCTAGTAAGCCCGGACATGTGTAGTGAGTATAGTAGTGAGTGAGCAATGCAACGCTGCTTCTGTGAGACAGGCTGTCAGTCTAGTAGGCCCGGACATGTGTAGTGAGTATAGTAGTGAGTGTGCAATGCTACGCTGCTTCTGTCAGCCAGGCTCTCAGTCTAGTAAGCCCGGACATGTGTAGTGAGTATAGTAGTGAGTGTGCAATGCTACGCTGCTTCTGTGAGCCAGGCTGTCAGTCTAGTAAGCCCGGACATGTGTAGTGAGTATAGTAGTGAGTGAGTGTGCAATGCTACGCTGCTTCTGTCAGCCAGGCTGTCAGTCTAGTAAGCCCGGACATGTGTAGTGAGTATAGTAGTAAGTGTGCAATGCTACGCTGCTTCTGTGAGCCAGGCTGTCAGTCTAGTAAGCCCGGACATGTGTAGTGAGTATAGTTGTGAGTGAGTGTGCAATGCTACGCTGCTTCTGTGAGCCAGGCTGTCAGTCTAGTAAGCCCGGCCATGTGTAGTGAGTATAGTAGTGAGTGAGTGTGCAATGCTACGCTGCTTCTGTGAGCCAGGTTGTCAGTCTAGTAAGCCCGGACATGTGTAGTGAGTATAGTAGTGAGTGTGCAATGCTACGCTGCTTCTGTGAGCTAGGCTGTCAGTCTAGTAAGCCCGGAAATGTGTAGTGAGTATAGTAGTGAGTGAGTGTGCAATGCTACGCTGCTTCTGTCAGCCAGGCTGTCAGTCTAGTAAGCCCGGACATGTGTAGTGAGTATAGTAGTGAGTGTGCAATGCTACGCTGCTTCTGTAAGCCAGGCTGTAAGTCTACTAAGCCCGGACATGTGTAATGAGTATAGTAGTGAGTGAGTGTGCAATGCTACGCTGCTTCTGTGAGCCAGGCTGTCAGTCTAGTAGGCCCGGACATGTGTAGTGAGTATAGTAGTGAGTGTGCAATGCTACGCTGTTTCTATGAGCCAGGCTGTCAGTCTAGTAGGCCCGGACATGTGTAGTGAGTATAGTAGTGAGTGTGCAATGCTACGCTGCTTCTGTAAGCCAGGCTGTCAGTCTAGTAAGCCCGGACATGTGTAGTGAGTATAGTAGTGAGTGAGTGTGCAATGCTACGCTGCTTCTGTCAGCCAGGCTGTCAGTCTAGTAAGCCCGGACATGTGTAGTGAGTATAGTAGTGAGTGAGTGTGCAATGCTACGCTGCTTCTGTCAGCCAGGCTGTCAGTCTAGTAAGCCCGGACATGTGTAGTGAGTATAGTAGTGAGTGTGCAATGCTACGCTGCTTCTGTCAGCCAGGCTGTCAGTCTAGTAAGCCCGGCCATGTGTAGTGAGTATAGTAGTGAGTGAGTGTGCAATGCTACGCTGCTTCTGTGAGCCAGGCTGTCAGTCTAGAAAGCCCGGACATGTGTAGTGAGTATAGTAGTGAGTGAGTGTGCAATGCTATGCTGCTTCTGTGAGCCAGGCTGTCAGTCTAGTAAGCCCGGACATGTGTAGTGAGTATAGTAGTGAGTGAGTGTGCAATGATATGCTGCTTCTGTGAGCCAGGCTGTCAGTCTAGTAAGCCCGGACATGTGTAGTAAGTATAGTAGTGAGTGAATGTGCAATGCTATGCTGCTTCTGTGAGCCAGGCTGTCAGTCTAGTAAGCCCGGACATGTGTAGTGAGTATAGTAGTGAGTGAGTGTGCAATGCTATGCTGCTTCTGTGAGCCAGGCTGTCAGTCTAGTAAGCCCGGACATGTGTTGTGAGTATAGAAGTGAGTGTGCAATGCTACGCTGCTTCTGTCAGCCAGGCTTTCAGTCTAGTAAGCCCGGACATGTGTAGTGAGTATAGTAGTGAGTGTGCAATGCTACGCTGCTTCTGTGAGCCAGGCTGTCAGTCTAGTAAGCCCGGACATGTGTAGTGAGTATAGTAGTGAGTGAGTGTGCAATGCTACGCTGCTTCTGTCAGCCAGGCTGTCAGTCTAGTAAGCGGACATGTGTAGTGAGTATAGTAGTGAGTGTGCAATGCTACGCTGCTTCTGTGAGCTAGGCTGTCAGTCTAGTAAGCCCGGACATGTGTAGTGAGTATAGTAGTGAGTGTGCAATGCTACGCTGCTTCTGTCAGCCAGGCTGTCAGTCTAGTAAGCCCGGACATGTGTAGTGAGTATAGTAGTTAGTGTGCAATGCTACGCTGTTTCTGTCAGCCAGGCTGTCAGTCTAGTAAGCCTGGCCATGTGTAGTGAGTATAGTAGTGAGTGTGCAATGCTACGCTGCTTCTGTGAGCCAGGCTGTCAGTCTAGTAAGCCCGGACATGTGTAGTGAGTATAGTAGTGAGTGAGTGTGCAATTCTACGCTGCTTCTGTCAGTCTAGTAAGCCCGGCCATGTGTAGTGAGTATAGTAGTGAGTGTGCAATGCTACGCTGCTTCTGTAAGCCAGGCTGTCAGTCTAGTAATCCCGGACATGTGTAGTGAGTTTAGTAGTGAGTGTGCAATGCTACGCTGCTTCTGTGAGCCAGGCTGTCAGTCTAGTAAGCCCGGACATGTGTAGTGAGTATAGTAGTGAGTGTGCAATGCTACGCTGCTTCTGTCAGCCAGGCTGTCAGTCTAGTAAGCCCGGACATGTGTAGTGAGTATAGTAGTGAGTGTGCAATGCTACGCTGCTTCTGTCAGCCAGGCTGTCAGTCTAGTAAGCCCGGACATGTGTAGTGAGTATAGTAGTGAGTGAGTGTGCAATGCTACGCTACTTCTGTGAGCCAGACTGTCAGTCTAGTAAGCCCGGACATGTGTAGTGAGTATAGTAGTGAGTGAGTGTGCAATGCTACGCTGCTTCTGTGAGCCAGGCTGTCAGTCTAGTAAGCCCGGACATGTGTAGTGAGTGTAGTAGTGAGTGAGTGTGCAATGCTACGCTGCTTCTGTGAGCCAGGCTGTCAGTCTAGTAAGCCCGGCCATGTGTAGTGAGTATAGTAGTGAGTGTGCAATGCTACGCTGCTTCTGTGAGCCAGGCTGTCAGTCTAGTAAGCCCGGACATGTGTAGTGAGTATAGTAGTGAGTGTGCAATGCTACGCTGCTTCTGTGAGCCAGGCTGTCAGTCTAGTAAGCCCGGACATGTGTAGTGAGTATAGTAGTGAGTGTGCAATGCTACGCTGCTTCTGTCAGCCAGGCTGTCAGTCTAGTAAGCCCGGACATGTGTAGTGAGTATAGTAGTGAGTGTGCAATGCTACGCTGCTTCTGTGATCCAGGCTGTCAGTCTAGTAAGCCCGGACATGTGTAGTGAGTATAGTAGTGAGTAAGTGTGCAATGCTACGCTGCTTCTGTCAGCCAGGCTGTCAGTCTAGTAAGCCCGGACATGGGTAGTGAGTATAGTAGTGAGTGTGCAATGCTACGCTGCTTCTGTCAGCCAGGCTGTCAGTCTAGTAAGCCCGGCCATGTGTAGTGAGTATAGTAGTGAGTGAGTGTGCAATGCTACGCTGCTTCTGTGAGCCAGGCTGTCAGTCTAGTAAGCCCGGACATGTGTAGTGAGTATAGTAGTGATTGAGTGTGCAATGCTATGCTGCTTCTGTGAGCCAGGCTGTCAGTCTAGTAAGCCCGGACATGTGTAGTGAGTATAGTAGTGAGTGAGTGTGCAATGCTATGCTGCTTCTGTGAGCCAGGCTGTCAGTCTAGTAAGCCCGGACATGTGTAGTGAGTATAGTAGTGAGTGAGTGTGCAATGCTATGCTGCTTCTGTGAGCCAGGCTGTCAGTCTAGTAAGCCCGGACATGTGTAGTGAGTATAGAAGTGAGTGTGCAATGCTACGCTGCTTCTGTCAGCCAGGCTGTCAGTCTAGTAAGCCCGGACATGTTAGTGAGTATAGTAGTGAGTGTGCAATGCTACGCTGCTTCTGTCAGCCAGGCTGTCGGTCTAGTAAGCCCAGACATGTGTAGTGAGTATAGTAGTGAGTGAGTGTGCAATGCTACGCTGCTTCTGTCAGCCAGGCTGTCAGTCTAGTAAGCGGACATGTGTAGTGAGTATAGTAGTGAGTGTGCAATGCTACGCTGCTTCTGTGAGCCAGGCTGTCAGTCTAGTAAGCCCGGACATGTGTAGTGAGTATAGTAGTGAGTGTGCAATGCTACGCTGCTTCTGTCAGCCAGGCTGTCAGTCTAGTAAGCCCGGACATGTGTAGTGAGTATAGTAGTGAGTGTGCAATGCTACGCTGCTTCTGTGAGCCAGGCTGTCAGTCTAGTAAGCCCGGACATGTGTAGTGAGTATAGTAGTGAGTGTGCAATGCTACGCTGCTTCTGTCAGCCAGGCTGTCAGTCTAGTAAGCCTGGACATGTGTAGTGAGTATAGTAGTGAGTGTGCAATGCTACGCTGCTTCTGTCAGCCAGGCTGTCAGTCTAGTAAGCCCGGACATGTGTAGTGAGTATAGTAGTGAGTGTGCAATGCTACGCTGCTTCTGTCAGCCAGGCTGTCAGTCTAGTAAGCCCGGACATGTGTAGTGAGTATAGTAGTGAGTGTGCAATGCTACGCTGCTTCTGTCAGCCAGGCTGTCAGTCTAGTAAGCCCGGACGTGTGTAGTGAGTATAGTAGTGAGTGTGCAATGCTACGCTGCTTCTGTCAGCCAGGCTGTCAGTCTAGTAAGCCCGGACATGTGTAGTGAGTATAGTAGTGAGTGAGTGTGCAATGCTATGCTGCTTCTGTGAGCCAGGCTGTCAGTCTAGTAAGCCCGGACATGTGTAGTGAGTATAGTAGTGAGTGAGTGTGCAATGCTATGCTGCTTCTGTGAGCCAGGCTGTCAGTCTAGTAAGCCCGGACATGTGTAGTGAGTATAGAAGTGAGTGTGCAATGCTACGCTGCTTCTGTTAGCCAGGCTGTCAGTCTAGTAAGCCCGGACATGTGTAGTGAGTATAGTAGTGAGTGTGCAATGCTACGCTGCTTCTGTGAGCCAGGCTGTCAGTCTAGTAAGCCCGGACATGTGTAGTGAGTATAGTAGTGAGTGAGTGTGCAATGCTACGCTGCTTCTGTCAGCCAGGCTGTCAGTCTAGTAAGCGGACATGTGTAGTGAGTATAGTAGTGAGTGTGCAATGCTACGCTGCTTCTGTGAGCCAGGCTGTCAGTCTAGTAAGCCCGGACATGTGTAGTGAGTATAGTAGTGAGTGGGCAATGCTACGCTGCTTCTGTCAGCCAGGCTGTCAGTCTAGTAAGCCCGGACATGTGTAGTGAGTATAGTAGTGAGTGTGCAATGCTACGCTGCTTCTGTGAGCCAGGCTGTCAGTCTAGTAAGCCCGGCCATGTGTAGTGAGTAAAGTAGTGAGTGTGCAATGCTACGCTGCTTCTGTGAGCCAGGCTGTCAGTCTAGTAAGCCCGGACATGTGTAGTGAGTATAGTAGTGAGTGAGTGTGCAATTCTACGCTGCTTCTGTAAGTCTAGTAAGCCCGGCCATGTGTAGTGAGTATAGTAGTGAGTGTGCAATGCTACGCTGCTTCTGTAAGCCAGGCTGTCAGTCTAGTAATCCCGGACATGTGTAGTGAGTTTTCTAGTGAGTGTGCAATGCTACGCTGCTTCTGTGAGCCAGGCTGTCAGTCTAGTAAGCCCGGACATGTGTAGTGAGTATAGTAGTGAGTGTGCAATGCTACGCTGCTTCTGTCAGCCAGGCTGTCAGTCTAGTAAGCCCGGACATGTGTAGTGAGTATAGTAGTGAGTGTGCAATGCTACGCTGCTTCTGTCAGCCAGGCTGTCAGTCTAGTAAGCCCGGACATGTGTAGTGAGTATAGTAGTGAGTGAGTGTGCAATGCTACGCTACTTCTGTGAGCCAGAATGTCAGTCTAGTAAGCCCGGACATGTGTAGTGAGTATAGTAGTGAGTGAGTGTGCAATGCTACGCTGCTTCTGTGAGCCAGGCTGTCAGTCTAGTAAGCCCGGACATGTGTAGTGAGTGTAGTAGTGAGTGAGTGTGCAATGCTACGCTGCTTCTGTGAGCCAGGCTGTCAGTCTAGTAAGCCCGGCCATGTGTAGTGAGTATAGTAGTGAGTGTGCAATGCTACGCTGCTTCTGTGAGCCAGGCTGTCAGTCTAGTAAGCCCGGACATGTGTAGTGAGTATAGTAGTGAGTGTGCAATGCTACGCTGCTTCTGTGAGCCAGGCTGTCAGTCTAGTAAGCCCGGACATGTGTAGTGAGTATAGTAGTGAGTGTGCAATGCTACGCTGCTTCTGTCAGCCAGGCTGTCAGTCTAGTAAGCCCGGACATGTGTAGTGAGTATAGTAGTGAGTGTGCAATGCTACGCTGCTTCTGTGAGCCAGGCTGTCAGTCTAGTAAGCCCGGACATGTGTAGTGAGTATAGTAGTGAGTGAGTGTGCAATGCTACGCTGCTTCTGTCAGCCAGGCTGTCAGTCTAGTAAGCCCGGACATGGGTAGTGAGTATAGTAGTGAGTGTGTAATGCTACGCTGCTTCTGTCAGCCAGGCTGTCAGTCTAGTAAGCCCGGCCATGTGTAGTGAGTATAGTAGTGAGTGAGTGTGCAATGCTACGCTGCTTCTGTGAGCCAGGCTGTCAGTCTAGTAAGCCCGGACATGTGTAGTGAGTATAGTAGTGAGTGAGTGTGCAATGCTATGCTGCTTCTGTGAGCCAGGCTGTCAGTCTAGTAAGCCCGGACATGTGTAGTGAGTATAGTAGTGAGTGAGTGTGCAATGCTATGCTGCTTCTGTGAGCCAGGCTGTCAGTCTAGTAAGCCCGGACATGTGTAGTGAGTATAGTAGTGAGTGAGTGTGCAATGCTATGCTGCTTCTGTGAGCCAGGCTGTCAGTCTTGTAAGCCCGGACATGTGTAGGGAGTATAGAAGTGAGTGTGCAATGCTACGCTGCTTCTGTCAGCCAGGCTGTCAGTCTAGTAAGCCCGGACATGTGTAGTGAGTATAGTAGTGAGTGTGCAATGCTACGCTGCTTCTGTCAGCCAGGCTGTCGGTCTAGTAAGCCCGGACATGTGTAGTGAGTATAGTAGTGAGTGAGTGTGCAATGGTACGCTTCTTCTGTCAGCCAGGCTGTCAGTCTAGTAAGCGGACATGTGTAGTGAGTATAGTAGTGAGTGTGCAATGCTACGCTGCTTCTGTGAGCCAGGCTGTCAGTCTAGTAAGCCCGGACATGTGTAGTGAGTATAGTAGTGAGTGTGCAATGCTACGCTGCTTCTGTCAGCCAGGCTGTCAGTCTAGTAAGCCCGGACATGTGTAGTGAGTATAGTAGTGAGTGTGCAATGCTACGCTGCTTCTGTGAGCCAGGCTGTCAGTCTAGTAAGCCCGGACATGTGTAGTGAGTATAGTAGTGAGTGTGCAATGCTACGCTGCTTCTGTCAGCCAGGCTGTCAGTCTAGTAAGCCTGGACATGTGTAGTGAGTATAGTAGTGAGTGTGCAATGCTACGCTGCTTCTGCCAGCCAGGCTGTCAGTCTAGTAAGCCCGGACATGTGTAGTGAGTATAGTAGTGAGTGTGCAATGCTACGCTGCTTCTGTCAGCCAGGCTGTCAGTCTAGTAAGCCCGGACATGTGTAGTGAGTATAGTAGTGAGTGTGCAATGCTACGCTGCTTCTGTCAGCCAGGCTGGTAGTCTAGTAAGCCCGGACATGTGTAGTGAGTATAGTAGTGAGTGTGCAATGCTACGCTGCTTCTGTCAGCCAGGCTGTCAGTCTAGTAAGCCCGGACATGTGTAGTGAGTATAGTAGTGAGTGTGCAATGCTACGCTGCTTCTGTCAGCCGAGCTGTCAGTCTAGTAAGCCCGGACATGTGTAGTGAGTATAGTAGTGAGTGTGCAATGCTACGCTGATTCTGTCAGCCAGGCTGTCAGTCTAGTAAGCCCGGACATGTGTAGTGAGTATAGTAGTGAGTGAGTGTGCAATGCTACGCTACTTCTGTGAGCCAGGCTGTCAGTCTAGTAAGCCCGGACATGTGTAGTGAGTATAGTAGTGAGTGAGTGTGCAATGCTACGCTGCTTCTGTCAGCCAGGCTGTCAGTCTAGTAAGCCCGGACATGTGTAGTGAGTATAGTAGTGAGTGTGCAATGCTACGCTGCTTCTGTGAGCCAGGCTGTCAGTCTAGTAAGCCCGGACATGTGTAGTGAGTATAGTAGTTAGTGAGTGTGCAATTCTACGCTGCTTCTTTCAGTCTAGTAAGCCCGGCCATGTGTAGTGAGTATAGTAGTGAGTGTGCAATGCTACGCTGCTTCTGTAAGCCAGGCTGTCAGTCTAGTAATCACGGACATGTGTAGTGAGTATAGTAGTGAGTGTGCAATGCTACGCTGCTTCTGTGAGCCAGGCTGTCAGTCTAGTAAGCCCGGACATGTGTAGTGAGTATAGTAGTGAGTGTGCAATGCTACGCTGCTTTTGTCAGCCAGGCTGTCAGTCTAGTAAGCCCGGACATGTGTAGTGAGTATAGTAGTGAGTGTGCAATGCTACGCTGCTTCCGTCAGCCAGGCTGTCAGTCTAGTAAGCCCGGACATGTGTAGTGAGTATAGTAGTGAGTGAGTGTGCAATGCTACGCTACTTCTGTGAGCCAGACTGTCAGTCTAGTAAGCCCGGACATGTGTAGTGAGTATAGGAGTGAGTGAGTGTGCATTGCTACGCTGCTTCTGTGAGCCAGGCTGTCAGTCTAGTAAGCCCGGACATGTGTAGTGAGTATAGTAGTGAGTGAGTGTGCAATGCTACGCTGCTTCTGTGAGCCAGGCTGTCAGTCTAGTAAGCCCGGACATGTGTAGTGAGTGTAGTAGTGAGTGAGTGTGCAATGCTACGCTGCTTCTGTGAGCCAGGCTGTCAGTCTAGTAAGCCCGGAAATGTGTAGTGAGTATAGTAGTGAGTGAGTGTGCAATGCTACGCTGCTTCTGTCAGCCAGGCTGTCAGTCTAGTAAGCCCGGACATGTGTAGTGAGTATAGTAGTGAGTGTGCAATGCTACGCTGCTTCTGTAAGCCAGGCTGTAAGTCTAGTAAGCCCGGACATGTGTAATGAGTATAGTAGTGAGTGAGTGTGCAATGCTACGCTGCTTCTGTGAGCCAGGCTGTCAGTCTAGTAGGCCCGGACATGTGTAGTGAGTATAGTAGTGAGTGTGCAATGCTACGCTGTTTCTGTGAGCCAGGCTGTCAGTCTAGTAGGCCCGGACATGTGTAGTGAGTATAGTAGTGAGTGTGCAATGCTACGCTGCTTCTGTAAGCCAGGCTGTCAGTCTAGTAAGCCCGGACATGTGTAGTGAGTATAGTAGTGAGTGAGTGTGCAATGCTACGCTGCTTCTGTCAGCCAGGCTGTCAGTCTAGTAAGCCCGGACATGTGTAGTGAGTATAGTAGTGAGTGAGTGTGGAATGCTACGCTGCTTCTGTCAGCCAGGCTGTCAGTCTAGTAAGCCCGGACATGTGTAGTGAGTATAGTAGTGAGTGTGCAATGCTACGCTGCTTCTGTCAGCCAGGCTGTCAGTCTAGTAAGCCCGGCCATGTGTAGTGAGTATAGTAGTGAGTGAGTGTGCAATGCTACGCTGCTTCTGTGAGCCAGGCTGTCAGTCTAGAAAGCCCGGACATGTGTAGTGAGTATAGTAGTGAGTGAGTGTGCAATGCTATGCTGCTTCTGTGAGCCAGGCTGTCAGTCTAGTAAGCCCGGACATGTGTAGTGAGTATAGTAGTGAGTGAGTGTGCAATGCTATGCTGCTTCTGTGAGCCAGGCTGTCAGTCTAGTAAGCCCGGACATGTGTAGTGAGTATAGTAGTGAGTGA
Organism: Isoperla grammatica; assembly: GCA_945910005.1. Taxonomy (NCBI): domain Eukaryota; kingdom Metazoa; phylum Arthropoda; class Insecta; order Plecoptera; family Perlodidae; genus Isoperla; species Isoperla grammatica. The sequence goes on from OX246745.1 coordinate 39,572,973, forward strand.
GTGTGCAATGCTATGCTGCTTCTGTGAGCCAGGCTGTCAGTCTAGTAAGCCCGGACATGTGTAGTGAGTATAGAAGTGAGTGTGCAATGCTACGCTGCTTCTGTCAGCCAGGCTTTCAGTCTAGTAAGCCCGGACATGTGTAGTGAGTATAGTAGTGAGTGTGCAATGCTACGCTGCTTCTGTGAGCCAGGCTGTCAGTCTAGTAAGCCCGGACATGTGTAGTGAGTATAGTAGTGAGTGAGTGTGCAATGCTACGCTGCTTCTGTCAGCCAGGCTGTCAGTCTAGTAAGCGGACATGTGTAGTGAGTATAGTAGTGAGTGTGCAATGCTACGCTGCTTCTGTAAGCCAGGCTGTCAGTCTAGTAAGCCCGGACATGTGAAGTGAGTATAGTAGTGAGTGTGCAATGCTACGCTGCTTCTGTCAGCCAGGCTGTCAGTCTAGTAAGCCCGGACATGTGTAGTGAGTATAGTAGTGAGTGTGCAATGCTACGCTGTTTCTGTCAGCCAGGCTGTCAGTCTAGTAAGCCTGGCCATGTGTAGTGAGTATAGTAGTGAGTGTGCAATGCTACGCTGCTTCTGTGAGCCAGGCTGTCAGTCTAGTAAGCCCGGACATGTGTAGTGAGTATAGTAGTGAGTGAGTGTGCAATTCTACGCTGCTTCTGTCAGTCTAGTAAGCCCGGCCATGTGTAGTGAGTATAGTAGTGAGTGTGCAATGCTACGCTGCTTCTGTAAGCCAGGCTGTCAGTCTAGTAATCCCGGACATGTGTAGTGAGTTTAGTAGTGAGTGTGCAATGCTACGCTGCTTCTGTGAGCCAGGCTGTCAGTCTAGTAAGCCCGGACATGTGTAGTGAGTATAGTAGTGAGTGTGCAATGCTACGCTGCTTCTGTCAGCCAGGCTGTCAGTCTAGTAAGCCCGGACATGTGTAGTGAGTATAGTAGTGAGTGTGCAATGCTACGCTGCTTCTGTCAGCCAGGCTGTCAGTCTAGTAAGCCCGGACATGTGTAGTGAGTATAGTAGTGAGTGAGTGTGCAATGCTACGCTACTTCTGTGAGCCAGACTGTCAGTCTAGTAAGCCCGGACATGTGTAGTGAGTATAGAAGTGAGTGAGTGTGCAATGCTACGCTGCTTCTGTGAGCCAGGCTGTCAGTCTAGTAAGCCCGGACATGTGTAGTGAGTGTAGTAGTGAGTGAGTGTGTAATGCTACGCTGCTTCTGTGAGCCAGGCTGTCAGTCTAGTAAGCCCGGCCATGTGTAGTGAGTATAGTAGTGAGTGTGCAATGCTACGCTGCTTCTGTGAGCCAGGCTGTCAGTCTAGTAAGCCCGGACATGTGTAGTGAGTATAGTAGTGAGTGTGCAATGCTACGCTGCTTCTGTGAGCCAGGCTGTCAGTCTAGTAAGCCCGGACATGTGTAGTGAGTATAGTAGTGAGTGTGCAATGCTACGCTGCTTCTGTCAGCCAGGCTGTCAGTCTAGTAAGCCCGGACATGTGTAGTGAGTATAGTAGTGAGTGTGCAATGCTACGCTGCTTCTGTGAGCCAGGCTGTCAGTCTAGTAAGCCCGGACATGTGTAGTGAGTATAGTAGTGAGTAAGTGTGCAATGCTACGCTGCTTCTGTCAGCCAGGCTGTCAGTCTAGTAAGCCCGGACATGGGTAGTGAGTATAGTAGTGAGTGTGCAATGCTACGCTGCTTCTGTCAGCCAGGCTGTCAGTCTAGTAAGCCCGGCCATGTGTTGTGAGTATAGTAGTGAGTGAGTGTGCAATGCTACGCTGCTTCTGTGAGCCAGGCTGTCAGTCTAATAAGCCCGGACATGTGTAGTGAGTATAGTAGTGAGTGAGTGTGCAATGCTATGCTGCTTCTGTGAGCCAGGCTGTCAGTCTAGTAAGCCCGGACATGTGTAGTGAGTATAGTAGTGAGTGAGTGTGCAATGCTACGCTGCTTCTGTCAGCCAGGCTGTCAGTCTAGTAAGCGGACATGTGTAGTGAGTATAGTAGTGAGTGTGCAATGCTACGCTGCTTCTGTGAGCCAGGCTGTCAGTCTAGTAAACCCGGACATGTGTGGTGAGTATAGTAGTGAGTGTGCAATGCTACGCTGCTTCTGTCAGCCAGGCTGTCAGTCTAGTAAGCCCGGACATGTGTAGTGAGTATAGTAGTGAGTGTGCAATGCTACGCTGCTTCTGTCAGCCAGGCTGTCAGTCTTGTAAGCCCGGACATGTGTAGTGAGTATAGTAGTGAGTGAGTGTGCAATGCTACGCTACTTCTGTGAGCCAGACTGTCAGTCTAGTAAGCCTGGACATGTGTAGTGAGTATAGTAGTGAGTGTGCAATGCTACGCTGCTTCTGTCAGCCAGGCTGTCAGTCTAGTAAGCCCGGACATGTGTAGTGAGTATAGTAGTGAGTGTGCAATGCTACGCTGCTTCTGTCAGCCAGGCTGTCAGTCTAGTAAGCCCGGACATGTGTAGTGAGTATAGTAGTGAGTGTGCAATGCTACGCTGCTTCTGTCAGCCAGGCTGTCAGTCTAGTAAGCCCGGACGTGTGTAGTGAGTATAGTAGTGAGTGTGCAATGCTACGCTGCTTCTGTCAGCCAGGCTGTCAGTCTAGTAAGCCCGGACATGTGTAGTGAGTATAGTAGTGAGTGAGTGTGCAATGCTATGCTGCTTCTGTGAGCCAGGCTGTCAGTCTAGTAAGCCCGGACATGTGTAGTGAGTATAGTAGTGAGTGAGTGTGCAATGCTATGCTGCTTCTGTGAGCCAGGCTGTCAGTCTAGTAAGCCCGGACATGTGTAGTGAGTATAGAAGTGAGTGTGCAATGCTACGCTGCTTCTGTTAGCCAGGCTGTCAGTCTAGTAAGCCCGGACATGTGTAGTGGGTATAGTAGTGAGTGTGCAATGCTACGCTGCTTCTGTGTGCCAGGCTGTCAGTTTAGTAAGCCCGGACATGTGTAGTGAGTATAGTAGTGAGTGAGTGTGCAATGCTACGCTGCTTCTGTCAGCCAGGCTGTCAGTCTAGTAAGCGGACATGTGTAGTGAGTATAGTAGTGAGTGTGCAATGCTACGCTGCTTCTGTGAGCCAGGCTGTCAGTCTAGTAAGCCCGGACATGTGTAGTGAGTATAGTAGTGAGTGTGCAATGCTACGCTGCTTCTGTCAGCCAGGCTGTCAGTCTAGTAAGCCCGGACATGTGTAGTGAGAATAGTAGTGAGTGTGCAATGCTACGCTGTTTCTGTCAGCCAGGCTGTCAGTCTAGTAAGCCCGGCCATGTGTAGTGAGTATAGTAGTGAGTGTGCAATGCTACGCTGCTTCTGTGAGCCAGGCTGTCAGTCTAGTAAGCCCGGACATGTGTAGTGAGTATAGTAGTGAGTGAGTGTGCAATTCTACGCTGCTTCTGTTAGTCTAGTAAGCCCGGCCATGTGTAGTGAGTATAGTAGTGAGTGTGCAATGCTACGCTGCTTCTGTAAGCCAGGCTGTCAGTCTAGTAATCCCGGACATGTGTAGTGAGTTTTGTAGTGAGTGTGCAATGCTACGCTGCTTCTGTGAGCCAGGCTGTCAGTCTAGTAAGCCCGGACATGTGTAGTGAGTATAGTAGTGAGTGTGCAATGCTACGCTGCTTCTGTCAGCCAGGCTGTCAGTCTAGTAAGCCCGGACATGTGTAGTGAGTATAGTAGTGAGTGTGCAATGCTACGCTGCTTCTGTCAGCCAGGCTGTCAGTCTAGTAAGCCCGGACATGTGTAGTGAGTATAGTAGTGAGTGAGTGTGCAATGCTACGCTACTTCTGTGAGCCAGACTGTCAGTCTAGTAAGCCCGGACATGTGTAGTGAGTATAGTAGTGAGTGAGTGTGCAATGCTACGCTGCTTCTGTGAGCCAGGCTGTCAGTCTAGTAAGCCCGGACATGTGTAGTGAGTGTAGTAGTGAGTGAGTGTGCAATGCTACGCTGCTTCTGTGAGCCAGGCTGTCAGTCTAGTAAGCCCGGCCATGTGTAGTGAGTATAGTAGTGAGTGTGCAATGCTACGCTGCTTTTGTGAGCCAGGCTGTCAGTCTAGTAACCCCGGACATGTGTAGTGAGTATAGTAGTGAGTGTGCAATGCTACGCTGCTTCTGTGAGCCAGGCTGTCAGTCTAGTAAGCCCGGACATGTGTAGTGAGTATAGTAGTAAGTGTGCAATGCTACGCTGCTTCTGTCAGCCAGGCTGTCAGTCTAGTAAGCCCGGACATGTGTAGTGAGTATAGTAGTGAGTGTGCAATGCTACGCTGCTTCTGTGAGCCAGGCTGTCAGTCTAGTAAGCCCGGACATGTGTAGTGAGTATAGTAGTGAGTGAGTGTGCAATGCTACGCTGCTTCTGTCAGCCAGGCTGTCAGTCTAGTAAGCCCGGACATGGGTAGTGAGTATAGTAGTGAGTGTGCAATGCTACGCTGCTTCTGTCAGCCAGGCTGTCAGTCTAGTAAGCCCGGACATGTGTAGTGAGTATAGTAGTGAGTGAGTGTGCAATGCTACGCTGCTTCTGTGAGCCAGGCTGTCAGTCTAGTAAGCCCGGACATGTGTAGTGAGTATAGTAGTGAGTGAGTGTGCAATGCTTTGCTGCTTCTGTGAGCCAGGCTGTCAGTCTAGTAAGCCCGGACATGTGTAGTGAGTATAGTAGTGAGTGAGTGTGCAATGCTATGCTGCTTCTGTGAGCCAGGCTGTCAGTCTAGTAAGCCCGGACATGTGTAGTGAGTATAGTAGTGAGTGAGTGTGCAATGCTATGCTGCTTCTGTGAGCCAGGCTGTCAGTCTTGTAAGCCCGGACATGTGTAGTGAGTATAGAAGTGAGTGTGCAATGCTACGCTGCTTCTGTCAGCCAGGCTGTCAGTCTAGTAAGCCCGGACATGTGTAGTGAGTATAGTAGTGAGTGTGCAATGCTACGCTGCTTCTGTCAGCCAGGCTGTCGGTCTAGTAAGCCCGGACATGTGTAGTGAGTATAGTAGTGAGTGAGTGTGCAATGCTACGCTGCTTCTGTCAGCCAGGCTGTCAGTCTAGTAAGCGGACATGTGTAGTGAGTATAGTAGTGAGTGTGCAATGCTACGCTGCTTCTGTGAGCCAGGCTGTCAGTCTAGTAAGCCCGGACATGTGTAGTGAGTATAGTAGTGAGTGTGCAATGCTACGCTGCTTCTGTCAGCCAGGCTGTCAGTCTAGTAAGCCCGGACATGTGTAGTGAGTATAGAAGTGAGTGTGCAATGCTACGCTGCTTCTGTGAGCCAGGCTGTCAGTCTAGTAAGCCCGGACATGTGTAGTGAGTATAGTAGTGAGTGTGCAATGCTACGCTGCTTCTGTCAGCCAGGCTGTCAGTCTAGTAAGCCCGGACATGTGTAGTGAGTATAGAAGTGAGTGTGCAATGCTACGCTGCTTCTGTCAGCCAGGCTGTCAGTCTAGTAAGCCCGGACATGTGTAGTGAGTATAGTAGTGAGTGTGCAATGCTACGCTGCTTCTGTCAGCCAGGCTGTCAGTCTAGTAAGCCCGGACATGTGTAGTGAGTATAGTAGTGAGTGTGCAATGCTACGCTGCTTCTGTCAGCCAGGCTGTCAGTCTAGTAAGCCCGGACATGTGTAGTGAGTATAGTAGTGAGTGTGCAATGCTACGCTGCTTCTGTCAGCCGAGCTGTCAGTCTAGTAAGCCCGGACATGTGTAGTGAGTATAGTAGTGAGTGTGCAATGCTACGCTGATTCTGTCAGCCAGGCTGTCAGTCTAGTAAGCCCGGACATGTGTAGTGAGTATAGTAGTGAGTGAGTGTGCAATGCTACGCTACTTCTGTGAGCCAGGCTGTCAGTCTAGTAAGCCCGGACATGTGTAGTGAGTAAAGTAGTGAGTGAGTGTGCAATGCTACGCTGCTTCTGTCAGCCAGGCTGTCAGTCTAGTAAGCCCGGACATGTGTAGTGAGTATAGTAGTGAGTGTGCAATGCTACGCTGCTTCTGTCAGCCAGGCTGTCAGTCTAGTAAGCCCGGACATGTGTAGTGAGTATAGTAGTGAAAGTGCAATGCTACGCTGTTTCTGTCAGCCAGGCTGTCAGTCTAGTAAGCCCGGCCATGTGTAGTGAGTATAGTAGTGAGTGTGCAATGCTACGCTGCTTCTGTGAGCCAGGCTGTCAGTCTAGTAAGCCCGGACATGTGTAGTGAGTATAGTAGTGAGTGAGTGTGCAATTCTACGCTGCTTCTGTCAGTCTAGTAAGCCCGGCCATGTGTAGTGAGTATAGTAGTGAGTGTGCAATGCTACGCTGCTTCTGTAAGCCAGGCTGTCAGTCTAGTAATCACGGACATGTGTAGTGAGTATAGTAGTGAGTGTGCAATGCTACAATGCTTCTGTTAGCCAGGCTGTCAGTCTAGTAAGCCCGGACATGTGTAGTGAGTATAGTAGTGAGTGTGCAATGCTACGCTGCTTTTGTCAGCCAGGCTGTCAGTCTAGTAAGCCCGGACATGTGTAGTGAGTATAGTAGTGAGTGTGCAATGCTACGCTGCTTCCGTCAGCCAGGCTGTCAGTCTAGTAAGCCCGGACATGTGTAGTGAGTATAGTAGTGAGTGAGTGTGCAATGCTACGCTACTTCTGTGAGCCAGACTGTCAGTCTAGTAAGCCCGGACATGTGTAGTGAGTATAGGAGTGAGTGAGTGTGCATTGCTACGCTGCTTCTGTGAGCCAGGCTGTCAGTCTAGTAAGCCCGGACATGTGTAGTGAGTATAGTAGTGAGTGAGTGTGCAATGCTACGCTGCTTCTGTGAGCCAGGCTGTCAGTCTAGTAAGCCCGGACATGTGTAGTGAGTATAGTAGTGAGTGTGCAATGCTACGCTGCTTCTGTGAGCCAGGCTGTCAGTCTAGTAAGCCCGGACATGTGTAGTGAGTATAGTAGTGAGTGTGCAATGCTACGCTGCTTCTGTCAGCCAGGCTGTCAGTCTAGTAAGCCCGGACATGTGTAGTGAGTATAGTAGTGAGTGTGCAATGCTACGCTGCTTCTGTGAGCCAGGCTGTCAGTCTAGTAAGCCCGGACATGTGTAGTGAGTATAGTAGTGAGTAAGTGTGCAATGCTACGCTGCTTCTGTCAGCCAGGCTGTCAGTCTAGTAAGCCCGGACATGGGTAGTGAGTATAGTAGTGAGTGTGCAATGCTACGCTGCTTCTGTCAGCCAGGCTGTCAGTCTAGTAAGCCCGGCCATGTGTAGTGAGTATAGTAGTGAGTGAGTGTGCAATGCTACGCTGCTTCTGTGAGCCAGGCTGTCAGTCTAATAAGCCCGGACATGTGTAGTGAGTATAGTAGTGAGTGAGTGTGCAATGCTATGCTGCTTCTGTGAGCCAGGCTGTCAGTCTAGTAAGCCCGGACATGTGTAGTGAGTATAGTAGTGAGTGAGTGTGCAATGCTACGCTGCTTCTGTCAGCCAGGCTGTCAGTCTAGTAAGCGGACATGTGTAGTGAGTATAGTAGTGAGTGTGCAATGCTACGCTGCTTCTGTGAGCCAGGCTGTCAGTCTAGTAAACCCGGACATGTGTAGTGAGTATAGTAGTGAGTGTGCAATGCTACGCTGCTTCTGTCAGCCAGGCTGTCAGTCTAGTAAGCCCGGACATGTGTAGTGAGTATAGTAGTGAGTGTGCAATGCTACGCTGCTTCTGTCAGCCAGGCTGTCAGTCTTGTAAGCCCGGACATGTGTAGTGAGTATAGTAGTGAGTGAATGTGCAATGCTACGCTACTTCTGTGAGCCAGACTGTCAGTCTAGTAAGCCTGGACATGTGTAGTGAGTATAGTAGTGAGTGTGCAATGCTACGCTGCTTCTGTCAGCCAGGCTGTCAGTCTAGTAAGCCCGGACATGTGTAGTGAGTATAGTAGTGAGTGTGCAATGCTACGCTGCTTCTGTCAGCCAGGCTGTCAGTCTAGTAAGCCCGGACATGTGTAGTGAGTATAGTAGTGAGTGTGCAATGCTACGCTGCTTCTGTCAGCCAGGCTGTCAGTCTAGTAAGCCCGGACGTGTGTAGTGAGTATAGTAGTGAGTGTGCAATGCTACGCTGCTTCTGTCAGCCAGGCTGTCAGTCTAGTAAGCCCGGACATGTGTAGTGAGTATAGTAGTGAGTGAGTGTGCAATGCTATGCTGCTTCTGTGAGCCAGGCTGTCAGTCTAGTAAGCCCGGACATGTGTAGTGAGTATAGTAGTGAGTGAGTGTGCAATGCTATGCTGCTTCTGTGAGCCAGGCTGTCAGTCTAGTAAGCCCGGACATGTGTAGTGAGTATAGAAGTGAGTGTGCAATGCTACGCTGCTTCTGTTAGCCAGGCTGTCAGTCTAGTAAGCCCGGACATGTGTAGTGAGTATAGTAGTGAGTGTGCAATGCTACGCTGCTTCTGTGTGCCAGGCTGTCAGTTTAGTAAGCCCGGACATGTGTAGTGAGTATAGTAGTGAGTGAGTGTGCAATGCTACGCTGCTTCTGTCAGCCAGGCTGTCAGTCTAGTAAGCGGACATGTGTAGTGAGTATAGTAGTGAGTGTGCAATGCTACGCTGCTTCTGTGAGCCAGGCTGTCAGTCTAGTAAGCCTGGACATGTGTAGTGAGTATAGTAGTGAGTGTGCAATGCTACGCTGCTTCTGTCAGCCAGGCTGTCAGTCTAGTAAGCCCGGACATGTGTAGTGAGAATAGTAGTGAGTGTGCAATGCTACGCTGTTTCTGTCAGCCAGGCTGTCAGTCTAGTAAGCCCGGCCATGTGTAGTGAGTATAGTAGTGAGTGTGCAATGCTACGCTGCTTCTGTGAGCCAGGCTGTCAGTCTAGTAAGCCCGGACATGTGTAGTGAGTATAGTAGTGAGTGAGTGTGCAATTCTACGCTGCTTCTGTAAGTCTAGTAAGCCCGGCCATGTGTAGTGAGTATAGTAGTGAGTGTGCAATGCTACGCTGCTTCTGTAAGCCAGGCTGTCAGTCTAGTAATCCCGGACATGTGTAGTGAGTTTTGTAGTGAGTGTGCAATGCTACGCTGCTTCTGTGAGCCAGGCTGTCAGTCTAGTAAGCCCGGACATGTGTAGTGAGTATAGTAGTGAGTGTGCAATGCAACGCTGCTTCTGTCAGCCAGGCTGTCAGTCTAGTAAGCCCGGACATGTGTAGTGAGTATAGTAGTGAGTGTGCAATGCTACGCTGCTTCTGTCAGCCAGGCTGTCAGTCTAGTAAGCCCGGACATGTGTAGTGAGTATAGTAGTGAGTGAGTGTGCAATGCTACGCTACTTCTGTGAGCCAGACTGTCAGTCTAGTAAGCCCGGACATGTGTAGTGAGTATAGTAGTGAGTGAGTGTGCAATGCTACGCTGCTTCTGTGAGCCAGGCTGTCAGTCTAGTAAGCCCGGACATGTGTAGTGAGTGTAGTAGTGAGTGAGTGTGCAATGCTACGCTGCTTCTGTGAGCCAGGCTGTCAGTCTAGTAAGCCCGGCCATGTGTAGTGAGTATAGTAGTGAGTGTGCAATGCTACGCTGCTTCTGTGAGCCAGGCTGTCAGTCTAGTAAGCCCGGACATGTGTAGTGAGTATAGTAGTGAGTGTGCAATGCTACGCTGCTTCTGTGAGCCAGGCTGTCAGTCTAGTAAGCCCGGACATGTGTAGTGAGTATAGTAGTAAGTGTGCAATGCTACGCTGCTTCTGTCAGCCAGGCTGTCAGTCTAGTAAGCCCGGACATGTGTAGTGAGTATAGTAGTGAGTGTGCAATGCTACGCTGCTTCTGTGAGCCAGGCTGTCAGTCTAGTAAGCCCGGACATGTGTAGTGAGTATAGTAGTGAGTGAGTGTGCAATGCTACGCTGCTTCTGTCAGCCAGGCTGTCAGTCTAGTAAGCCCGGACATGGGTAGTGAGTATAGTAGTGAGTGTGCAATGCTACGCTGCTTCTGTCAGCCAGGCTGTCAGTCTAGTAAGCCCGGACATGTGTAGTGAGTATAGTAGTGAGTGAGTGTGCAATGCTACGCTGCTTCTGTGAGCCAGGCTGTCAGTCTAGTAAGCCCGGACATGTGTAGTGAGTATAGTAGTGAGTGAGTGTGCAATGCTTTGCTGCTTCTGTGAGCCAGGCTGTCAGTCTAGTAAGCCCGGACATGTGTAGTGAGTATAGTAGTGAGTGAGTGTGCAATGCTATGCTGCTTCTGTGAGCCAGGCTGTCAGTCTAGTAAGCCCGGACATGTGTAGTGAGTATAGTAGTGAGTGAGTGTGCAATGCTATGCTGCTTCTGTGAGCCAGGCTGTCAGTCTTGTAAGCCCGGACATGTGTAGTGAGTATAGAAGTGAGTGTGCAATGCTACGCTGCTTCTGTCAGCCAGGCTGTCAGTCTAGTAAGCCCGGACATGTGTAGTGAGTATAGTAGTGAGTGTGCAATGCTACGCTGCTTCTGTCAGCCAGGCTGTCGGTCTAGTAAGCCCGGACATGTGTAGTGAGTATAGTAGTGAGTGAGTGTGCAATGCTACGCTGCTTCTGTCAGCCAGGCTGTCAGTCTAGTAAGCGGACATGTGTAGTGAGTATAGTAGTGAGTGTGCAATGCTACGCTGCTTCTGTGAGCCAGGCTGTCAGTCTAGTAAGCCCGGACATGTGTAGTGAGTATAGTAGTGAGTGTGCAATGCTACGCTGCTTCTGTCAGCCAGGCTGTCAGTCTAGTAAGCCCGGACATGTGTAGTGAGTATAGTAGTGAGTGTGCAATGCTACGCTGCTTCTGTGAGCCAGGCTGTCAGTCTAGTAAGCCCGGACATGTGTAGTGAGTATAGTAGTGAGTGTGCAATGCTACGCTGCTTCTGTCAGCCAGGCTGTCAGTCTAGTAAGCCTGGACATGTGTAGTGAGTATAGTAGTGAGTGTGCAATGCTACGCTGCTTCTGCCAGCCAGGCTGTCAGTCTAGTAAGCCCGGACATGTGTAGTGAGTATAGTAGTGAGTGTGCAATGCTACGCTGCTTCTGTCAGCCAGGCTGTCAGTCTAGTAAGCCCGGACATGTGTAGTGAGTAAAGAAGTGAGTGTGCAATGCTACGCTGCTTCTGTCAGCCAGGCTGTCAGTCTAGTAAGCCCGGACATGTGTAGTGAGTATAGTAGTGAGTGTGCAATGCTACGCTGCTTCTGTCAGCCAGGCTGTCAGTCTAGTAAGCCCGGACATGTGTAGTGAGTATAGTAGTGAGTGTGCAATGCTACGCTGCTTCTGTCAGCCAGGCTGTCAGTCTAGTAAGCCCGGACATGTGTAGTGAGTATAGTAGTGAGTGTGCAATGCTACGCTGCTTCTGTCAGCCGAGCTGTCAGTCTAGTAAGCCCGGACATGTGTAGTGAGTATAGTAGTGAGTGTGCAATGTTACGCTGATTCTGTCAGCCAGGCTGTCAGTCTAGTAAGCCCGGACATGTGTAGTGAGTATAGTAGTGAGTGAGTGTGCAATGCTACGCTACTTCTGTGAGCCAGGCTGTCAGTCTAGTAAGCCCGGACATGTGTAGTGAGTATAGTAGTGAGTGAGTGTGCAATGCTTCGCTGCTTCTGTCAGCCAGGCTGTCAGTCTAGTAAGCCCGGACATGTGTAGTGAGTATAGTAGTGAGTGTGCAATGCTACGCTGCTTCTGTCAGCCAGGCTGTCAGTCTAGTAAGCCCGGACATGTGTAGTGAGTATAGTAGTGAGTGTGCAATGCTACGCTGTTTCTGTCAGCCAGGCTGTCAGTCTAGTAAGCCCGGCCATGTGTAGTGAGTATAGTAGTGAGTGTGCAATGCTACGCTGCTTCTGTGAGCCAGGCTGTCAGTCTAGTAAGCCCGGACATGTGTAGTGAGTATAGTAGTGAGTGAGTGTGCAATTCTACGCTGCTTCTGTCAGTCTAGTAAGCCCGGCCATGTGTAGTGAGAATAGTAGTGAGTGTGCAATGCTACGCTGCTTCTGTAAGCCAGGCTGTCAGTCTAGTAATCACGGACATGTGTAGTGAGTATAGTAGTGAGTGTGCAATGCTACAATGCTTCTGTTAGCCAGGCTGTCAGTCTAGTAAGCCCGGACATGTGTAGTGAGTATAGTAGTGAGTGTGCAATGCTACGCTGCTTTTGTCAGCCAGGCTGTCAGTCTAGTAAGCCCGGACATGTGTAGTGAGTATAGTAGTGAGTGTGCAATGCTACGCTGCTTCCGTCAGCCAGGCTGTCAGTCTAGTAAGCCCGGACATGTGTAGTGAGTATAGTAGTGAGTGAGTGTGCAATGGTACGCTACTTCTGTGAGCCAGACTGTCAGTCTAGTAAGCCCGGACATGTGTAGTGAGTATAGGAGTGAGTGAGTGTGCATTGCTACGCTGCTTCTGTGAGCCAGGCTGTCAGTCTAGTAAGCCCGGACATGTGTAGTGAGTATAGTAGTGAGTGAGTGTGCAATGCTACGCTGCTTCTGTGAGCCAGGCTGTCAGTCTAGTAAGCCCGGACATGTGTAGTGAGTGTAGTAGTGAGTGAGTGTGCAATGCTACGCTGCTTCTGTGAGCCAGGCTGTCAGTCTAGTAAGCCCGGTTATGTGTAGTGAGTATAGTAGTGAGTGTGCAATGCTACGCTGCTTCTGTGAGCCAGGCTGTCAGTCTTGTAAGCCCGGACATGTGTAGTGAGTATAGTAGTGAGTGTGCAATGCTACGCTGCTTTTGTCAGCCATGCTGTCAGTCTAGTAAGCCCGGCCATGTGTAGTGAGTATAGTAGTGAGTGTGCAATGCTACGCTGCTTCTGTAAGCCAGGCTGTCAGTCTAGTAATCACGGACATGTGTAGTGAGTATAGTAGTGAGTGTGCAATGCTACAATGCTTCTGTTAGCCAGGCTGTCAGTCTAGTAAGCCCGGACATGTGTAGTGAGTATAGTAGTGAGTGTGCAATGCTACGCTGCTTTTGTCAGCCAGGCTGTCAGTCTAGTAAGCCCGGACATGTGTAGTGAGTATAGTAGTGAGTGTGCAATGCTACGCTGCTTCCGTCAGCCAGGCTGTCAGTCTAGTAAGCCCGGACATGTGTAGTGAGTATAGTAGTGAGTGAGTGTGCAATGCTACGCTACTTCTGTGAGCCAGACTGTCAGTCTAGTAAGCCCGGACATGTGTAGTGAGTATAGGAGTGAGTGAGTGTGCATTGCTACGCTGCTTCTGTGAGCCAGGCTGTCAGTCTAGTAAGCCCGGACATGTGTAGTGAGTACAGTCGTGAGTGTACAATGCTACGCTGCTTTTGTCAGCCAGGCTGTCAGTCTAGTAAGCCCGGACATGTGTAGTGAGTATAGTAGTGAGTGTGCAATGCTACGCTGCTTCCGTCAGCCAGGCTGTCAGTCTAGTAAGCCCGGACATGTGTAGTGAGTATAGTAGTGAGTGAGTGTGCAATGCTACGCTACTTCTGTGAGCCAGACTGTCAGTCTAGTAAGCCCGGACATGTGTAGTGAGTATAGGAGTGAGTGAGTGTGCATTGCTACGCTGCTTCTGTGAGCCAGACTGTCAGTCTAGTAAGCCCGGACATGTGTAGTGAGTATAGTAGTGAGTGAGTGTGCAATGCTACGCTGCTTCTGTGAGCCAGGCTGTCAGTCTAGTAAGCCCGGACATGTGTAGTGAGTATAGTAGTGAGTGTGCAATGCTACGCTGCTTCTGTGAGCCAGGCTGTCAGTCTAGAAAGCCCGGACATGTGTAGTGAGTATAGTAGTGAGTGTGCAATGCTACGCTGCTTCTGTCAGCCAGGCTGTCAGTCTAGTAAGCCCGGACATGTGTAGTGAGTATAGTAGTGAGTGTGCAATGCTACGCTGCTTCTGTGAGCCAGGCTGTCAGTCTAGTAAGCCCGGACATGTGTAGTGAGTATAGTAGTGAGTAAGTGTGCAATGCTACGCTGCTTCTGTCAGCCAGGCTGTCAGTCTAGTAAGCCCGGACATGGGTAGTGAGTATAGTAGTGAGTGTGCAATGCTACGCTGCTTCTGTCAGCCAGGCTGTCAGTCTAGTAAGCCCGGCCATGTGTAGTGAGTATAGTAGTGAGTGAGTGTGCAATGCTACGCTGCTTCTGTGAGCCAGGCTGTCAGTCTAATAAGCCCGGACATGTGTAGTGAGTATAGTAGTGAGTGAGTGTGCAATGCTATGCTGCTTCTGTGAGCCAGGCTGTCAGTCTAGTAAGCCCGGACATGTGTAGTGAGTATAGTAGTGAGTGAGTGTGCAATGCTACGCTGCTTCTGTCAGCCAGGCTGTCAGTCTAGTAAGCGGACATGTGTAGTGAGTATAGTAGTGAGTGTGCAATGCTACGCTGCTTCTGTGAGCCAGGCTGTCAGTCTAGTAAACCCGGACATGTGTAGTGAGTATAGTAGTGAGTGTGCAATGCTACGCTGCTTCTGTCAGCCAGGCTGTCAGTCTAGTAAGCCCGGACATGTGTAGTGAGTATAGTAGTGAGTGTGCAATGCTACGCTGCTTCTGTCAGCCAGGCTGTCAGTCTTGTAAGCCCGGACATGTGTAGTGAGTATAGTAGTGAGTGAGTGTGCAATGCTACGCTACTTCTGTGAGCCAGACTGTCAGTCTAGTAAGCCTGGACATGTGTAGTGAGTATAGTAGTGAGTGTGCAATGCTACGCTGCTTCTGTCAGCCAGGCTGTCAGTCTAGTAAGCCCGGACATGTGTAGTGAGTATAGTAGTGAGTGTGCAATGCTACGCTGCTTCTGTCAGCCAGGCTGTCAGTCTAGTAAGCCCGGACATGTGTAGTGAGTATAGTAGTGAGTGTGCAATGCTACGCTGCTTCTGTCAGCCAGGCTGTCAGTCTAGTAAGCCCGGACATGTGTAGTGAGAATAGTAGTGAGTGTGCAATGCTACGCTGTTTCTGTCAGCCAGGCTGTCAGTCTAGTAAGCCCGGCCATGTGTAGTGAGTATAGTAGTGAGTGTGCAATGCTACGCTGCTTCTGTGAGCCAGGCTGTCAGTCTAGTAAGCCCGGACATGTGTAGTGAGTATAGTAGTGAGTGAGTGTGCAATTCTACGCTGCTTCTGTAAGTCTAGTAAGCCCGGCCATGTGTAGTGAGTATAGTAGTGAGTGTGCAATGCTACGCTGCTTCTGTAAGCCAGGCTGTCAGTCTAGTAATCCCGGACATGTGTAGTGAGTTTTGTAGTGAGTGTGCAATGCTACGCTGCTTCTGTGAGCCAGGCTGTCAGTCTAGTAAGCCCGGACATGTGTAGTGAGTATAGTAGTGAGTGTGCAATGCAACGCTGCTTCTGTCAGCCAGGCTGTCAGTCTAGTAAGCCCGGACATGTGTAGTGAGTATAGTAGTGAGTGTGCAATGCTACGCTGCTTCTGTCAGCCAGGCTGTCAGTCTAGTAAGCCCGGACATGTGTAGTGAGTATAGTAGTGAGTGAGTGTGCAATGCTACGCTACTTCTGTGAGCCAGACTGTCAGTCTAGTAAGCCCGGACATGTGTAGTGAGTATAGTAGTGAGTGAGTGTGCAATGCTACGCTGCTTCTGTGAGCCAGGCTGTCAGTCTAGTAAGCCCGGACATGTGTAGTGAGTGTAGTAGTGAGTGAGTGTGCAATGCTACGCTGCTTCTGTGAGCCAGGCTGTCAGTCTAGTAAGCCCGGCCATGTGTAGTGAGTATAGTAGTGAGTGTGCAATGCTACGCTGCTTCTGTGAGCCAGGCTGTCAGTCTAGTAAGCCCGGACATGTGTAGTGAGTATAGTAGTGAGTGTGCAATGCTACGCTGCTTCTGTGAGCCAGGCTGTCAGTCTAGTAAGCCCGGACATGTGTAGTGAGTATAGTAGTAAGTGTGCAATGCTACGCTGCTTCTGTCAGCCAGGCTGTCAGTCTAGTAAGCCCGGACATGTGTAGTGAGTATAGTAGTGAGTGTGCAATGCTACGCTGCTTCTGTGAGCCAGGCTGTCAGTCTAGTAAGCCCGGACATGTGTAGTGAGTATAGTAGTGAGTGAGTGTGCAATGCTACGCTGCTTCTGTCAGCCAGGCTGTCAGTCTAGTAAGCCCGGACATGGGTAGTGAGTATAGTAGTGAGTGTGCAATGCTACGCTGCTTCTGTCAGCCAGGCTGTCAGTCTAGTAAGCCCGGACATGTGTAGTGAGTATAGTAGTGAGTGAGTGTGCAATGCTACGCTGCTTCTGTGAGCCAGGCTGTCAGTCTAGTAAGCCCGGACATGTGTAGTGAGTATAGTAGTGAGTGAGTGTGCAATGCTTTGCTGCTTCTGTGAGCCAGGCTGTCAGTCTAGTAAGCCCGGACATGTGTAGTGAGTATAGTAGTGAGTGAGTGTGCAATGCTATGCTGCTTCTGTGAGCCAGGCTGTCAGTCTAGTAAGCCCGGACATGTGTAGTGAGTATAGTAGTGAGTGAGTGTGCAATGCTATGCTGCTTCTGTGAGCCAGGCTGTCAGTCTTGTAAGCCCGGACATGTGTAGTGAGTATAGAAGTGAGTGTGCAATGCTACGCTGCTTCTGTCAGCCAGGCTGTCAGTCTAGTAAGCCCGGACATGTGTAGTGAGTATAGTAGTGAGTGTGCAATGCTACGCTGCTTCTGTCAGCCAGGCTGTCGGTCTAGTAAGCCCGGACATGTGTAGTGAGTATAGTAGTGAGTGAGTGTGCAATGCTACGCTGCTTCTGTCAGCCAGGCTGTCAGTCTAGTAAGCGGACATGTGTAGTGAGTATAGTAGTGAGTGTGCAATGCTACGCTGCTTCTGTGAGCCAGGCTGTCAGTCTAGTAAGCCCGGACATGTGTAGTGAGTATAGTAGTGAGTGTGCAATGCTACGCTGCTTCTGTCAGCCAGGCTGTCAGTCTAGTAAGCCCGGACATGTGTAGTGAGTATAGTAGTGAGTGTGCAATGCTACGCTGCTTCTGTGAGCCAGGCTGTCAGTCTAGTAAGCCCGGACATGTGTAGTGAGTATAGTAGTGAGTGTGCAATGCTACGCTGCTTCTGTCAGCCAGGCTGTCAGTCTAGTAAGCCTGGACATGTGTAGTGAGTATAGTAGTGAGTGTGCAATGCTACGCTGCTTCTGCCAGCCAGGCTGTCAGTCTAGTAAGCCCGGACATGTGTAGTGAGTATAGTAGTGAGTGTGCAATGCTACGCTGCTTCTGTCAGCCAGGCTGTCAGTCTAGTAAGCCCGGACATGTGTAGTGAGTAAAGAAGTGAGTGTGCAATGCTACGCTGCTTCTGTCAGCCAGGCTGTCAGTCTAGTAAGCCCGGACATGTGTAGTGAGTATAGTAGTGAGTGTGCAATGCTACGCTGCTTCTGTCAGCCAGGCTGTCAGTCTAGTAAGCCCGGACATGTGTAGTGAGTATAGTAGTGAGTGTGCAATGCTACGCTGCTTCTGTCAGCCAGGCTGTCAGTCTAGTAAGCCCGGACATGTGTAGTGAGTATAGTAGTGAGTGTGCAATGCTACGCTGCTTCTGTCAGCCGAGCTGTCAGTCTAGTAAGCCCGGACATGTGTAGTGAGTATAGTAGTGAGTGTGCAATGTTACGCTGATTCTGTCAGCCAGGCTGTCAGTCTAGTAAGCCCGGACATGTGTAGTGAGTATAGTAGTGAGTGAGTGTGCAATGCTACGCTACTTCTGTGAGCCAGGCTGTCAGTCTAGTAAGCCCGGACATGTGTAGTGAGTATAGTAGTGAGTGAGTGTGCAATGCTTCGCTGCTTCTGTCAGCCAGGCTGTCAGTCTAGTAAGCCCGGACATGTGTAGTGAGTATAGTAGTGAGTGTGCAATGCTACGCTGCTTCTGTCAGCCAGGCTGTCAGTCTAGTAAGCCCGGACATGTGTAGTGAGTATAGTAGTGAGTGTGCAATGCTACGCTGTTTCTGTCAGCCAGGCTGTCAGTCTAGTAAGCCCGGCCATGTGTAGTGAGTATAGTAGTGAGTGTGCAATGCTACGCTGCTTCTGTGAGCCAGGCTGTCAGTCTAGTAAGCCCGGACATGTGTAGTGAGTATAGTAGTGAGTGAGTGTGCAATTCTACGCTGCTTCTGTCAGTCTAGTAAGCCCGGCCATGTGTAGTGAGAATAGTAGTGAGTGTGCAATGCTACGCTGCTTCTGTAAGCCAGGCTGTCAGTCTAGTAATCACGGACATGTGTAGTGAGTATAGTAGTGAGTGTGCAATGCTACAATGCTTCTGTTAGCCAGGCTGTCAGTCTAGTAAGCCCGGACATGTGTAGTGAGTATAGTAGTGAGTGTGCAATGCTACGCTGCTTTTGTCAGCCAGGCTGTCAGTCTAGTAAGCCCGGACATGTGTAGTGAGTATAGTAGTGAGTGTGCAATGCTACGCTGCTTCCGTCAGCCAGGCTGTCAGTCTAGTAAGCCCGGACATGTGTAGTGAGTATAGTAGTGAGTGAGTGTGCAATGGTACGCTACTTCTGTGAGCCAGACTGTCAGTCTAGTAAGCCCGGACATGTGTAGTGAGTATAGGAGTGAGTGAGTGTGCATTGCTACGCTGCTTCTGTGAGCCAGGCTGTCAGTCTAGTAAGCCCGGACATGTGTAGTGAGTATAGTAGTGAGTGAGTGTGCAATGCTACGCTGCTTCTGTGAGCCAGGCTGTCAGTCTAGTAAGCCCGGACATGTGTAGTGAGTGTAGTAGTGAGTGAGTGTGCAATGCTACGCTGCTTCTGTGAGCCAGGCTGTCAGTCTAGTAAGCCCGGTTATGTGTAGTGAGTATAGTAGTGAGTGTGCAATGCTACGCTGCTTCTGTGAGCCAGGCTGTCAGTCTTGTAAGCCCGGACATGTGTAGTGAGTATAGTAGTGAGTGTGCAATGCTACGCTGCTTTTGTCAGCCATGCTGTCAGTCTAGTAAGCCCGGCCATGTGTAGTGAGTATAGTAGTGAGTGTGCAATGCTACGCTGCTTCTGTAAGCCAGGCTGTCAGTCTAGTAATCACGGACATGTGTAGTGAGTATAGTAGTGAGTGTGCAATGCTACAATGCTTCTGTTAGCCAGGCTGTCAGTCTAGTAAGCCCGGACATGTGTAGTGAGTATAGTAGTGAGTGTGCAATGCTACGCTGCTTTTGTCAGCCAGGCTGTCAGTCTAGTAAGCCCGGACATGTGTAGTGAGTATAGTAGTGAGTGTGCAATGCTACGCTGCTTCCGTCAGCCAGGCTGTCAGTCTAGTAAGCCCGGACATGTGTAGTGAGTATAGTAGTGAGTGAGTGTGCAATGCTACGCTACTTCTGTGAGCCAGACTGTCAGTCTAGTAAGCCCGGACATGTGTAGTGAGTATAGGAGTGAGTGAGTGTGCATTGCTACGCTGCTTCTGTGAGCCAGGCTGTCAGTCTAGTAAGCCCGGACATGTGTAGTGAGTACAGTCGTGAGTGTACAATGCTACGCTGCTTTTGTCAGCCAGGCTGTCAGTCTAGTAAGCCCGGACATGTGTAGTGAGTATAGTAGTGAGTGTGCAATGCTACGCTGCTTCCGTCAGCCAGGCTGTCAGTCTAGTAAGCCCGGACATGTGTAGTGAGTATAGTAGTGAGTGAGTGTGCAATGCTACGCTACTTCTGTGAGCCAGACTGTCAGTCTAGTAAGCCCGGACATGTGTAGTGAGTATAGGAGTGAGTGAGTGTGCATTGCTACGCTGCTTCTGTGAGCCAAACTGTCAGTCTAGTAAGCCCGGACATGTGTAGTGAGTATAGTAGTGAGTGAGTGTGCAATGCTACGCTGCTTCTGTGAGCCAGGCTGTCAGTCTAGTAAGCCCGGACATGTGTAGTGAGTATAGTAGTGAGTGTGCAATGCTACGCTGCTTCTGTGAGCCAGGCTGTCAGTCTAGAAAGCCCGGACATGTGTAGTGAGTATAGTAGTGAGTGTGCAATGCTACGCTGCTTCTGTCAGCCAGGCTGTCAGTCTAGTAAGCCCGGACATGTGTAGTGAGTATAGTAGTGAGTGTGCAATGCTACGCTGCTTCTGTGAGCCAGGCTGTCAGTCTAGTAAGCCCGGACATGTGTAGTGAGTATAGTAGTGAGTAAGTGTGCAATGCTACGCTGCTTCTGTCAGCCAGGCTGTCAGTCTAGTAAGCCCGGACATGGGTAGTGAGTATAGTAGTGAGTGTGCAATGCTACGCTGCTTCTGTCAGCCAGGCTGTCAGTCTAGTAAGCCCGGCCATGTGTAGTGAGTATAGTAGTGAGTGAGTGTGCAATGCTACGCTGCTTCTGTGAGCCAGGCTGTCAGTCTAATAAGCCCGGACATGTGTAGTGAGTATAGTAGTGAGTGAGTGTGCAATGCTATGCTGCTTCTGTGAGCCAGGCTGTCAGTCTAGTAAGCCCGGACATGTGTAGTGAGTATAGTAGTGAGTGAGTGTGCAATGCTACGCTGCTTCTGTCAGCCAGGCTGTCAGTCTAGTAAGCGGACATGTGTAGTGAGTATAGTAGTGAGTGTGCAATGCTACGCTGCTTCTGTGAGCCAGGCTGTCAGTCTAGTAAACCCGGACATGTGTAGTGAGTATAGTAGTGAGTGTGCAATGCTACGCTGCTTCTGTCAGCCAGGCTGTCAGTCTAGTAAGCCCGGACATGTGTAGTGAGTATAGTAGTGAGTGTGCAATGCTACGCTGCTTCTGTCAGCCAGGCTGTCAGTCTTGTAAGCCCGGACATGTGTAGTGAGTATAGTAGTGAGTGAGTGTGCAATGCTACGCTACTTCTGTGAGCCAGACTGTCAGTCTAGTAAGCCTGGACATGTGTAGTGAGTATAGTAGTGAGTGTGCAATGCTACGCTGCTTCTGTCAGCCAGGCTGTCAGTCTAGTAAGCCCGGACATGTGTAGTGAGTATAGTAGTGAGTGTGCAATGCTACGCTGCTTCTGTCAGCCAGGCTGTCAGTCTAGTAAGCCCGGACATGTGTAGTGAGTATAGTAGTGAGTGTGCAATGCTACGCTGCTTCTGTCAGCCAGGCTGTCAGTCTAGTAAGCCCGGACGTGTGTAGTGAGTATAGTAGTGAGTGTGCAATGCTACGCTGCTTCTGTCAGCCAGGCTGTCAGTCTAGTAAGCCCGGACATGTGTAGTGAGTATAGTAGTGAGTGAGTGTGCAATGCTATGCTGCTTCTGTGAGCCAGGCTGTCAGTCTAGTAAGCCCGGACATGTGTAGTGAGTATAGTAGTGAGTGAGTGTGCAATGCTATGCTGCTTCTGTGAGCCAGGCTGTCAGTCTAGTAAGCCCGGACATGTGTAGTGAGTATAGAAGTGAGTGTGCAATGCTACGCTGCTTCTGTTAGCCAGGCTGTCAGTCTAGTAAGCCCGGACATGTGTAGTGAGTATAGTAGTGAGTGTGCAATGCTACGCTGCTTCTGTGTGCCAGGCTGTCAGTTTAGTAAGCCCGGACATGTGTAGTGAGTATAGTAGTGAGTGAGTGTGCAATGCTACGCTGCTTCTGTCAGCCAGGCTGTCAGTCTAGTAAGCGGACATGTGTAGTGAGTATAGTAGTGAGTGTGCAATGCTACGCTGCTTCTGTGAGCCAGGCTGTCAGTCTAGTAAGCCCGGACATGTGTAGTGAGTATAGTAGTGAGTGTGCAATGCTACGCTGCTTCTGTCAGCCAGGCTGTCAGTCTAGTAAGCCCGGACATGTGTAGTGAGAATAGTAGTGAGTGTGCAATGCTACGCTGTTTCTGTCAGCCAGGCTGTCAGTCTAGTAAGCCCGGCCATGTGTAGTGAGTATAGTAGTGAGTGTGCAATGCTACGCTGCTTCTGTGAGCCAGGCTGTCAGTCTAGTAAGCCCGGACATGTGTAGTGAGTATAGTAGTGAGTGAGTGTGCAATTCTACGCTGCTTCTGTAAGTCTAGTAAGCCCGGCCATGTGTAGTGAGTATAGTAGTGAGTGTGCAATGCTACGCTGCTTCTGTAAGCCAGGCTGTCAGTCTAGTAATCCCGGACATGTGTAGTGAGTTTTGTAGTGAGTGTGCAATGCTACGCTGCTTCTGTGAGCCAGGCTGTCAGTCTAGTAAGCCCGGACATGTGTAGTGAGTATAGTAGTGAGTGTGCAATGCTACGCTGCTTCTGTCAGCCAGGCTGTCAGTCTAGTAAGCCCGGACATGTGTAGTGAGTATAGTAGTGAGTGTGCAATGCTACGCTGCTTCTGTCAGCCAGGCTGTCAGTCTAGTAAGCCCGGACATGTGTAGTGAGTATAGTAGTGAGTGAGTGTGCAATGCTACGCTACTTCTGTGAGCCAGACTGTCAGTCTAGTAAGCCCGGACATGTGTAGTGAGTATAGTAGTGAGTGAGTGTGCAATGCTACGCTGCTTCTGTGAGCCAGGCTGTCAGTCTAGTAAGCCCGGACATGTGTAGTGAGTGTAGTAGTGAGTGAGTGTGCAATGCTACGCTGCTTCTGTGAGCCAGGCTGTCAGTCTAGTAAGCCCGGCCATGTGTAGTGAGTATAGTAGTGAGTGTGCAATGCTACGCTGCTTCTGTGAGCCAGGCTGTCAGTCTAGTAAGCCCGGACATGTGTAGTGAGTATAGTAGTGAGTGTGCAATGCTACGCTGCTTCTGTGAGCCAGGCTGTCAGTCTAGTAAGCCCGGACATGTGTAGTGAGTATAGTAGTAAGTGTGCAATGCTACGCTGCTTCTGTCAGCCAGGCTGTCAGTCTAGTAAGCCCGGACATGTGTAGTGAGTATAGTAGTGAGTGTGCAATGCTACGCTGCTTCTGTGAGCCAGGCTGTCAGTCTAGTAAGCCCGGACATGTGTAGTGAGTATAGTAGTGAGTGAGTGTGCAATGCTACGCTGCTTCTGTCAGCCAGGCTGTCAGTCTAGTAAGCCCGGACATGGGTAGTGAGTATAGTAGTGAGTGTGCAATGCTACGCTGCT
This sequence comes from Isoperla grammatica, assembly GCA_945910005.1. Classification (NCBI taxonomy): domain Eukaryota; kingdom Metazoa; phylum Arthropoda; class Insecta; order Plecoptera; family Perlodidae; genus Isoperla; species Isoperla grammatica. Next base: position 39,595,628 of record OX246745.1, read on the forward strand.
TCTGTCAGCCAGGCTGTCAGTCTAGTAAGCCCGGACATGTGTAGTGAGTATAGTAGTGAGTGAGTGTGCAATGCTACGCTGCTTCTGTGAGCCAGGCTGTCAGTCTAGTAAGCCCGGACATGTGTAGTGAGTATAGTAGTGAGTGAGTGTGCAATGCTTTGCTGCTTCTGTGAGCCAGGCTGTCAGTCTAGTAAGCCCGGACATGTGTAGTGAGTATAGTAGTGAGTGAGTGTGCAATGCTATGCTGCTCCTGTGAGCCAGGCTGTCAGTCTAGTAAGCCCGGACATGTGTAGTGAGTATAGTAGTGAGTGAGTGTGCAATGCTATGCTGCTTCTGTGAGCCAGGCTGTCAGTCTTGTAAGCCCGGACATGTGTAGTGAGTATAGAAGTGAGTGTGCAATGCTACGCTGCTTCTGTCAGCCAGGCTGTCAGTCTAGTAAGCCCGGACATGTGTAGTGAGTATAGTAGTGAGTGTGCAATGCTACGCTGCTTCTGTCAGCCAGGCTGTCGGTCTAGTAAGCCCGGACATGTGTAGTGAGTATAGTAGTGAGTGAGTGTGCAATGCTACGCTGCTTCTGTCAGCCAGGCTGTCAGTCTAGTAAGCGGACATGTGTAGTGAGTATAGTAGTGAGTGTGCAATGCTACGCTGCTTCTGTGAGCCAGGCTGTCAGTCTAGTAAGCCCGGACATGTGTAGTGAGTATAGTAGTGAGTGTGCAATGCTACGCTGCTTCTGTCAGCCAGGCTGTCAGTCTAGTAAGCCCGGACATGTGTAGTGAGTATAGTAGTGAGTGTGCAATGCTACGCTGCTTCTGTGAGCCAGGCTGTCAGTCTAGTAAGCCCGGACATGTGTAGTGAGTATAGTAGTGAGTGTGCAATGCTACGCTGCTTCTGTCAGCCAGGCTGTCAGTCTAGTAAGCCTGGACATGTGTAGTGAGTATAGTAGTGAGTGTGCAATGCTACGCTGCTTCTGCCAGCCAGGCTGTCAGTCTAGTAAGCCCGGACATGTGTAGTGAGTATAGTAGTGAGTGTGCAATGCTACGCTGCTTCTGTCAGCCAGGCTGTCAGTCTAGTAAGCCCGGACATGTGTAGTGAGTATAGAAGTGAGTGTGCAATGCTACGCTGCTTCTGTCAGCCAGGCTGTCAGTCTAGTAAGCCCGGACATGTGTAGTGAGTATAGTAGTGAGTGTGCAATGCTACGCTGCTTCTGTCAGCCAGGCTGTCAGTCTAGTAAGCCCGGACATGTGTAGTGAGTATAGTAGTGAGTGTGCAATGCTACGCTGCTTCTGTCAGCCAGGCTGTCAGTCTAGTAAGCCCGGACATGTGTAGTGAGTATAGTAGTGAGTGTGCAATGCTACGCTGCTTCTGTCAGCCGAGCTGTCAGTCTAGTAAGCCCGGACATGTGTAGTGAGTATAGTAGTGAGTGTGCAATGTTACGCTGATTCTGTCAGCCAGGCTGTCAGTCTAGTAAGCCCGGACATGTGTAGTGAGTATAGTAGTGAGTGAGTGTGCAATGCTACGCTACTTCTGTGAGCCAGGCTGTCAGTCTAGTAAGCCCGGACATGTGTAGTGAGTATAGTAGTGAGTGAGTGTGCAATGCTACGCTGCTTCTGTCAGCCAGGCTGTCAGTCTAGTAAGCCCGGACATGTGTAGTGAGTATAGTAGTGAGTGTGCAATGCTACTCTGCTTCTGTCAGCCAGGCTGTCAGTCTAGTAAGCCCGGACATGTGTAGTGAGTATAGTAGTGAGTGTGCAATGCTACGCTGTTTCTGTCAGCCAGGCTGTCAGTCTAGTAAGCCCGGCCATGTGTAGTGAGTATAGTAGTGAGTGTGCAATGCTACGCTGCTTCTGTGAGCCAGGCTGTCAGTCTAGTAAGCCCGGACATGTGTAGTGAGTATAGTAGTGATTGAGTGTGCAATTCTACGCTGCTTCTGTCAGTCTAGTAAGCCCGGCCATGTGTAGTGAGTATAGTAGTGAGTGTGCAATGCTACGCTGCTTCTGTAAGCCAGGCTGTCAGTCTAGTAATCACGGACATGTGTAGTGAGTATAGTAGTGAGTGTGCAATGCTACAATGCTTCTGTTAGCCAGGCTGTCAGTCTAGTAAGCCCGGACATGTGTAGTGAGTATAGTAGTGAGTGTGCAATGCTACGCTGCTTTTGTCAGCCAGGCTGTCAGTCTAGTAAGCCCGGACATGTGTAGTGAGTATAGTAGTGAGTGTGCAATGCTCCGCTGCTTCCGTCAGCCAGGCTGTCAGTCTAGTAAGCCCGGACATGTGTAGTGAGTATAGTAGTGAGTGAGTGTGCAATGCTACGCTACTTCTGTGAGCCAGACTGTCAGTCTAGTAAGCCCGGACATGTGTAGTGAGTATAGGAGTGAGTGAGTGTGCATTGCTACGCTGCTTCTGTGAGCCAGGCTGTCAGTCTAGTAAGCCCGGACATGTGTAGTGAGTATAGTAGTGAGTGAGTGTGCAATGCTACGCTGCTTCTGTGAGCCAGGCTGTCAGTCTAGTAAGCCCGGACATGTGTAGTGAGTGTAGTAGTGAGTGAGTGTGCAATGCTACGCTGCTTCTGTGAGCCAGGCTGTCAGTCTAGTAAGCCCGGTTATGTGTAGTGAGTATAGTAGTGAGTGTGCAATGCTACGCTGCTTCTGTGAGCCAGGCTGTCAGTCTTGTAAGCCCGGACATGTGTAGTGAGTATAGTAGTGAGTGTGCAATGCTACGCTGCTTCTGTGAGCCAGGCTGTCAGTCTAGTAATCCCGGACATGTGTATTGAGTATAGTTGTGAGTGTGCAATGCTACGCTGCTTCTGTGAGCCAGGCTGTCAGTGTAGTAAGCCCGGCCATGTGTAGTGAGTATAGTAGTGAGTGTGCAATGCTACGCTGCTTCTGTGAGCCAGGCTGTCAGTCTAGTAAGCCCGGACATGTGTAGTGAGTATAGTAGTGAGTGAGTGTGCAATGCTATGCTGCTTCTGTGAGCCAGGCTGTCAGTCTAGTAAGCCCGGACATGTATAGTGAGTATAGAAGTGAGTGTGCAATGCTACGCTGCTTTTGTCAGCCAGGCTGTCAGTCTAGTAAGCCCGGACATGTGTAGTGAGTATAGTAGTGAGTGTGCAATGCTACGCTGCTTCTGTGAGCCAGGCTGTCAGTCTAGTATGCCCGGACATGTGTAGTGAGTATAGTAGTGAGTGAGTGTGCAATGCTACGCTGCTTCTGTCAGCCAGGCTGTCAGTCTAGTAAGCGGACATGTGTAGTGAGTATAGTAGTGAGTGTGCAATGCTACGCTGCTTCTGTGAGCCAGGCTGTCAGTCTAGTAAGCCCGGACATGTGTAGTGAGTATAGTAGTGAGTGTGCAATGCTACGCTGCTTCTGTCAGCCAGGCTGTCAGTCTAGTAAGCCCGGACATGTGTAGTGAGTATAGTAGTGAGTGTGCAATGCTACGCTGTTTCTGTCAGCCAGGCTGTCAGTCTAGTAAGCCCGGCCATGTGTAGTGAGTATAGAAGTGAGTGTGCAATGCTACGCTGCTTCTGTGAGCCAGGCTGTCAGTCTAGTAAGCCCGGACATGTGTAGTGAGTATAGTAGTGAGTGAGTGTGCAATTCTACGCTGCTTCTGTCAGTCTAGTAAGCCTGGCCATGTGTAGTGAGTATAGTAGTGAGTGTGCAATGCTACGCTGCTTCTGTAAGCCAGGCTGTCAGTCTAGTAATCCCGGACATGTGTAGTGAGTTTAGTAGTGAGTGTGCAATGCTACGCTGCTTCTGTGAGCCAGGCTGTCAGTCTAGTAAGCCCGGACATGTGTAGTGAGTATAGTAGTGAGTGTGCAATGCTACGCTGCTTCTGTCAGCCAGGCTGTCAGTCTAGTAAGCCCGGACATGTGTAGTGAGTATAGTAGTGAGTGTGCAATGCTACGCTGCTTCTGTCAGCCAGGCTGTCAGTCTAGTAAGCCCGGACATGTGTAGTGAGTATAGTAGTGAGTGAGTGTGCAATGCTACGCTACTTCTGTGAGCCAGACTGTCAGTCTAGTAAGCCCGGACATGTGTAGTGAGTATAGTAGTGAGTGAGTGTGCAATGCTACGCTGCTTCTGTGAGCCAGGCTGTCAGTCTAGTAAGCCCGGACATGTGTAGTGAGTGTAGTAGTGAGTGAGTGTGCAATGCTACGCTGCTTCTGTGAGCCAGGCTGTCAGTCTAGTAAGCCCGGCCATGTGTAGTGAGTATAGTAGTGAGTGTGCAATGCTACGCTGCTTCTGTGAGCCAGGCTGTCAGTCTAGTAAGCCCGGACATGTGTAGTGAGTATAGTAGTGAGTGTGCAATGCTACGCTGCTTCTGTGAGCCAGGCTGTCAGTCTAGTAAGCCCGGACATGTGTAGTGAGTATAGTAGTAAGTGTGCAATGCTACGCTGCTTCTGTCAGCCAGGCTGTCAGTCTAGTAAGCCCGGACATGTGTAGTGAGTATAGTAGTGAGTGTGCAATGCTACGCTGCTTCTGTGAGCCAGGCTGTCAGTCTAGTAAGCCCGGACATGTGTAGTGAGTATAGTAGTGAGTGAGTGTGCAATGCTACGCTGCTTCTGTCAGCCAGGCTGTCAGTCTAGTAAGCTCGGACATGGGTAGTGAGTATAGTAGTGAGTGTGCAATGCTACGCTGCTTCTGTCAGCCAGGCTGTCAGTCTAGTAAGCCCGGACATGTGTAGTGAGTATAGTAGTGAGTGAGTGTGCAATGCTACGCTGCTTCTGTGAGCCAGGCTGTCAGTCTAGTAAGCCCGGACATGTGTAGTGAGTATAGTAGTGAGTGAGTGTGCAATGCTTTGCTGCTTCTGTGAACCAGGCTGTCAGTCTAGTAAGCCCGGACATGTGTAGTGAGTATAGTAGTGAGTGAGTGTGCAATGCTATGCTGCTTCTGTGAGCCAGGCTGTCAGTCTAGTAAGCCCGGACATGTGTAGTGAGTATAGTAGTGAGTGAGTGTGCAATGCTATGCTGCTTCTGTGAGCCAGGCTGTCAGTCTTGTAAGCCCGGACATGTGTAGTGAGTATAGAAGTGAGTGTGCAATGCTACGCTGCTTCTGTCAGCCAGGCTGTCAGTCTAGTAAGCCCGGACATGTGTAGTGAGTATAGTAGTGAGTGTGCAATGCTACGCTGCTTCTGTCAGCCAGGCTGTCGGTCTAGTAAGCCCGGACATGTGTAGTGAGTATAGTAGTGAGTGAGTGTGCAATGCTACGCTGCTTCTGTCAGCCAGGCTGTCAGTCTAGTAAGCGGACATGTGTAGTGAGTATAGTAGTGAGTGTGCAATGCTACGCTGCTTCTGTGAGCCAGGCTGTCAGTCTAGTAAGCCCGGACATGTGTAGTGAGTATAGTAGTGAGTGTGCAATGCTACGCTGCTTCTGTCAGCCAGGCTGTCAGTCTAGTAAGCCCGGACAGTTGTAGTGAGTATAGTAGTGAGTGTGCAATGCTACGCTGCTTCTGTGAGCCAGGCTGTCAGTCTAGTAAGCCCGGACATGTGTAGTGAGTATAGTAGTGAGTGTGCAATGCTACGCTGCTTCTGTCAGCCAGGCTGTCAGTCTAGTAAGCCTGGACATGTGTAGTGAGTATAGTAGTGAGTGTGCAATGCTACGCTGCTTCTGCCAGCCAGGCTGTCAGTCTAGTAAGCCCGGACATGTGTAGTGAGTATAGTAGTGAGTGTGCAATGCTACGCTGCTTCTGTCAGCCAGGCTGTCAGTCTAGTAAGCCCGGACATGTGTAGTGAGTAAAGAAGTGAGTGTGCAATGCTACGCTGCTTCTGTCAGCCAGGCTGTCAGTCTAGTAAGCCCGGACATGTGTAGTGAGTATAGTAGTGAGTGTGCAATGCTACGCTGCTTCTGTCAGCCAGGCTGTCAGTCTAGTAAGCCCGGACATGTGTAGTGAGTATAGTAGTGAGTGTGCAATGCTACGCTGCTTCTGTCAGCCAGGCTGTCAGTCTAGTAAGCCCGGACATGTGTAGTGAGTATAGTAGTGAGTGTGCAATGCTACGCTGCTTCTGTCAGCCGAGCTGTCAGTCTAGTAAGCCCGGACATGTGTAGTGAGTATAGTAGTGAGTGTGCAATGTTACGCTGATTCTGTCAGCCAGGCTGTCAGTCTAGTAAGCCCGGACATGTGTAGTGAGTATAGTAGTGAGTGAGTGTGCAATGCTACGCTACTTCTGTGAGCCAGGCTGTCAGTCTAGTAAGCCCGGACATGTGTAGTGAGTATAGTAGTGAGTGAGTGTGCAATGCTTCGCTGCTTCTGTCAGCCAGGCTGTCAGTCTAGTAAGCCCGGACATGTGTAGTGAGTATAGTAGTGAGTGTGCAATGCTACGCTGCTTCTGTCAGCCAGGCTGTCAGTCTAGTAAGCCCGGACATGTGTAGTGAGTATAGTAGTGAGTGTGCAATGCTACGCTGTTTCTGTCAGCCAGGCTGTCAGTCTAGTAAGCCCGGCCATGTGTAGTGAGTATAGTAGTGAGTGTGCAATGCTACGCTGCTTCTGTGAGCCAGGCTGTCAGTCTAGTAAGCCCGGACATGTGTAGTGAGTATAGTAGTGAGTGAGTGTGCAATTCTACGCTGCTTCTGTCAGTCTAGTAAGCCCGGCCATGTGTAGTGAGTATAGTAGTGAGTGTGCAATGCTACGCTGCTTCTGTAAGCCAGGCTGTCAGTCTAGTAATCACGGACATGTGTAGTGAGTATAGTAGTGAGTGTGCAATGCTACAATGCTTCTGTTAGCCAGGCTGTCAGTCTAGTAAGCCCGGACATGTGTAGTGAGTATAGTAGTGAGTGTGCAATGCTACGCTGCTTTTGTCAGCCAGGCTGTCAGTCTAGTAAGCCCGGACATGTGTAGTGAGTATAGTAGTGAGTGTGCAATGCTACGCTGCTTCCGTCAGCCAGGCTGTCAGTCTAGTAAGCCCGGACATGTGTAGTGAGTATAGTAGTGAGTGAGTGTGCAATGCTACGCTACTTCTGTGAGCCAGACTGTCAGTCTAGTAAGCCCGGACATGTGTAGTGAGTATAGGAGTGAGTGAGTGTGCATTGCTACGCTGCTTCTGTGAGCCAGGCTGTCAGTCTAGTAAGCCCGGACATGTGTAGTGAGTATAGTAGTGAGTGAGTGTGCAATGCTACGCTGCTTCTGTGAGCCAGGCTGTCAGTCTAGTAAGCCCGGACATGTGTAGTGAGTGTAGTAGTGAGTGAGTGTGCAATGCTACGCTGCTTCTGTGAGCCAGGCTGTCAGTCTAGTAAGCCCGGTTATGTGTAGTGAGTATAGTAGTGAGTGTGCAATGCTACGCTGCTTCTGTGAGCCAGGCTGTCAGTCTTGTAAGCCCGGACATGTGTAGTGAGTATAGTAGTGAGTGTGCAATGCTACGCTGCTTTTGTCAGCCAGGCTGTCAGTCTAGTAAGCCCGGCCATGTGTAGTGAGTATAGTAGTGAGTGTGCAATGCTACGCTGCTTCTGTAAGCCAGGCTGTCAGTCTAGTAATCACGGACATGTGTAGTGAGTATAGTAGTGAGTGTGCAATGCTACAATGCTTCTGTTAGCCAGGCTGTCAGTCTAGTAAGCCCGGACATGTGTAGTGAGTATAGTAGTGAGTGTGCAATGCTACGCTGCTTTTGTCAGCCAGGCTGTCAGTCTAGTAAGCCCGGACATGTGTAGTGAGTATAGTAGTGAGTGTGCAATGCTACGCTGCTTCCGTCAGCCAGGCTGTCAGTCTAGTAAGCCCGGACATGTGTAGTGAGTATAGTAGTGAGTGAGTGTGCAATGCTACGCTACTTCTGTGAGCCAGACTGTCAGTCTAGTAAGCCCGGACATGTGTAGTGAGTATAGGAGTGAGTGAGTGTGCATTGCTACGCTGCTTCTGTGAGCCAGGCTGTCAGTCTAGTAAGCCCGGACATGTGTAGTGAGTATAGTAGTGAGTGAGTGTGCAATGCTACGCTGCTTCTGTGAGCCAGGCTGTCAGTCTAGTAAGCCCGGACATGTGTAGTGAGTATAGTAGTGAGTGTGCAATGCTACGCTGCTTCTGTGAGCCAGGCTGTCAGTCTAGAAAGCCCGGACATGTGTAGTGAGTATAGTAGTGAGTGTGCAATGCTACGCTGCTTCTGTCAGCCAGGCTGTCAGTCTAGTAAGCCCGGACATGTGTAGTGAGTATAGTAGTGAGTGTGCAATGCTACGCTGCTTCTGTGAGCCAGGCTGTCAGTCTAGTAAGCCCGGACATGTGTAGTGAGTATAGTAGTGAGTAAGTGTGCAATGCTACGCTGCTTCTGTCAGCCAGGCTGTCAGTCTAGTAAGCCCGGACATGGGTAGTGAGTATAGTAGTGAGTGTGCAATGCTACGCTGCTTCTGTCAGCCAGGCTGTCAGTCTAGTAAGCCCGGCCATGTGTAGTGAGTATAGTAGTGAGTGAGTGTGCAATGCTACGCTGCTTCTGTGAGCCAGGCTGTCAGTCTAATAAGCCCGGACATGTGTAGTGAGTATAGTAGTGAGTGAGTGTGCAATGCTATGCTGCTTCTGTGAGCCAGGCTGTCAGTCTAGTAAGCCCGGACATGTGTAGTGAGTATAGTAGTGAGTGAGTGTGCAATGCTACGCTGCTTCTGTCAGCCAGGCTGTCAGTCTAGTAAGCGGACATGTGTAGTGAGTATAGTAGTGAGTGTGCAATGCTACGCTGCTTCTGTGAGCCAGGCTGTCAGTCTAGTAAACCCGGACATGTGTAGTGAGTATAGTAGTGAGTGTGCAATGCTACGCTGCTTCTGTCAGCCAGGCTGTCAGTCTAGTAAGCCCGGACATGTGTAGTGAGTATAGTAGTGAGTGTGCAATGCTACGCTGCTTCTGTCAGCCAGGCTGTCAGTCTTGTAAGCCCGGACATGTGTAGTGAGTATAGTAGTGAGTGAGTGTGCAATGCTACGCTACTTCTGTGAGCCAGACTGTCAGTCTAGTAAGCCCGGACATGTGTAGTGAGTATAGTAGTGAGTGTGCAATGCTACGCTGCTTCTGTCAGCCAGGCTGTCAGTCTAGTAAGCCCGGACGTGTGTAGTGAGTATAGTAGTGAGTGTGCAATGCTACGCTGCTTCTGTCAGCCAGGCTGTCAGTCTAGTAAGCCCGGACATGTGTAGTGAGTATAGTAGTGAGTGAGTGTGCAATGCTATGCTGCTTCTGTGAGCCAGGCTGTCAGTCTAGTAAGCCCGGACATGTGTAGTGAGTATAGTAGTGAGTGAGTGTGCAATGCTATGCTGCTTCTGTGAGCCAGGCTGTCAGTCTAGTAAGCCCGGACATGTGTAGTGAGTATAGAAGTGAGTGTGCAATGCTACGCTGCTTCTGTTAGCCAGGCTGTCAGTCTAGTAAGCCCGGACATGTGTAGTGAGTATAGTAGTGAGTGTGCAATGCTACGCTGCTTCTGTGTGCCAGGCTGTCAGTTTAGTAAGCCCGGACATGTGTAGTGAGTATAGTAGTGAGTGAGTGTGCAATGCTACGCTGCTTCTGTCAGCCAGGCTGTCAGTCTAGTAAGCGGACATGTGTAGTGAGTATAGTAGTGAGTGTGCAATGCTACGCTGCTTCTGTGAGCCAGGCTGTCAGTCTAGTAAGCCCGGACATGTGTAGTGAGTATAGTAGTGAGTGTGCAATGCTACGCTGCTTCTGTCAGCCAGGCTGTCAGTCTAGTAAGCCCGGACATGTGTAGTGAGAATAGTAGTGAGTGTGCAATGCTACGCTGTTTCTGTCAGCCAGGCTGTCAGTCTAGTAAGCCCGGCCATGTGTAGTGAGTATAGTAGTGAGTGTGCAATGCTACGCTGCTTCTGTGAGCCAGGCTGTCAGTCTAGTAAGCCCGGACATGTGTAGTGAGTATAGTAGTGAGTGAGTGTGCAATTCTACGCTGCTTCTGTAAGTCTAGTAAGCCCGGCCATGTGTAGTGAGTATAGTAGTGAGTGTGCAATGCTACGCTGCTTCTGTAAGCCAGGCTGTCAGTCTAGTAATCCCGGACATGTGTAGTGAGTTTTGTAGTGAGTGTGCAATGCTACGCTGCTTCTGTGAGCCAGGCTGTCAGTCTAGTAAGCCCGGACATGTGTAGTGAGTATAGTAGTGAGTGTGCAATGCTACGCTGCTTCTGTCAGCCAGGCTGTCAGTCTAGTAAGCCCGGACATGTGTAGTGAGTATAGTAGTGAGTGTGCAATGCTACGCTGCTTCTGTCAGCCAGGCTGTCAGTCTAGTAAGCCCGGACATGTGTAGTGAGTATAGTAGTGAGTGAGTGTGCAATGCTACGCTACTTCTGTGAGCCAGACTGTCAGTCTAGTAAGCCCGGACATGTGTAGTGAGTATAGTAGTGAGTGAGTGTGCAATGCTACGCTGCTTCTGTGAGCCAGGCTGTCAGTCTAGTAAGCCCGGACATGTGTAGTGAGTGTAGTAGTGAGTGAGTGTGCAATGCTACGCTGCTTCTGTGAGCCAGGCTGTCAGTCTAGTAAGCCCGGCCATGTGTAGTGAGTATAGTAGTGAGTGTGCAATGCTACGCTGCTTCTGTGAGCCAGGCTGTCAGTCTAGTAAGCCCGGACATGTGTAGTGAGTATAGTAGTGAGTGTGCAATGCTACGCTGCTTCTGTGAGCCAGGCTGTCAGTCTAGTAAGCCCGGACATGTGTAGTGAGTATAGTAGTAAGTGTGCAATGCTACGCTGCTTCTGTCAGCCAGGCTGTCAGTCTAGTAAGCCCGGACATGTGTAGTGAGTATAGTAGTGAGTGTGCAATGCTACGCTGCTTCTGTGAGCCAGGCTGTCAGTCTAGTAAGCCCGGACATGTGTAGTGAGTATAGTAGTGAGTGAGTGTGCAATGCTACGCTGCTTCTGTCAGCCAGGCTGTCAGTCTAGTAAGCCCGGACATGGGTAGTGAGTATAGTAGTGAGTGTGCAATGCTACGCTGCTTCTGTCAGCCAGGCTGTCAGTCTAGTAAGCCCGGACATGTGTAGTGAGTATAGTAGTGAGTGAGTGTGCAATGCTACGCTGCTTCTGTGAGCCAGGCTGTCAGTCTAGTAAGCCCGGACATGTGTAGTGAGTATAGTAGTGAGTGAGTGTGCAATGCTTTGCTGCTTCTGTGAGCCAGGCTGTCAGTCTAGTAAGCCCGGACATGTGTAGTGAGTATAGTAGTGAGTGAGTGTGCAATGCTATGCTGCTTCTGTGAGCCAGGCTGTCAGTCTAGTAAGCCCGGACATGTGTAGTGAGTATAGTAGTGAGTGAGTGTGCAATGCTATGCTGCTTCTGTGAGCCAGGCTGTCAGTCTTGTAAGCCCGGACATGTGTAGTGAGTATAGAAGTGAGTGTGCAATGCTACGCTGCTTCTGTCAGCCAGGCTGTCAGTCTAGTAAGCCCGGACATGTGTAGTGAGTATAGTAGTGAGTGTGCAATGCTACGCTGCTTCTGTCAGCCAGGCTGTCGGTCTAGTAAGCCCGGACATGTGTAGTGAGTATAGTAGTGAGTGAGTGTGCAATGCTACGCTGCTTCTGTCAGCCAGGCTGTCAGTCTAGTAAGCGGACATGTGTAGTGAGTATAGTAGTGAGTGTGCAATGCTACGCTGCTTCTGTGAGCCAGGCTGTCAGTCTAGTAAGCCCGGACATGTGTAGTGAGTATAGTAGTGAGTGTGCAATGCTACGCTGCTTCTGTCAGCCAGGCTGTCAGTCTAGTAAGCCCGGACATGTGTAGTGAGTATAGTAGTGAGTGTGCAATGCTACGCTGCTTCTGTGAGCCAGGCTGTCAGTCTAGTAAGCCCGGACATGTGTAGTGAGTATAGTAGTGAGTGTGCAATGCTACGCTGCTTCTGTCAGCCAGGCTCTCAGTCTAGTAAGCCTGGACATGTGTAGTGAGTATAGTAGTGAGTGTGCAATGCTACGCTGCTTCTGCCAGCCAGGCTGTCAGTCTAGTAAGCCCGGACATGTGTAGTGAGTATAGTAGTGAGTGTGCAATGCTACGCTGCTTCTGTCAGCCAGGCTGTCAGTCTAGTAAGCCCGGACATGTGTAGTGAGTATAGAAGTGAGTGTGCAATGCTACGCTGCTTCTGTCAGCCAGGCTGTCAGTCTAGTAAGCCCGGACATGTGTAGTGAGTATAGTAGTGAGTGTGCAATGCTACGCTGCTTCTGTCAGCCAGGCTGTCAGTCTAGTAAGCCCGGACATGTGTAGTGAGTATAGTAGTGAGTGTGCAATGCTACGCTGCTTCTGTCAGCCAGGCTGTCAGTCTAGTAAGCCCGGACATGTGTAGTGAGTATAGTAGTGAGTGTGCAATGCTACGCTGCTTCTGTCAGCCGAGCTGTCAGTCTAGTAAGCCCGGACATGTGTAGTGAGTATAGTAGTGAGTGTGCAATGTTACGCTGATTCTGTCAGCCAGGCTGTCAGTCTAGTAAGCCCGGACATGTGTAGTGAGTATAGTAGTGAGTGAGTGTGCAATGCTACGCTACTTCTGTGAGCCAGGCTGTCAGTCTAGTAAGCCCGGACATGTGTAGTGAGTATAGTAGTGAGTGAGTGTGCAATGCTACGCTGCTTCTGTCAGCCAGGCTGTCAGTCTAGTAAGCCCGGACATGTGTAGTGAGTATAGTAGTGAGTGTGCAATGCTACGCTGCTTCTGTCAGCCAGGCTGTCAGTCTAGTAAGCCCGGACATGTGTAGTGAGTATAGTAGTGAGTGTGCAATGCTACGCTGTTTCTGTCAGCCAGGCTGTCAGTCTAGTAAGCCCGGCCATGTGTAGTGAGTATAGTAGTGAGTGTGCAATGCTACGCTGCTTCTGTGAGCCAGGCTGTCAGTCTAGTAAGCCCGGACATGTGTAGTGAGTATAGTAGTGAGTGAGTGTGCAATTCTACGCTGCTTCTGTCAGTCTAGTAAGCCCGGCCATGTGTAGTGAGTATAGTAGTGAGTGTGCAATGCTACGCTGCTTCTGTAAGCCAGGCTGTCAGTCTAGTAATCACGGACATGTGTAGTGAGTATAGTAGTGAGTGTGCAATGCTACAATGCTTCTGTTAGCCAGGCTGTCAGTCTAGTAAGCCCGGACATGTGTAGTGAGTATAGTAGTGAGTGTGCAATGCTACGCTGCTTTTGTCAGCCAGGCTGTCAGTCTAGTAAGCCCGGACATGTGTAGTGAGTATAGTAGTGAGTGTGCAATGCTACGCTGCTTCCGTCAGCCAGGCTGTCAGTCTAGTAAGCCCGGACATGTGTAGTGAGTATAGTAGTGAGTGAGTGTGCAATGCTACGCTACTTCTGTGAGCCAGACTGTCAGTCTAGTAAGCCCGGACATGTGTAGTGAGTATAGGAGTGAGTGAGTGTGCATTGCTACGCTGCTTCTGTGAGCCAGGCTGTCAGTCTAGTAAGCCCGGACATGTGTAGTGAGTATAGTAGTGAGTGAGTGTGCAATGCTACGCTGCTTCTGTGAGCCAGGCTGTCAGTCTAGTAAGCCCGGACATGTGTAGTGAGTGTAGTAGTGAGTGAGTGTGCAATGCTACGCTGCTTCTGTGAGCCAGGCTGTCAGTCTAGTAAGCCCGGTTATGTGTAGTGAGTATATTAGTGAGTGTGCAATGCTACGCTGCTTCTGTGAGCCAGGCTGTCAGTCTTGTAAGCCCGGACATGTGTAGTGAGTATAGTAGTGAGTGTGCAATGCTACGCTGCTTCTGTGAGCCAGGCTGTCAGTCTAGTAATCCCGGACATGTGTATTGAGTATAGTTGTGAGTGTGCAATGCTACGCTGCTTGTGTGAGCCAGGCTGTCAGTGTAGTAAGCCCGGCCATGTGTAGTGAGTATAGTAGTGAGTGTGCAATGCTACGCTGCTTCTGTGAGCCAGGCTGTCAGTCTAGTAAGCCCGGACATGTGTAGTGAGTATAGTAGTGAGTGAGTGTGCAATGCTATGCTGCTTCTGTGAGCCAGGCTGTCAGTCTAGTAAGCCCGGACATGTATAGTGAGTATAGAAGTGAGTGTGCAATGCTACGCTGCTTTTGTCAGCCAGGCTGTCAGTCTAGTAAGCCCGGACATGTGTAGTGAGTATAGTAGTGAGTGTGCAATGCTACGCTGCTTCTGTGAGCCAGGCTGTCAGTCTAGTAAGCGGACATGTGTAGTGAGTATAGTAGTGAGTGAGTGTGCAATGCTACGCTGCTTCTGTCAGCCAGGCTGTCAGTCTAGTAAGCGGACATGTGTAGTGAGTATAGTAGTGAGTGTGCATTGCTACGCTGCTTCTGTGAGCCAGGCTGTCAGTCTAGTAAGCCCGGACATGTGTAGTGAGTATAGTAGTGAGTGTGCAATGCTACGCTGCTTCTGTCAGCCAGGCTGTCAGTCTAGTAAGCCCGGACATGTGTAGTGAGTATAGTAGTGAGTGTGCAATGCTACGCTGTTTCTGTCAGCCAGGCTGTCAGTCTAGTAAGCCCGGCCATGTGTAGTGAGTATAGAAGTGAGTGTGCAATGCTACGCTGCTTCTGTGAGCCAGGCTGTCAGTCTAGTAAGCCCGGACATGTGTAGTGAGTATAGTAGTGAGTGAGTGTGCAATTCTACGCTGCTTCTGTCAGTCTAGTAAGCCTGGCCATGTGTAGTGAGTATAGTAGTGAGTGTGCAATGCTACGCTGCTTCTGTAAGCCAGGCTGTCAGTCTAGTAATCCCGGACATGTGTAGTGAGTTTAGTAGTGAGTGTGCAATGCTACGCTGCTTCTGTGAGCCAGGCTGTCAGTCTAGTAAGCCCGGACATGTGTAGTGAGTATAGTAGTGAGTGTGCAATGCTACGCTGCTTCTGTCAGCCAGGCTGTCAGTCTAGTAAGCCCGGACATGTGTAGTGAGTATAGTAGTGAGTGTGCAATGCTACGCTGCTTCTGTCAGCCAGGCTGTCAGTCTTGTAAGCCCGGACATGTGTAGTGAGTATAGTAGTGAGTGAGTGTGCAATGCTACGCTACTTCTGTGAGCCAGACTGTCAGTCTAGTAAGCCCGGACATGTGTAGTGAGTATAGTAGTGAGTGAGTGTGCAATGCTACGCTGCTTCTGTGAGCCAGGCTGTCAGTCTAGTAAGCCAGGACATGTGTAGTGAGTGTAGTAGTGAGTGAGTGTGCAATGCTACGCTGCTTCTGTGAGCCAGGCTGTCAGTCTAGTAAGCCCAGCCATGTGTAGTGAGTATAGTAGTGAGTGTGCAATGCTACGCTGCTTCTGTGAGCCAGGCTGTCAGTCTAGTAAGCCCGGACATGTGTAGTGAGTATAGTAGTGAGTGTGCAATGCTACGCTGCTTCTGTGAGCCAGGCTGTCAGTCTAGTAAGCCCGGACATGTGTAGTGAGTATAGTAGTGAGTGTGCAATGCTACGCTGCTTCTGTCAGCCAGGCTGTCAGTCTAGTAAGCCCTGACATGTGTAGTGAGTATAGTAGTGAGTGTGCAATGCTACGCTGCTTCTGTGAGCCAGGCTGTCAGTCTAGTAAGCCCGGACATGTGTAGTGAGTATAGTAGTGAGTGAGTGTGCAATGCTACGCTGCTTCTGTCAGCCAGGCTGTCAGTCTAGTAAGCCCGGACATGTGTAGTGAGTATAGTAGTGAGTGTGCAATGCTACGCTGCTTCTGTCAGCCAGGCTGTCAGTCTAGTAAGCCCGGCCATGTGTAGTGAGTATAGTAGTGAGTGAGTGTGCAATGCTACGCTGCTTCTGTGAGCCAGGCTGTCAGTCTAGTAAGCCCGGACATGTATAGTGAGTATAGTAGTGAGTGAGTGTGCAATGCTATGCTGCTTCTGTGAGCCAGGCTGTCAGTCTAGTAAGCCCGGACATGTGTAGTGAGTATAGTAATGAGTGAGTGTGCAATGCTATGCTGCTTCTGTGAGCCAGGCTGTCAGTCTAGTAAGCCCGGACATGTGTAGTGAGTATAGTAGTGAGTGAGTGTGCAATGCTATGCTGCTTCTGTGAGCCAGGCTGTCAGTCTAGTAAGCCCGGACATGTGTAGTGAGTATAGTAGTGAGTGTGCAATGCTACGCTGCTTCTGTCAGCCAGGCTGTCAGTCTAGAAAGCCCGGACATGTGTAGTGAGTATAGTAGTGAGTGTGCAATGCTACGCTGCTTCTGTCAGCCAGGCTGTCAGTCTAGTAAGCCCGGACATGTGTAGTGAGTATAGTAGTGAGTGAGTGTGCAATGCTACGCTACTTCTGTGAGCCAGACTGTCAGTCTAGTAAGCCCGGACATGTGTAGTGAGTATAGTAGTGAGTGAGTGTGCAATGCTACGCTGCTTCTGTGAGCCAGGCTGCAGTCTAGTAAGCCCGGACATGTGTAGTGAGTATAGTAGTGAGTGTGCAATGCTACGCTGCTTCTGTGAGCCAGGCTGTCAGTCTAGTAAGCCCGGACATGTGTAGTGAGTATAGTAGTGAGTGTGCAATGCTACGCTGCTTCTGTCAGCCAGGCTGTCAGTCTAGTAAGCCTGGACATGTGTAGTGAGTATAGTAGTGAGTGTGCAATGCTACGCTGCTTCTGCCAGCCAGGCTGTCAGTCTAGTAAGCCCGGACATGTGTAGTGAGTATAGTAGTGAGTGTGCAATGCTACGCTGCTTCTGTGAGCCAGGCTGTCAGTCTAGTAAGCCCGGACATGTGTAGTGAGTATAGTAGTGAGTGAGTGTGCAATGCTATGCTGCTTCTGTGAGCCAGGCTGTCAGTCTAGTAAGCCCGGACATGTGTAGTGAGTATAGTAGTGAGTGAGTGTGCAATGCTATGCTGCTTCTGTGAGCCAGGCTGTCAGTCTTGTAAGCCCGGACATGTGTAGTGAGTATAGAAGTGAGTGTGCAATGCTACGCTGCTTCTGTCAGCCAGGCTGTCAGTCTAGTAAGCCCGGACATGTGTAGTGAGTATAGTAGTGAGTGTGCAATGCTACGCTGCTTCTGTCAGCCAGGCTGTCGGTCTAGTAAGCCCGGACATGTGTAGTGAGTATAGTAGTGAGTGAGTGTGCAATGCTACGCTGCTTCTGTCAGCCAGGCTGTCAGTCTAGTAAGCGGACATGTGTAGTGAGTATAGTAGTGAGTGTGCAATGCTACGCTGCTTCTGTGAGCCAGGCTGTCAGTCTAGTAAGCCCGGACATGTGTAGTGAGTATAGTAGTGAGTGTGCAATGCTACGCTGCTTCTGTGAGCCAGGCTGTCAGTCTAGTAAGCCCGGACATGTGTAGTGAGTATAGTAGTGAGTGAGTGTGCAATGCTATGCTGCTTCTGTGAGCCAGGCTGTCAGTCTAGTAAGCCCGGACATGTATAGTGAGTATAGAAGTGAGTGTGCAATGCTACGCTGCTTTTGTCAGCCAGGCTGTCAGTCTAGTAAGCCCGGACATGTGTAGTGAGTATAGTAGTGAGTGTGCAATGCTACGCTGCTTCTGTGAGCCAGGCTGTCAGTCTAGTAAGCGGACATGTGTAGTGAGTATAGTAGTGAGTGAGTGTGCAATGCTACGCTGCTTCTGTCAGCCAGGCTGTCAGTCTAGTAAGCGGACATGTGTAGTGAGTATAGTAGTGAGTGTGCATTGCTACGCTGCTTCTGTGAGCCAGGCTGTCAGTCTAGTAAGCCCGGACATGTGTAGTGAGTATAGTAGTGAGTGAGTGTGCAATTCTACGCTGCTTCTGTCAGTCTAGTAAGCCTGGCCATGTGTAGTGAGTATAGTAGTGAGTGTGCAATGCTACGCTGCTTCTGTAAGCCAGGCTGTCAGTCTAGTAATCCCGGACATGTGTAGTGAGTTTAGTAGTGAGTGTGCAATGCTACGCTGCTTCTGTGAGCCAGGCTGTCAGTCTAGTAAGCCCGGACATGTGTAGTGAGTATAGTAGTGAGTGTGCAATGCTACGCTGCTTCTGTCAGCCAGGCTGTCAGTCTAGTAAGCCCGGACATGTGTAGTGAGTATAGTAGTGAGTGTGCAATGCTACGCTGCTTCTGTCAGCCAGGCTGTCAGTCTTGTAAGCCCGGACATGTGTAGTGAGTATAGTAGTGAGTGAGTGTGCAATGCTACGCTACTTCTGTGAGCCAGACTGTCAGTCTAGTAAGCCCGGACATGTGTAGTGAGTATAGTAGTGAGTGAGTGTGCAATGCTACGCTGCTTCTGTGAGCCAGGCTGTCAGTCTAGTAAGCCAGGACATGTGTAGTGAGTGTAGTAGTGAGTGAGTGTGCAATGCTACGCTGCTTCTGTGAGCCAGGCTGTCAGTCTAGTAAGCCCAGCCATGTGTAGTGAGTATAGTAGTGAGTGTGCAATGCTACGCTGCTTCTGTGAGCCAGGCTGTCAGTCTAGTAAGCCCGGACATGTGTAGTGAGTATAGTAGTGAGTGTGCAATGCTACGCTGCTTCTGTGAGCCAGGCTGTCAGTCTAGTAAGCCCGGACATGTGTAGTGAGTATAGTAGTGAGTGTGCAATGCTACGCTGCTTCTGTCAGCCAGGCTGTCAGTCTAGTAAGCCCTGACATGTGTAGTGAGTATAGTAGTGAGTGTGCAATGCTACGCTGCTTCTGTGAGCCAGGCTGTCAGTCTAGTAAGCCCGGACATGTGTAGTGAGTATAGTAGTGAGTGAGTGTGCAATGCTACGCTGCTTCTGTCAGCCAGGCTGTCAGTCTAGTAAGCCCGGACATGTGTAGTGAGTATAGTAGTGAGTGTGCAATGCTACGCTGCTTCTGTCAGCCAGGCTGTCAGTCTAGTAAGCCCGGCCATGTGTAGTGAGTATAGTAGTGAGTGAGTGTGCAATGCTACGCTGCTTCTGTGAGCCAGGCTGTCAGTCTAGTAAGCCCGGACATGTATAGTGAGTATAGTAGTGAGTGAGTGTGCAATGCTATGCTGCTTCTGTGAGCCAGGCTGTCAGTCTAGTAAGCCCGGACATGTGTAGTGAGTATAGTAGTGAGTGAGTGTGCAATGCTATGCTGCTTCTGTGAGCCAGGCTGTCAGTCTAGTAAGCCCGGACATGTGTAGTGAGTATAGTAGTGAGTGAGTGTGCAATGCTATGCTGCTTCTGTGAGCCAGGCTGTCAGTCTAGTAAGCCCGGACATGTGTAGTGAGTATAGTAGTGAGTGTGCAATGCTACGCTGCTTCTGTCAGCCAGGCTGTCAGTCTAGAAAGCCCGGACATGTGTAGTGAGTATAGTAGTGAGTGTGCAATGCTACGCTGCTTCTGTCAGCCAGGCTGTCAGTCTAGTAAGCCCGGACATGTGTAGTGAGTATAGTAGTGAGTGAGTGTGCAATGCTACGCTACTTCTGTGAGCCAGACTGTCAGTCTAGTAAGCCCGGACATGTGTAGTGAGTATAGTAGTGAGTGAGTGTGCAATGCTACGCTGCTTCTGTGAGCCAGGCTGCAGTCTAGTAAGCCCGGACATGTGTAGTGAGTATAGTAGTGAGTGTGCAATGCTACGCTGCTTCTGTGAGCCAGGCTGTCAGTCTAGTAAGCCCGGACATGTGTAGTGAGTATAGTAGTGAGTGTGCAATGCTACGCTGCTTCTGTCAGCCAGGCTGTCAGTCTAGTAAGCCTGGACATGTGTAGTGAGTATAGTAGTGAGTGTGCAATGCTACGCTGCTTCTGCCAGCCAGGCTGTCAGTCTAGTAAGCCCGGACATGTGTAGTGAGTATAGTAGTGAGTGTGCAATGCTACGCTGCTTCTGTCAGCCAGGCTGTCAGTCTAGTAAGCCCGGACATGTGTAGTGAGTATAGTAGTGAGTGTGCAATGCTACGCTGCTTCTGTCAGCCAGGCTGTCAGTCTAGTAAGCCCGGACATGTGTAGTGAGTATAGTAGTGAGTGTGCAATGCTACGCTGCTTCTGTCAGCCAGGCTGTCAGTCTAGTAAGCCCGGACATGTGTAGTGAGTATAGTAGTGAGTGAGTGTGCAATGCTACGCTACTTCTGTGAGCCAGACTGTCAGTCTAGTAAGCCCGGACATGTGTAGTGAGTATAGTAGTGAGTGAGTGTGCAATGCTACGCTGCTTCTGTGAGCCAGGCTGCAGTCTAGTAAGCCCGGACATGTGTAGTGAGTGTAGTAGTGAGTGAGTGTGCAATGCTACGCTGCTTCTGTGAGCCAGGCTGTCAGTCTAGTAAGCCCGGCCATGTGTAGTGAGTATAGTAGTGAGTGTGCAATGCTACGCTGCTTCTGTGAGCCAGGCTGTCAGTCTAGTAAGCCCGGACATGTGTAGTGAGTATAGTAGTGAGTGTGCAATGCTACGCTGCTTCTGTGAGCCAGGCTGTCAGTCTAGTAAGCCCGGACATGTGTAGTGAGTATAGTAGTAAGTGTGCAATGCTACGCTGCTTCTGTCAGCCAGGCTGTCAGTCTAGTAAGCCCGGACATGTGTAGTGAGTATAGTAGTGAGTGTGCAATGCTACGCTGCTTCTGTGAGCCAGGCTGTCAGTCTAGTAAGCCCGGACATAGGTAGTGAGTATAGTAGTGAGTGAGTGTGCAATGCTACGCTGCTTCTGTGAGCCAGGCTGTCAGTCTAGTAAGCCCGGACATGTGTAGTGAGTATAGTAGTGAGTGTGCAATGCTACGCTGCTTCTGTGAGCCAGGCTGTCAGTCTAGTAAGCCCGGCCATGTGTAGTGAGTATAGTAGTGAGTGTGCAATGCTACGCTGCTTCTGTGAGCCAGGCTGTCAGTCTAGTAAGCCCGGACATGTGTAGTGAGTATAGTAGTGAGTGAGTGTGCAATGCTATGCTGCTTCTGTGAGCCAGGCTGTCAGTCTAGTAAGCCCGGACATGTGTAGTGAGTATAGTAGTGAGTGAGTGTGCAATGCTATGCTGCTTCTGTGAGCCAGGCTGTCAGTCTTGTAAGCCCGGACATGTGTAGTGAGTATAGAAGTGAGTGTGCAATGCTACGCTGCTTCTGTCAGCCAGGCTGTCAGTCTAGTAAGCCCGGACATGTGTAGTGAGTATAGTAGTGAGTGTGCAATGCTACGCTGCTTCTGTCAGCCAGGCTGTCGGTCTAGTAAGCCCGGACATGTGTAGTGAGTATAGTAGTGAGTGAGTGTGCAATGCTACGCTGCTTCTGTCAGCCAGGCTGTCAGTCTAGTAAGCGGACATGTGTAGTGAGTATAGTAGTGAGTGTGCAATGCTACGCTGCTTCTGTGAGCCAGGCTGTCAGTCTAGTAAGCCCGGACATGTGTAGTGAGTATAGTAGTGAGTGTGCAATGCTACGCTGCTTCTGTCAGCCAGGCTGTCAGTCTAGTAAGCCCGGACATGTGTAGTGAGTATAGTAGTGAGTGTGCAATGCTACGCTGCTTCTGTGAGCCAGGCTGTCAGTCTAGTAAGCCCGGACATGTGTAGTGAGTATAGTAGTGAGTGTGCAATGCTACGCTGCTTCTGTCAGCCAGGCTGTCAGTCTAGTAAGCCTGGACATGTGTAGTGAGTATAGTAGTGAGTGTGCAATGCTACGCTGCTTCTGCCAGCCAGGCTGTCAGTCTAGTAAGCCCGGACATGTGTAGTGAGTATAGTAGTGAGTGTGCAATGCTACGCTGCTTCTGTCAGCCAGGCTGTCAGTCTAGTAAGCCCGGACATGTGTAGTGAGTATAGTAGTGAGTGTGCAATGCTACGCTGCTTCTGTCAGCCAGGCTGTCAGTCTAGTAAGCCCGGACATGTGTAGTGAGTATAGTAGTGAGTGTGCAATGCTACGCTGCTTCTGTCAGCCAGGCTGTCAGTCTAGTAAGCCCGGACATGTGTAGTGAGTATAGTAGTGAGTGTGCAATGCACCGCTGCTTCTGTCAGCCAGGCTGTCAGTCTAGTAAGCCCGGACATGTGTAGTGAGTATAGTAGTGAGTGTGCAATGCTACGCTGCTTCTGTCAGCCGAGCTGTCAGTCTAGTAAGCCCGGACATGTGTAGTGAGTATAGTAGTGAGTGTGCAATGCTACGCTGATTCTGTCAGCCAGGCTGTCAGTCTAGTAAGCCCGGACATGTGTAGTGAGTATAGTAGTGAGTGAGTGTGCAATGCTACGCTACTTCTGTGAGCCAGGCTGTCAGTCTAGTAAGCCCGGACATGTGTAGTGAGTATAGTAGTGAGTGAGTGTGCAATGCTACGCTGCTTCTGTCAGCCAGGCTGTCAGTCTAGTAAGCCCGGACATGTGTAGTGAGTATAGTAGTGAGTGTGCAATGCTACGCTGCTTCTGTCAGCCAGGCTGTCAGTCTAGTAAGCCCGGACATGTGTAGTGAGTATAGTAGTGAGTGTGCAATGCTACGCTGTTTCTGTCAGCCAGGCTGTCAGTCTAGTAAGCCCGGCCATGTGTAGTGAGTATAGTAGTGAGTGTGCAATGCTACGCTGCTTCTGTGAGCCAGGCTGTCAGTCTAGTAAGCCCGGACATGTGTAGTGAGTATAGTAGTGAGTGAGTGTGCAATTCTACGCTGCTTCTGTCAGTCTAGTAAGCCCGGCCATGTGTAGTGAGTATAGTAGTGAGTGTGCAATGCTACGCTGCTTCTGTAAGCCAGGCTGTCAGTCTAGTAATCACGGACATGTGTAGTGAGTATAGTAGTGAGTGTGCAATGCTACGCTGCTTCTGTGAGCCAGGCTGTCAGTCTAGTAAGCCCGGACATGTGTAGTGAGTATAGTAGTGAGTGTGCAATGCTACGCTGCTTTTGTCAGCCAGGCTGTCAGTCTAGTAAGCCCGGACATGTGTAGTGAGTATAGTAGTGAGTGTGCAATGCTACGCTGCTTCCGTCAGCCAGGCTGTCAGTCTAGTAAGCCCGGACATGTGTAGTGAGTATAGTAGTGAGTGAGTGTGCAATGCTACGCTACTTCTGTGAGCCAGACTGTCAGTCTAGTAAGCCCGGACATGTGTAGTGAGTATAGGAGTGAGTGCGTGTGCATTGCTACGCTGCTTCTGTGAGCCAGGCTGTCAGTCTAGTAAGCCCGGACATGTGTAGTGAGTATAGTAGTGAGTGAGTGTGCAATGCTACGCTGCTTCTGTGAGCCAGGCTGTCAGTCTAGTAAGCCCGGACATGTGTAGTGAGTGTAGTAGTGAGTGAGTGTGCAATGCTACGCTGCTTCTGTGAGCCAGGCTGTCAGTCTAGTAAGCCCGGCCATGTGTAGTGAGTATAGTAGTGAGTGTGCAATGCTACGCTGCTTCTGTGAGCCAGGCTGTCAGTCTTGTAAGCCCGGACATGTGTAGTGAGTATAGTAGTGAGTGTGCAATGCTACGCTGCTTCTGTGAGCCAGGCTGTCAGTCTAGTAATCCCGGACATGTGTAGTGAGTATAGTTGTGAGTGTGCAATGCTACGCTGCTTCTGTGAGCCAGGCTGTCAGTGTAGTAAGCCCGGCCATGTGTAGTGAGTATAGTAGTGAGTGTGCAATGCTACGCTGCTTCTGTGAGCCAGGCTGTCAGTCTAGTAAGCCCGGACATGTGTAGTGAGTATAGTAGTGAGTGAGTGTGCAATGCTATGCTGCTTTTGTGAGCCAGGCTGTCAGTCTAGTAAGCCCGGACATGTGTAGTGAGTATAGAAGTGAGTGTGCAATGCTACGCTGCTTTTGTCAGCCAGGCTGTCAGTCTAGTAAGCCCGGACATGTGTAGTGAGTATAGTAGTGAGTGTGCAATGCTACGCTGCTTCTGTGAGCCAGGCTGTCAGTCTAGTAAGCCCGGACATGTGTAGTGAGTATAGTAGTGAGTGAGTGTGCAATGCTACGCTGCTTCTGTCAGCCAGGCTGTCAGTCTAGTAAGCGGACATGTGTAGTGAGTATAGTAGTGAGTGTGCAATGCTACGCTGCTTCTGTGAGCCAGGCTGTCAGTCTAGTAAGCCCGGACATGTGTAGTGAGTATAGTAGTGAGTGTGCAATGCTACGCTGCTTCTGTCAGCCAGGCTGTCAGTCTAGTAAGCCCGGACATGTGTAGTGAGTATAGTAGTGAGTGTGCAATGCTACGCTGTTTCTGTCAGCCAGGCTGTCAGTCTAGTAAGCCCGGCCATGTGTAGTGAGTATAGTAGTGAGTGTGCAATGCTACGCTGCTTCTGTGAGCCAGGCTGTCAGTCTAGTAAGCCCGGACATGTGTAGTGAGTATAGTAGTGAGTGAGTGTGCAATTCTACGCTGCTTCTGTCAGTCTAGTAAGCCCGGCCATGTGTAGTGAGTATAGTAGTGAGTGTGCAATGCTACGCTGCTTCTGTAAGCCAGGCTGTCAGTCTAGTAATCCCGGACATATGTAGTGAGTTTAGTAGTGAGTGTGCAATGCTACGCTGCTTCTGTGAGCCAGGCTGTCAGTCTAGTAAGCCCGGACATGTGTAGTGAGTATAGTAGTGAGTGTGCAATGCTACGCTGCTTCTGTCAGCCAGGCTGTCAGTCTAGTAAGCCCGGACATGTGTAGTGAGTATAGTAGTGAGTGTGCAATGCTACGCTGCTTCTGTCAGCCAGGCTGTCAGTCTTGTAAGCCCGGACATGTGTAGTGAGTATAGTAGTGAGTGAGTGTGCAATGCTACGCTACTTCTGTGAGCCAGACTGTCAGTCTAGTAAGCCCGGACATGTGTAGTGAGTATAGTAGTGAGTGAGTGTGCAATGCTACGCTGCTTCTGTGAGCCAGGCTGTCAGTCTAGTAAGCCAGGACATGTGTAGTGAGTGTAGTAGTGAGTGAGTGTGCAATGCTACGCTGCTTCTGTGAGCCAGGCTGTCAGTCTAGTAAGCCCGGCCATGTGTAGTGAGTATAGTAGTGAGTGTGCAATGCTACGCTGCTTCTGTGAGCCAGGCTGTCAGTCTAGTAAGCCCGGACATGTGTAGTGAGTATAGTAGTGAGTGTGCAAGGCTACGCTGCTTCTGTGAGCCAGGCTGTCAGTCTAGTAAGCCCGGACATGTGTAGTGAGTATAGTAGTGAGTGTGCAATGCTACGCTGCTTCTGTCAGCCAGGCTGTCAGTCTAGTAAGCCCGGACATGTGTAGTGAGTATAGTAGTGAGTGTGCAATGCTACGCTGCTTCTGTGAGCCAGGCTGTCAGTCTAGTAAGCCCGGACATGTGTAGTGAGTATAGTAGTGAGTGAGTGTGCAATGCTACGCTGCTTCTGTCAGCCAGGCTGTCAGTCTAGTAAGCCCGGACATGTGTAGTGAGTATAGTAGTGAGTGTGCAATGCTACGCTGCTTCTGTCAGCCAGGCTGTCAGTCTAGTAAGCCCGGCCATGTGTAGTGAGTATAGTAGTGAGTGAGTGTGCAATGCTACGCTGCTTCTGTGAGCCAGGCTGTCAGTCTAGTAAGCCCGGACATGTGTAGTGAGTATAGTAGTGAGTGAGTGTGCAATGCTATGCTGCTTCTGTGAGCCAGGCTGTCAGTCTAGTAAGCCCGGACATGTGTAGTGAGTATAGTAGTGAATGAGTGTGCAATGCTATGCTGCTTCTGTGAGCCAGGCTGTCAGTCTAGTAAGCCCGGACATGTGTAGTGAGTATAGTAGTGAGTGAGTGTGCAATGCTATGCTGCTTCTGTGAGCCAGGCTGTCAGTCTAGTAAGCCCGGACATGTGTAGTGAGTATAGAAGTGAGTGTGCAATGCTACGCTGCTTCTGTCAGCCAGGCTGTCAGTCTAGTAAGCCCGGACATGTGTAGTGAGTATAGTAGTGAGTGTGCAATGCTACGCTGCTTCTGTCAGCCAGGCTGTCAGTCTAGTAAGCCCGGACATGTGTAGTGAGTATAGTAGTGAGTGAGTGTGCAATGCTACGCTGCTTCTGTCAGCCAGTCTGTCAGTCTAGTAAGCGGACATGTGTAGTGAGTATAGTAGTGAGTGTGCAATGCTACGCTGCTTCTGTGAGCCAGGCTGTCAGTCTAGTAAGCCCGGACATGTGTAGTGAGTATAGTAGTGAGTGTGCAATGCTACGCTGCTTCTGTCAGCCAGGCTGTCAGTCTAGTAAGCCCAGACATGTGTAGTGAGTATAGTAGTGAGTGTGCAATGCTACGCTGCTTCTGTGAGCTAGGCTGTCAGTCTAGTAAGCCCGGACATGTGTAGTGAGTATAGTAGTGAGTGAGTGTGCAATTCTACGCTGCTTCTGTCAGTCTAGTAAGCCCGGCTATGTGTAGTGAGTATAGTAGTGAGTGTGCAATGCTACGCTGCTTCTGTAAGCCAGGCTGTCAGTCTAGTAATCCCGGACATGTGTAGTGAGTATAGTAGTGAGTGTGCAATGCTACGCTGCTTCTGTGAGCCAGGCTGTCAGTCTAGTAAGCCCGGACATGTGTAGTGAGTATAGTAGTGAGTGTGCAATGCTACGCTGCTTCTGTCAGCCAGGCTGTCAGTCTAGTAAGCCCGGACATGTGTAGTGAGTATAGTAGTGAGTGTGCAATGCAGCGCTGCTTCTGTCAGCCAGGCTGTCAGTCTAGTAAGCCCGGACATGTGTAGTGAGTATAGTAGTGAGTGAGTGTGCAATGCTACGCTACTTCTGTGAGCCAGACTGTCAGTCTAGTAAGCCCGGACATGTGTAGTGAGTATAGGAGTGAGTGAGTGTGCATTGCTACGCTGCTTCTGTGAGCCAGGCTGTCAGTCTAGTTAGCCCGGACATGTGTAGTGAGTATAGTAGTGAGTGAGTGTGCAATGCTACGCTGCTTCTGTGAGCCAGGCTGTCAGTCTAGTAAGCCCGGACATGTGTAGTGAGTGTAGTAGTGAGTGAGTGTGCAATGCTACGCTGCTTCTGTGAGCCAGGCTGTCAGTCTAGTAAGCCCGGCCATGTGTAGTGAGTATAGTAGTGAGTGTGCAATGCTACGCTGCTTCTGTGAGCCAGGCTGTCAGTCTAGTAAGCCCGGACATGTGTAGTGAGTATAGTAGTGAGTGTGCAATGCTACGCTGCTTCTGTGAGCCAGGCTGTCAGTCTAGTAATCCCGGACATGTGTAGTGAGTATAGTTGTGAGTGTGCAATGCTACGCTGCTTCTGTGAGCCAGGTTGTCAGTGTAGTAAGCCCGGCCATGTGTAGTGAGTATAGTAGTGAGTGTGCAATGCTACGCTGCTTCTGTGAGCCAGGCTGTCAGTCTAGTAAGCCCGGACATGTGTAGTGAGTATAGTAGTGAGTGTGCAATGCTACGCTGCTTCTGTCAGCCAGGCTGTCAGTCTAGTAAGCCCGGACATGTGTAGTGAGTATAGTAGTGAGTGTGCAATGCTACGCTGCTTCTGTGAGCCAGGCTGTCAGTCTAGTAAGCCCGGACATGTGTAGTGAGTATAGTAGTGAGTGAGTGTGCAATGCTACGCTGCTTCTGTCAGCCAGGCTGTCAGTCTAGTAAGCCCGGACATGTGTAGTGAGTATAGTAGTGAGTGTGCAATGCTACGCTGCTTCTGTCAGCCAGGCTGTCAGTCTAGTAAGCCCGGACATGTGTAGTGAGTATAGTAGTGAGTGTGCAATGCTACGCTGCTTCTGTGAGCCAGGCTGTCAGTCTAGTAAGCCCGGCCATGTGTAGTGAGTATAGTAGTGAGTGAGTGTTCAATGCTACGCTGCTTCTGTGAGCCAGGCTGTCAGTCTAGTAAGCCCTGACATGTGTAGTGAGTATAGTAGTGAGTGAGTGTGCAATGCTACGCTGCTTCTGTCAGCCAGGCTGTCAGTCTAGTAAGCCCGGCCATGTGTAGTGAGTATAGTAGTGAGTGAGTGTGCAATGCTACGCTGCTTCTGTGAGCCAGGCTGTCAGTCTAGTAAGCCCGGACATGTGTAGTGAGTATAGTAGTGAGTGAGTGTGCAATGCTACGCTGCTTCTGTCAGCCAGGCTGTCAGTCTAGTAAGCCCGGCCATGTGTAGTGAGTATAGTAGTGAGTGTGCAATGCTACGCTGCTATTGTGAGCCAGGCTGTCAGTCTAGTAAGCCCGGACATGTGTAGTGAGTATAGTAGTGAGTGAGTGTGCAATGCTACGCTGCTTCTGTCAGCCAGGCTGTCAGTCTAGTAAGCCCGGACATGTGTAGTGAGTATAGTAGTGAGTGTGCAATGCTACGCTGCTTCTGTGAGCCAGGCTGTCAGTCTAGTAAGCCCGGACATGTGTTGTGAGTATAGTAGTGAGTGTGCAATGCTACGCTGCTTCTGTGAGCCAGGCTGTCAGTCTAGTAAGCCCGGACATGTGTAGTGAGTATAGTAGTGAGTGTGCAATGCTACGCTGCTTCTGTCAGCCAGGCTGTCAGTCTAGTAAGCCCGGCCATGTGTAGTGAGTATAGTAGTGAGTGTGCAATGCTACGCTGCTTCTGTGAGCCAGGCTGTCAGTCTAGTAAGCCCGGACATGTGTAGTGAGTATAGTAGTGAGTGAGTGTGCAATGCTACGCTGCTTCTGTCAGCCAGGCTGTCAGTCTAGTAAGCCCGGACATGTGTTGTGAGTATAGTAGTGAGTGTGCAATGCTACGCTGCTTCTGTGAGCCAGGCTGTCAGTCTAGTAAGCCCGGACATGTGTTGTGAGTATAGTAGTGAGTGTGCAATGCTACGCTGCTTCTGTGAGCCAGGCTGTCAGTCTAGTAAGCCCGGACATGTGTAGTGAGTATAGTAGTGAGTGTGCAATGCTACGCTGCTTCTGTGAGCCAGGCTGTCAGTTAGTAGGCCCGTACATTGCCCTCGCTGGTTATAGACTGCCACGGGCTCATAACAGGACTCGAAAATCATCTTCCCACATTTACACATTCCAAGAGCGTAGTTCCCATGTCTGAACCATAGATAGCACCATTACGTCCGTAGACAGTATTGATGCACTTTGCCCAGTGTTTGGCCCCTTCCCCTAGTAGGCCCCTAGTAGGCTCCTATTTAGCCCCCAGTAAGCCCCCAGTGGTAGGTCGATTTAGGCTGGTGTTACAACTTATGCCAGAAAGAGAATTATTAGGACCTCTTTTGAGTCATGGGTGCATATTTGAGAGCACTTTTTAAACATCTAGTTTTTCAAAATCTTTATTCATCGCACGTAGCCTTCATCAATTTTCCACTTTCTACTTTCTCTCTTCTTCCTACTGGCCAGTCCTCTTCCATCGCCCACAAACTCCGTTAAGGGCAGTATTCCAGTTTGAAGCGATGGATGAATATGTGATAAATGCCCAATAGAAAAAAGGAATCAAGACAAATCTCGTAAATCGGTTACTGGTTTATTGATAATGAGGGAGCGAGGTCGATTGTTGCGCGAAAACTACGTTGACCAGTACACACATAGGGAAACTCCCCCTCCCCCCTGCGGAATATTGTAGACCTATATATTATGATAAAGTGATAAATTTGGAGTAGAACTTGACTTGTTGGTCACATGGCCAGTGGTGGGTGTGGTACCCAGGGGTGTCCAAAAGGTGAATTTTGCTGATTTTGTGACCATAAATTATTTTTTTACAGCCAAACCAATAAACCGACTGATATCTCTTTGTTAAAACTTCTTTGTCATTGTTGTTTATTCTTTGATTGTATGTATTGAGGTGTTTGATCAACAGACATATCTTTGTTGAAACTTCTTTGTCATTGATTGTTGTTTATTCTTTGATTGTATGTATTGAGGTGTTTGATCAACAGACATATCTTTGTTGAAACTTCTTTGTCATTGATTGTTGTTTATTCTTTGATTGTATGTATTGAGGTGTTTGATCAACAGACATATCTTTGTTGAAACTTCTTTGTCATTGATTGTTGTTTATTCTTTGATTGTATGTGTTGAGGTGTTTAATCAACAGACATATCTTTGTAGAAACTTCTTTGTCATTGATTGTTGTTTATTCTTTGATTGTATGTATTGAGGTGTTTGATCAACAGACATATCTTTGTTGAAACTTCTTTGTCATTGATTGTTGTTTATTCTTTGATTGTATGTATTGAGGTGTTTGATCAACAGACATATCTTCGTTGAAACTTCTTTGTCATTGATTGTTGTTTATTCTTTGATTGTATGTATTGAGTTGTTTGATAAACTGACATCTCTTTGTTGAAACTTCTTTGTCATTGATTGTTGTTTATTCTTTGATTGTATGTATTGAGGTGTTTGATCAACAAACATATCTTTGTTGAAACTTCCTTGTCATTGATTGTTGTTTATTCTTTGATTGTATGTAATGATGTGTTTGATCAACAGACATATCTTTGTCTTTGTTGAAACTTCTTTGTCATTGATTGTTGTTTATTCTTTGATTGTGTGTATTGAGTTGTTTGATCAACTGACATCTTTTTGTTGAAACTTCTTTGTCATTGATTGTTGTTTGTTCTTTGATTGTATTTATTGAGGTGTTTGATCAACAGACATATCTTTGTCTTTGTTGAAACCAGTGCTTAATTTGTAATGGAGCGCGGGTATACGCAGTATACCCACCTTTTTTCATGAATTATTAGGCACGCAACACTCACATTTTGGCTAATATATATAAAAAACAAAAATAGTTTGTATTGGGTATTTTTCCCTTACATGCTCATATTTCAAATTTACTTGAATACATCTATAACTCTTAATAAACTTAGTACACTCTTATCTCTTTGTTTTACGTTTCTCCCAAATCAACCTCCGAACATATTAAATAGAATCATCTCCTATTGTTATTGGGTGCAGGCTCCTCGTCAACCAGCCAGTAAGGGTTAGCAACGCGAAGGGTACGTCGCTCTCGCTGCTGTGAGGGAAATGGCACAATCCGTAAAATATGATTTACATGTTTGATTGATACAGCATTACTCTGTTTGTGGATATGTTTAATGCGTTCAATTCCTCTTTAATACTAAAGCGGTCTAAACATTTGGCCCTGCATTATGTTTGATGGTCTGAAACGCGTTTTGAGGTGATATCTTGTCATAAAAATGAATACAACGGATAAACATTCAGGCGCGTAGGAAGAGTTTCTATACGCGCCTGTAAACCGTGTAAACATTTCTGCTATTGTTTGGTTGTTCCTCTTGGAAATAATTATTGCCAGGTTGACACATAAAATTACTGACTACTTCAATAACTGATATTTCATGATATATGTATATCTGCTTTTAATCATTTAATGGTAAACTTACAGTACGAAGTACGATTAAAATAACGATTGGCTTTTGAAGACGAGTAAAATTGTATCAAATCCAACCCAAAACTCCAAACCCAATTCCAGATTACGAGCCCAAAAGCTGAATTGGTAAGCGGGGTGGGGGGGGGGGGGGTCAATTTCCCACCGAGAAATCAATTTTTATCACGAGCACATTTTAACATGAAACTATGATGCGTATACCCACCTTTTTCCTTACAAATTAACCACTGGTTGAAACTTCTTTGTCATTGATTGTTGTTTATTCTTTGATTGTATGTATTGAGTTGTTTGATGAACTGACATATCTTTGTTGAAACTTCTTTGTCATTGAATGTTGTTTATTCTTTGATTGTATGTATTGAGTTGTTTGATGAACTGACATATCTTTGTTGAAAATTCTTTGTCATTGATTGTTGTTTTTTCTTTGATTGTATGTATTGAGGTGTTTGATCAACTGACATCTCTTTGTTGAAACTTCTTTGTCATTGATTGTTGTTTATTCTTTGATTGTATGTATTGAGTTGTTTGATCAACTGACATCTCTTTGTTGAAACTTCTTTGTCATTGATTGTTGTTTATTCTTTGATTGTATGTATTAAGATGTTTGATCGACTGACATCTCTTTGTTGAAACTTCTTTGTCATTGATTGTTGTTTATTCTTTGATTGTATGTATTGAGGTGTCTGATCAACAGACATATTTTTGTTGAAACTTCTTTGTCATTGATTTTTGTTTATTCTTTGATTGTATGTATTGAGGTGTTTGATCAACAGACATATCTTTGTTGAAACTTCTTTGTCATTGATTGTTGTTTATTCTTTGATTGTATGTATTGAGTTGTTTGATTGACTGACATCTCTTTGTTGAAACTTCTTTGTCATTGATTGTTATTTATTCTTTGTTTTTTGTGCACTTGTTTTCTCTTTATTCTTTGTGGTGATCTTGTTGAGTTAAAATAAAGAAAGTGAAGTTATGAAAAAGGTTTGTTTTTGGATTCGTGAGATTAACAGGAGGCATAGCTGACGGTTATCGCCGGCACCCATCCGATATCTTATAACTAGAGGTGTTTGTAAATGGTGTTATGTTTTCTTAAATTTCGTTTATAGATTTAATAGTTTCGATGTTATGGCGGTGTTATGCTTTTTGGGAGATTTTCTACAGTACATTTCACCAGAAACATGTTTAAATTAAAAAGGAGTTTTAATGTAATTTAATTTATTTGAATTGTATGTACAAACTAGTACTAGTTAATACGAAGTGTATAAACATTACCATTACCTGTGTTTGTCTATAGTGTGTCTTTACGGTCGAATTAAAGGCGACAGTCACAACACATAAGAATCTACTTGTCCGTCACGTAAAATCCCTCAGAATTGTACTCGTTTGCTCTACTTGACGCCGAAGTTCAGCAAAAATAAATCGTTGACATTCTTAACGAAATCATCATTATAATTACAAAAATAGTAGGTCCCCACGATTGCGTTGTAATGACGTTTGACTGTAATAATAAATTTAAATTTTTAAAAATTTTTCATAAAAAATTAAAAACTATCGAGATTTCGTTTTATTTCGCTCTTTAATACAAATTTCGATGTTATGACTGGAAATTGACGGATCTTGCGAATTTTCGCGGTTCAGTTTTGATGTTTTTAAGGTGCCTATCAACAGATATACACTTTGTTTATCTCCCCCTTCTTTATCAACACTTTTCGCGATTTCGCGGTCCGCGAAAAACAAACACCTCTACTTATAGCCATACCGTGCCATTTCGTGAGCTGTGTTCCGATATTTTATTATTATTTACCGAACCATTTCGTGAACTGTGTTCCGATACTATACTGTGCCATTTCGTGAACTGTGTTCCGATACTATACTGTGCCATTTCGTGAACTGTGTTCCGATACTATATTGTGCTATTTCGTGAACTGTGTTCCGATACTATACTGTGCCATTTCGTGAACTGTGTTCCGATACTATACTGTGCCATTTCGTGAACTGTGTTCCGATACTATACTGTGCCATTTCGTGAACTGTGTTCCGATACTATACTGTGCCATTTCGTGAACTGTGTTCCGATA
Organism: Isoperla grammatica; assembly: GCA_945910005.1. NCBI lineage: Eukaryota > Metazoa > Arthropoda > Insecta > Plecoptera > Perlodidae > Isoperla > Isoperla grammatica. The sequence continues at coordinate 39,628,469 of OX246745.1, forward strand.
CTATACTGTGCCATTTCGTGAACTGTGTTCCGATACTATATTGTGCTATTTCGTGAACTGTGTTCCGATATTCATACTGTGCCATTTCGTGAGCTGCATCCGTTGTCCATATAACTGTCTGCACTGTGTTCCGGCCTTATTGAGTCAGCACTCGCCTAATCACACCAGGGACCAACGAGAGAACGATCACCACGACAGCACCGGCTACAGTCCAACATCTAGACTTCTGCTCTCCCGTCAACGGGCTAACCTCTTCGTATTGATGAGTATACCCATTTGGAAAGACAATATGTGTTTGTATGTCTAAGCTTCAACCTAGCCTACGGGCTCTCAGCGACACTAGCGTTAGTAACCAGTTAACGTGTGAGTAAGAGATTATTGTCAACTTTCTTTACAATATAAGAATATAAATATTACATGGAAATTTTTTTTTTTTTTTAAACAACGCTTATATTTAAATGCACTAAAAAGTAAAAAATAAATTTTCGCCCAACAAATTTTTGCCTCACTCGGAAAATCAAAGCGTTGGGCGCTTTCGGTATTGACATAGATTGCAGTATTCTACTGTTTATGCAGGGAAAGCGCCCAACGCTTTTATTTTCCGAGTGAGGCAAAAATTTGTTGGGCGAAAATTTATTTTTTACTTTTTAGTGCATTTAAATATAAGCGTTGTTTTTAAAAAAATATTTTTTTTTCATGTAATATTATTTTATACTTTTTAGTCTTAAAGAATCTTGCAATCGAATATATATCGAATATCGATTGATTAATTAATTATGATGGTTTAATTGATTATTTAGTAAATATGACAATTGATTGATGTATTGTCATTAAGAATACGTCTGTGCAAACTTTCAGCTCAATTCAACGTTCGAAAGTGAGTGTTTTATCGATCCCCATATAAAACATCAATCAATTAATTATGATGGCTTAATTGATTATTTAGTAAATATGACAATTGATTCATTTATTGTCATAAGAATACGTCTGTGTGAAAACTTTCAACTCGATTCGACGTTGGGAAGTGGGTGAAATATCGATTCCCATATAAAACATTAATTAATTATGATGAATTAACTGACTATTTTTAGTAAATATGACAATTGATACGTGTATTGTCATTAAGAATACGTCTGTGTGAAAACTGTCAGCTCAATTCGACGTTCGGAAGTGGGTTAAACATCGATTCCCATATAAAACATTAATTAATTATGATGAACTAATTAAATATTTAGTAAATGTGACAACTGATTCGTGTATTGTCTTTAAAAATACGTCTGTGTGAAAACTTTCAGCTCAATTCAACGTTGGAAAGTGGGTGAAATATCGATTTCCATATAAAACATCAATTAATTAATTAATTAATTATGATGAATTAATTGAATGTTTAGTAAATATGACAATTGATTCGTGTATTGTCATTAAGAACACGTCTGTGTGAAAACTTTTAACTCGATTTGACGGTGGAAAGTGGGTTAAACTTCGATTCTCATATAAAACATCAATTAATTAATTGTGATGAATAAATTGATTATTTAGTTAATATGACAATTGATTCGTGTGAAGTCATTAAAAATACGTCTGTGTAAAAACGTTCAACTCGATTTGACGTTGGAAAGTGGGTTGTACATCGATTTCCATATAAAACATTAATTAATTAATTATGATGAATTAATTGACGATTTAGTAAATATGACAATTGATTCGTGTATTGTCATTAAGAATACGTCTGTGTGAAAACTTTCAATTCGATTTGACGTTTAAAAGTGGGTTAAACATAGATTTCCATATAAAACATGAATTAATTAATTATGATGAATTTATTGATAATTTAGTAAATATGACAATTGATTCATGTATTGTCATTAGAAATACGTCTGTGTACAAAATTTCAGTTTGATCGAACATTTAAAAGTAGGTGAAATATCGATTCAAAGATTCATCGATTTCCATGTAAAACATTAATTAATTAATTATGATGAATTAATTAACAATTTAGTAAATATGACAGTTGATTCATGTATTGTCATCAAGAATACGTCTTTGTAAAAAATTTCAGCTTGATCGGACATCTAGAAGTAGGTGGAATATCGATTCAAAGATTCCGTCCAGACAAACAAGGCAAGTTAATATAAGCGTTGTTGTAATTAATCAGTTGTATAGTAACGTACCCCTATCCCTCCACCAGTCAAGATTTCGACTATTTTAGCCACACCACAAGGTGGTTGCGAGTTGTAAAAAGAAAATATTTCCAACCTACCAAAACTGTATGTGCAGTTGGTCTATGCAAGAGAAATAAAATATATTCGTCAACTATGAAAATATCTGTTCCAAAATCAATGTAAAATGCTTCTTCCCCTTGGGTGGTCTTGGTCCGTCCGTATACACGCCGTTTGCTTCCACGTACTCCTTTCTGACGGCGCTTGCGACACACGCGGGAATAACTACCCTCTTGTTGCTACCATTACTCCCAATTAACACTTATCCAATTCACAAATAATGTTTACGCAACGTGTCTCTATTAGTTTGAGGTGTTTGTACTTCACAGTCTGCACGCATGCGTTACAACGAAATCGTCTGCCGAACTGTGTCCAAAATTGTCCACGTCTAAAACTATTTTTCCGAAGATGAATGAATTTTTATCTGTTATCCTACTACTCTACGTGATTAAAGATTTTTGATACTAAATTACTACCTCGTTTCTCTTCTAGTATTTTCGTGTGTTAATACTTAAAGTCAGTAGTCACTTGTTTCTCTTCTAGTATGTTCGTGTATTAATAGATACTTATACTCCCTCGTTTCTCTTCTAGCGTTTTCGTGTATTAATAGATACTCATACTCCCTCGTTTCTCTTCTAGCATTTTCGTGTGTTAATACTTATACTCCCTCGTTTCTCTTCTAGCATTTTCGTGTATTAATAGATGCTTATACTCCCTCGTTTCTCTTCTAGCATTTTCGTGTGTTAATACTTATACTCCCTCGTTTCTCTTCTAGCATTTTCGTGTATTAATAGATACTCATACTCCCTCGTTTCTCTTCTAGCATTTTCGTGTGTTAATAGTGTGAGCTGTAATATTTCTGGTAGAGTACTCTTATTTCGATATATTATTAGTGGGTGAGTAATCGTGTTTCATTATATTATTGCATCGGATGTAATAGTGGACCACTACAAAGGCGAGCTAATATATAATGGAAGGGGTCCATGTTGCCCGATGTGCCCTTCTTCTTCAGGTAACCAGGTGTTAGAAGGACTCAATACCCCAACCTTCACTCACAACATGACATAAACGTTTGGGTATATATATATATAGTGGGAAATGAACAGAGCGAGCAGAAGCCCAAGGCCCTTTCAGGCCTAGGCATACTTTCGGGCATACTTTCTACATCAACTCAAGTTAACTGAGACGAAATTGTAATCAAACTTGTAATTTTATCTCAAGTTGTAGACAGTAAAACACTGCTGGTTTTGCTAGAATAAAGGGGATGGGCCAGTGGGGTGCGGAAGACTTGCTACACTGCCGGGCCTCATATCCCGACATACAGACATCAGAGCATCATCGGAGAGGTCTTATCTTCATGCCGACCCTCACTTAGCTTAGTTCGACAGTATAGTGTAGCACGTAGTTAGCCGTCACTCGCCAGCTAGGTACGTTATATTATGATATCGGCCCAATGAAACCCATTGACATCGCCGGAGTCTTCATAAAGGGGGGGGGGGGGGGGGGGGGTAATCGGCGCGCAAAGACGGTCGGCAACTATGTAGAAGAAGAATGTGAAAGTTGGAAGAGGTAAGATGATGGAGGCCATATAATTAGATGAATAGAAAAATGACAAAATATATGCACGAGCGCCCTCTTTGCGGGCACCGGTCACCACGAGGAAGGACCATCACCCCACCACATTGCTTGTCACTGGCGACGGTGTGCGATCATTCATACATGAAGGAGTGTGTGGGCGGGGGAGCGGGGCAGCGGGGGGGACTCTTACCGCCAAAGACGAGATGGTTTGATAAGTACTCGGTATTGAGAACTCAGGTTATGACCGAGGAACACAGAAAGAAGCTTGGGTCAGTATTGCCGGTGTCTCCCACGCCCTCCTCGTGTGCTACCGCTGAGCTGAGCCACCCTGCAGTGTACCCACGTGCAAAGGTATAGGACACAAACCAGTAGCCTATGATATTTGTTGTAGACAATTACCTGTAATATGGAAATCCGAAACCGGTAACCATGTTTGATAATATATGACATTCGGCAGCAATGACAAAAAATACTTTCTGTTATTTCAATTCATTTCCCTCGGACAACAAAATGCAATTCACAAAATTCCAAATTAAGGTATTAGAGAGTGCAAAACATACCAAGAGATCTTCATTTTCGTCGCATTTTGCATCCACGGCAAAATAAAGCGTGATGACCGTGACAGGAGGATAAAGGGTGTCACAGTTGTCTCGCAATCCAAGTGATGAGTCATTGCCACATTCGTAAGGTAGGGGTATCACTTTAAGCAGTAGAACAGTGGTTCGAGTTCCGTAATTACTTTCTCGCATAGTGTACACAATGAAATCGTCCCAATTGTTTCACTTTCATCTCATAAACTTTTATTTAAAATGCTTATCGTGAATCCATACAATTGATACCGATCGAAGTGAACTATTTACATGAGATTTCGGTTTCGTCCATGAAGTGAAGAACACATAATAGAAAAAAGGCTTGTTATTGTGTTGTATGGATGTGTACGTTACAGCAGTAAACTATTAGCCTGGCGAGATTCAGCTTCGTTTTCTGCTTTCACTTGAGGAATGAAGATTATTCTTATGTAAGGTACGGTGTGGTGACCTTGATATAAGAAAGTTAGGGAGCTGATTGAATAACATAGCGTGGAGGATAATATGTAACGGGCTACCTAGATCATGACCCTGAAACACCTTGTTAGGATGCGCGCTCTTGCTTGAGGCGTCCGATCATACTGTCTCCCCACTCAGTTAGAACAACTGATGTGCTTCGTTGCTGCAACAGCTGTACCATACAGACGGACAGACAGCTCAGTTAGAACAACTGATGTGCTTCGTTGCTACAACATCTGTACCATACAGACGGACAGACAGCTCAGTTAGAACAACTGATGTGCTTCGTTGCTACAACATCTGTACCATACAGACAGACAGCTCAGCTAGAACAACTGATGTGCTTCGTTGCTACAACAGCTGAACCATACAGGCAGACAGCTCAGCTAGAACCACTGATGTGCTTCGTTGCTACAACATCTGTACCATACAGACGGACAGACAGCTCAGTTAGAACAACTGATGTGCTTCGTTGCTACAACATCTGTACCATACAGACAGACAGCTCAGTTAGAACAACTGATGTGCTTCGTTGCTACAACATCTGTACCATACAGACAGACAGCTCAGTTAGAACAACTGATGTGCTTCGTTGCTACAACATCTGTACCATACAGACAGACAGCTCAGCTAGAACCACTGATGTGCTTCGTTGCTACAACATCTGTACCATACAGGCAGACAGCTCAGTTAGAACAACTGATGTGCTTCGTTGCTACAACATCTGTACCATACAGACAGACAGCTCAGTTAGAACAACTGATGTGCTTCGTTGCTACAACAGCTGTACCATACAGACAGACAGACAGCTCAGTTAGAACAACTGATGTGCTCGGTTGCTACAACAGCTGTACCATACAGACAGACAGACAGCTCAGTTAGAACAACTGATGTGCTTCGTTGCTACAACATCTATACCATACAGACAGACAGCTCAGCTAGAACCACTGATGTGCTTCGTTGCTACAACATCTGTACCATACAGACAGACAGCTCAGCTAGAACAACTGATGTGCTTCGTTGCTACAACAGCTGAACCATACAGGCAGACAGCTCAGCTAGAACCACTGATGTGCTTCGTTGCTACAACATCTGTACCATACAGACGGAAAGACAGCTCAGTTAGAACAACTGATGTGCATCGTTGCTACAACATCTGTACCATACAGACAGACAGCTCAGTTAGAACAACTGATGTGCTTCGTTGCTACAACATCTGTACCATACAGACAGACAGCTCAGTTAGAACAACTGATGTGCTTCGTTGCTACAACATCTGTACCATACAGACAGACAGCTCAGTTAGAACAACTGATGTGCTTCGTTGCTACAACATCTGTACCATACAGACAGACAGACAGCTCAGTTAGAACAACTGATGTGCTTCGTTGCTACAACATCTGTACCATACAGACAGACAGACAGCTCAGTTAGAACAACTGATGTGCTTCGTTGCTACAACATCTGTACCATACAGACAGACAGACAGCTCAGTTAGAACAACTGATGTGCTTCGTTGCTACAACATCTGTACCATACAGACAGACAGCTCAGTTAGAACAACTGATGTGCTTCGTTGCTACAACATCTGTACCATACAGACGGACAGACAGCTCAGTTAGAACAACTGATGTGCTTCGTTGCTACAACATCTGTACCATACAGACAGACAGCTCAGTTAGAACAACTGATGTGCTTCGTTGCTACAACATCTGTACCATACAGACAGACAGCTCAGTTAGAACAACTGATGTGCTTCGTTGCTACAACATCTGTACCATACAGACAGACAGCTCAGTTAGAACAACTGATGTGCTTCGTTGCTACAACATCTGTACCATACAGACAGACAGCTCAGTTAGAACAACTGATGTGCTTCGTTGCTACAACATCTGTACCATACAGACAGACAGCTCAGTTAGAACAACTGATGTGCTTCGTTGCTACAACATCTGTACCATACAGACAGACAGCTCAGTTAGAACAACTGATGTGCTTCGTTGCTACAACAGCTGTACCATACAGACAGACGGCTCAGTTAGAACAACTGATGTGCTTCGTTGCTACAACATCTGTACCATACAGACAGACAGACAGCTCAGTTAGAACAACTGATGTGCTTCGTTGCTACAACATCTGTACCATACAGACAGACAGACAGCTCAGTTAGAACAACTGATGTGCTTCGTTGCTACAACATCTGTACCATACAGACAGGCAGACAGCTCAGCTAGAACCACTGATGTGCTTCGTTGCTACAACATCTGTACCATACAGACAGACAGACAGCTCAGCTAGAACAACTGATGTGCTTCGTTGCTACAACAGCTGAACCATACAGGCAGACAGCTCAGCTAGAACCACTGATGTGCTTCGTTGCTACAACATCTGTACCATACAGACAGACAGCTCAGTTAGAACAACTGATGTGCTTCGTTGCTACAACATCTGTACCATACAGACAGACAGCTCAGTTAGAACAACTGATGTGCTTCGTTGCTACAACATCTGTACCATACAGACAGACAGACAGCTCAGTTAGAACAACTGATGTGCTTCGTTGCTACAACATCTGTACCATACAGACAGACAGACAGCTCAGTTAGAACAACTGATGTGCTTCGTTGCTACAACATCTGTACCATACAGACAGACAGCTCAGCTAGAACCACTGATGTGCTTCGTTGCTACAACATCTGTACCATACAGACAGACAGCTCAGTTAGAACAACTGATGTGCTTCGTTGCTACAACATCTGTACCATACAGACAGACAGCTCAGTTAGAACAACTGATGTGCTTCGTTGCTACAACAGCTGTACCATACAGACAGATAGCTCAGTTAGAACAACTGATGTGCTTAGTTGCTACAACATCTGTACCATACAGACGGACAGCTCAGCTAGAACCACTGATGTGCTTCGTTGCTACAACATCTGTACCATACAGACAGACAGCTCAGTTAGAACCACTGATGTGCTTCGTTGCTACAACATCTGTACCATACAGACAGACAGCTCAGTTAGAACAACTGATGTGCTTCGTTGCTACAACATCTGTACCATACAGACAGGCAGACAGCTCAGCTAGAACAACTGATGTGCTTCGTTGCTACAACATCTGTACCATACAGACAGACGGCTCAGCTAGAACAACTGATGTGCTTCGTTGCTACAACATCTGTACCATACAGACAGACAGCTCAGCTAGAACAACTGATGTGCTTCGTTGCTACAACATCTGTACCATACAGACAGACAGACAGCTCAGTTAGAACAACTGATGTGCTTCGTTGCTACAACATCTGTACCATACAGACAGACAGACAGCTCAGTTAGAACAACTGATGTGCTTCGTTGCTACAACAGCTGTACCATACAGACGGACAGACAGCTCAGTTAGAACAACTGATGTGCTTCGTTGCTACAACATCTGTACCATACAGACAGACAGCTCAGCTAGAACCACTGAAGTGCTTCGTTGCTACAACATCTGTACCATACAGACAGACAGCTCAGCTAGAACAACTGATGTGCTTCGTTGCTACAACAGCTGAACCATACAGGCAGACAGCTCAGCTAGAACCACTGATGTGCTTCGTTGCTACAACATCTGTACCATACAGACGGACAGACAGCTCAGTTAGAACAACTGATGTGCTTCGTTGCTACAACATCTGTACCATACAGACAGACAGCTCAGTTAGAACAACTGATGTGCTTCGTTGCTACAACATCTGTACCATACAGACAGACAGCTCAGTTAGAACAACTGATGTGCTTCGTTGCTACAACATCTGTACCATACAGACAGACAGCTCAGTTAGAACAACTGATGTGCTTCGTTGCTACAACATCTGTACCATACAGACAGACAGACAGCTCAGTTAGAACAACTGATGTGCTTCGTTGCTACAACATCTGTACCATACAGACAGACAGACAGCTCAGTTAGAACAACTGATGTGCTTCGTTGCTACAACATCTGTACCATACAGACAGGCAGACAGCTCAGCTAGAACCACTGATGTGCTTCGTTGCTACAACATCTGTACCATACAGACAGACAGCTCAGCTAGAACAACTGATGTGCTTCGTTGCTACAACATCTGTACCATACAGACAGACAGACAGCTCAGTTAGAACAACTGATGTGCTTCGTTGCTACAACATCTGTACCATACAGACAGACAGACAGCTCAGTTAGAACAACTGATGTGCTTCGTTGCTACAACAGCTGTACCATACAGACAGACAGACAGCTTAGTTAGAACAACTGATGTGCTTCGTTGCTACAACATCTGTACCATACAGACAGACAGCTCAGTTAGAACAACTGATGTGCTTCGTTGCTACAACATCTGTACCATACAGACAGACAGCTCAGTTAGAACAACTGATGTGCTTCGTTGCTACAACAGCTGTACCATACAGACAGACAGCTCAGTTAGAACAACTGATGTGCTTCGTTGCTACAACATCTGTACCATACAGACAGACAGCTCAGTTAGAACAACTGATGTGCTTCGTTGCTACAACATCTGTACCATACAGACAGACAGCTCAGTTAGAACAACTGATGTGCTTCGTTGCTACAACATCTGTACCATACAGACAGACAGACAGCTCAGTTAGAACAACTGATGTGCTTCGTTGCTACAACATCTGTACCATACAGACAGACAGCTCAGTTAGAACAACTGATGTGCTTCGTTGCTACAACATCTGTACCATACAGACAGACAGACAGCTCAGTTAGAACAACTGATGTGCTTCGTTGCTACAACATCTGTACCATACAGACAGACAGACAGCTCAGTTAGAACAACTGATGTGCTTCGTTGCTACAACATCTGTACCATACAGACAGACAGACAGCTCAGTTAGAACAACTGATGTGCTTCGTTGCTACAACATCTGTACCATACAGACAGACAGCTCAGTTAGAACAACTGATGTGCTTCGTTGCTACAACATCTGTACCATACAGACGGACAGACAGCTCAGTTAGAACAACTGATGTGCTTCGTTGCTACAACATCTGTACCATACAGACAGACAGCTCAGTTAGAACAACTGATGTGCTTCGTTGCTACAACATCTGTACCATACAGACAGACAGCTCAGTTAGAACAACTGATGTGCTTCGTTGCTACAACATCTGTACCATACAGACAGACAGCTCAGTTAGAACAACTGATGTGCTTCGTTGCTACAACATCTGTACCATACAGACAGACAGCTCAGTTAGAACAACTGATGTGCTTCGTTGCTACAACATCTGTACCATACAGACAGACAGCTCAGTTAGAACAACTGATGTGCTTCGTTGCTACAACATCTGTACCATACAGACAGACAGACAGCTCAGTTAGAACAACTGATGTGCTTCGTTGCTACAACATCTGTACCATACAGACAGACAGACAGCTCAGTTAGAACAACTGATGTGCTTCGTTGCTACAACATCTGTACCATACAGACAGACAGACAGCTCAGTTAGAACAACTGATGTGCTTCGTTGCTACAACATCTGTACCATACAGACAGACAGACAGCTCAGTTAGAACAACTGATGTGCTTCGTTGCTACAACATCTGTACCATACAGACAGACAGCTCAGCTAGAACCACTGATGTGCTTCGTTGCTACAACATCTGTACCATACAGACAGACAGCTCAGTTAGAACAACTGATGTGCTTCGTTGCTACAACATCTGTACCATACAGACAGACAGCTCAGCTAGAACAACTGATGTGCTTCGTTGCTACAACATCTGTACCATACAGACAGGCAGACAGCTCAGCTAGAACCACTGATGTGCTTCGTTGCTACAACAGCTGTACCATACAGACAGACAGCTCAGCTAGAACAACTGATGTGCTTCGTTGCTACAACATCTGTACCATACAGACGGACAGACAGCTCAGTTAGAACAACTGATGTGCTTCGTTGCTACAACATCTGTACCATACAGACAGACAGCTCAGTTAGAACAACTGATGTGCTTCGTTGCTACAACATCTGTACCATACAGACAGACAGCTCAGTTAGAACAACTGATGTGCTTCGTTGCTACAACATCTGTACCATACAGACAGACAGCTCAGTTAGAACAACTGATGTGCTTCGTTGCTACAACATCTGTACCATACAGACAGACAGACAGCTCAGTTAGAACAACTGATGTGCTTCGTTGCTACAACATCTGTACCATACAGACAGACAGACAGCTCAGTTAGAACAACTGATGTGCTTCGTTGCTACAACATCTGTACCATACAGACAGACAGCTCAGCTAGAACCACTGATGTGCTTCGTTGCTACAACATCTGTACCATACAGACAGACAGCTCAGTTAGAACAACTGATGTGCTTCGTTGCTACAACATCTGTACCATACAGACAGACAGCTCAGTTAGAACAACTGATGTGCTTCGTTGCTACAACAGCTGTACCATACAGACAGATAGCTCAGTTAGAACAACTGATGTGCTTAGTTGCTACAACATCTGTACCATACAGACGGACAGCTCAGCTAGAACCACTGATGTGCTTCGTTGCTACAACATCTGTACCATACAGACAGACAGCTCAGTTAGAACCACTGATGTGCTTCGTTGCTACAACATCTGTACCATACAGACAGACAGCTCAGTTAGAACAACTGATGTGCTTCGTTGCTACAACATCTGTACCATACAGACAGGCAGACAGCTCAGCTAGAACAACTGATGTGCTTCGTTGCTACAACATCTGTACCATACAGACAGACGGCTCAGCTAGAACAACTGATGTGCTTCGTTGCTACAACATCTGTACCATACAGACAGACAGCTCAGCTAGAACAACTGATGTGCTTCGTTGCTACAACAGCTGAACCATACAGGCAGACAGCTCAGCTAGAACCACTGATGTGCTTCGTTGCTACAACATCTGTACTATACAGACGGACAGACAGCTCAGTTAGAACAACTGATGTGCTTCGTTGCTACAACATCTGTACCATACAGACAGACAGCTCAGTTAGAACAACTGATGTGCTTCGTTGCTACAACATCTGTACCATACAGACAGACAGCTCAGTTAGAACAACTGATGTGCTTCGTTGCTACAACATCTGTACCATACAGACAGACAGCTCAGTTAGAACAACTGATGTGCTTCGTTGCTACAACATCTGTACCATACAGACAGACAGACAGCTCAGTTAGAACAACTGATGTGCTTCGTTGCTACAACATCTGTACCATACAGACAGACAGACAGCTCAGTTAGAACAACTGATGTGCTTCGTTGCTACAACATCTGTACCATACAGACAGGCAGACAGCTCAGCTAGAACCACTGATGTGCTTCGTTGCTACAACATCTGTACCATACAGACAGACAGCTCAGCTAGAACAACTGATGTGCTTCGTTGCTACAACATCTGTACCATACAGACAGACAGACAGCTCAGTTAGAACAACTGATGTGCTTCGTTGCTACAACATCTGTACCATACAGACAGACAGACAGCTCAGTTAGAACAACTGATGTGCTTCGTTGCTACAACAGCTGTACCATACAGACAGACAGACAGCTTAGTTAGAACAACTGATGTGCTTCGTTGCTACAACATCTGTACCATACAGACAGACAGCTTAGTTAGAACAACTGATGTGCTTCGTTGCTACAACATCTGTACCATACAGACAGACAGCTCAGTTAGAACAACTGATGTGCTTCGTTGCTACAACAGCTGTACCATACAGACAGACAGCTCAGTTAGAACAACTGATGTGCTTCGTTGCTACAACATCTGTACCATACAGACAGACAGCTCAGTTAGAACAACTGATGTGCTTCGTTGCTACAACATCTGTACCATACAGACAGACAGCTCAGCTAGAACCACTGATGTGCTTCGTTGCTACAACATCTGTACCATACAGACAGACAGCTCAGTTAGAACAACTGATGTGCTTCGTTGCTACAACATCTGTACCATACAGACAGACAGCTCAGTTAGAACAACTGATGTGCTTCGTTGCTACAACATCTGTACCATACAGACAGACAGCTCAGTTAGAACAACTGATGTGCTTCGTTGCTACAACATCTGTACCATACAGACAGACAGACAGCTCAGTTAGAACAACTGATGTGCTTCGTTGCTACAACAGCTGTACCATACAGGCAGACAGCTCAGTTAGAACAACTGATGTGCTTCGTTGCTGCAACAGCTGTACCATACAGACAGACAGACAGCTCAGTTAGAACAACTGATGTGCTTCGTTGCTACAACAGCTGTACCATACTGACAGACAGCTCAGTTAGAACAACTGATGTGCTTCGTTGCTACAACAGCTGTACCATACATACAGACAGACAGACATCTCAGTGAGAACAACTGATGTGCTTCGTTGCTACAACAGCTGTACCATACAGGCAGACAGACAGCTCAGTTAGAACAACTGATGTGCTTCGTTGCTACAACATCTGTATCATACAGACGGACAGACAGCTCAGTTAGAACAACTGATGTGCTTCGTTGCTACAACATCTGTACCATACAGACAGACAGACAGCTCAGTTAGAACAACTGATGTGCTTCGTTGCTACAACAGCTGTACCATACAGACGGACAGACAGCTCAGTTAGAACAACTGATGTGCTTCGTTGCTACAACATCTGTACCATACAGACAGACAGCTCAGCTAGAACCACTGATGTGCTTCGTTGCTACAACATCTGTACCATACAGACAGACAGCTCAGCTAGAACAACTGATGTGCTTCGTTGCAACAACAGCTGAACCATACAGGCAGACAGCTCAGCTAGAACCACTGATGTGCTTCGTTGCTACAACATCTGTACCATACAGACGGACAGACAGCTCAGTTAGAACAACTGATGTGCTCCGTTGCTACAACAGCTTTACCATACAGACAGACAGCTCAGTTAGAACAACTGATGTGCTTCGTTGCTACAACATCTATACCATACAGACAGACAGCTCAGTTAGAACAACTGATGTGCTTCGTTGCTACAACATCTGTACCATACAGACAGACAGCTCAGTTAGAACAACTGATGTGCTTCGTTGCTACAACATCTATACCATACAGACAGACAGCTCAGTTAGAACAACTGATGTGCTCCGTTGCTACAACAGCTTTACCATACAGACAGACAGCTCAGTTAGAACAACTGATGTGCTTCGTTGCTACAACATCTGTACCATACAGACAGACAGCTCAGTTAGAACAACTGATGTGCTTCGTTGCTACAACATCTATACCATACAGACAGACAGCTCAGTTAGAACAACTGATGTGCTTCGTTGCTACAACAGCTGTACCATACAGACAGACAGCTCAGCTAGAACAACTGATGTGCTTCGTTGCTACAACAGCTGAACCATACAGGCAGACAGCTCAGCTAGAACCACTGATGTGCTTCGTTGCTACAACATCTGTACCATACAGACGGACAGACAGCTCAGTTAGAACAACTGATGTGCTTCGTTGCTACAACATCTGTACCATACAGACAGACAGACAGCTCAGTTAGAACAACTGATGTGCTTCGTTGCTACAACATCTATACCATACAGACAGACAGCTCAGTTAGAACAACTGATGTGCTTCGTTGCTACAACATCTGTACCATACAGACAGACAGCTCAGCTAGAACCACTGATGTGCTTCGTTGCTACAACATCTGTACCATACAGACAGACAGACAGCTCAGTTAGAACAACTGATGTGCTTCGTTGCTACAACAGCTGTACCATACAGGCAGACAGCTCAGTTAGAACAACTGATGTGCTTCGTTGCTGCAACAGCTGTACCATACAGACAGACAGACAGCTCAGTTAGAACAACTGATGTGCTTCGTTGCTACAACAGCTGTACCATACTGACAGACAGCTCAGTTAGAACAACTGATGTGCTTCGTTGCTACAACAGCTGTACCATACATACAGACAGACAGACATCTCAGTGAGAACAACTGATGTGCTTCGTTGCTACAACAGCTGTACCATACAGGCAGACAGACAGCTCAGTTAGAACAACTGATGTGCTTCGTTGCTACAACAGCTGTATCATACAGACGGACAGACAGCTCAGTTAGAACAACTGATGTGCTTCGTTGCTACAACAGCTGTACCATACAGACAGACAGCTCAGTAAGAACAACTGATGTGCTTCGTTGCTACAACATCTGTACCATACAGACAGACAGACAGCTCAGTTAGAACAACTGATGTGCTTCGTTGCTACAACAGCTGTACCATACAGACAGACAGCTTAGTTAGAACAACTGATGTGCTTCGTTGCTACAACATCTGTACTATACAGACAGACAGCTCAGTTAGAACAACTGATGTGCTTCGTTGCTACAACAGCTGTATCATACAGACAGACAGACAGCTCAGTTAGAACAACTGATGTGCTTCGTTGCTACAACAGCTGTACCATACATACAGACAGACAGACATCTCAGTGGGAACAACTGATGTGCTTCGTTGCTACAACAGCTGTACCATACAGGCAGACAGACAGCTCAGTTAGAACAACTGATGTGCTTCGTTGCTACAACAGCTGTATCATACAGACGGACAGACAGCTCAGTTAGAACAACTGATGTGCTTCGTTGCTACAACAGCTGTACCATACAGACAGACAGCTCAGTAAGAACAACTGATGTGCTTCGTTGCTACAACATCTGTACCATACAGACAGACAGACAGCTCAGTTAGAACAACTGATGTGCTTCGTTGCTACAACAGCTGTACCATACAGACAGACAGACAGCTCAGTTAGAACAACTGATGTGCTTCGTTGCTACAACAGCTGTACCATACAGACAGACAGCTTAGTTAGAACAACTGATGTGCTTCGTTGCTACAACATCTGTACTATACAGACAGACAGCTCAGTTAGAACAACTGATGTGCTTCGTTGCTACAACAGCTGTATCATACAGACGGACAGACAGCTCAGTTAGAACAACTGATGTGCTTCGTTGCTACAACATCTGTACCATACAGACAGACAGCTCAGTTAGAACAACTGATGTGCTTCATTGCTACAACATCTGTACCATACAGACAGACAGCTCAGTTAGAACAACTGATGTGCTTCGTTGCTACAACAGCTGTACCATACATACAGACAGACAGACATCTCAGTTAGAACAACTGATGTGCTTCGTTGCTACAACAGCTGTACCATACAGACAGACAGCTCAGTTAGAACAACTGATGTGCTTCGTTGCTACAACAGCTGTACCATACAGACAGACAGACAGCTCAGTAAGAACAACTGATGTGCTTCGTTGCTACAACATCTGTACCATACAGACAGACAGCTCAGTTAGAACAACTGATGTGCTTCGTTCCTACAACATCTGTACCATACAGACGGACAGACAGCTCAGTTAGAACCACTGATGTGCTTCGTTGCTACAACAGCTGTACCATACAGACAGACTGACAGCTCAGTTAGAACAACTGATGTGCTTCGTTGCTACAACAGCTGTACCATACAGACAAATAGCTCAGTTAGAACAACTGATGTGCTTCGTTGCTACAACATCTGTACCATACAGACGGACAGACAGCTCAGTTAGAACAACTGATGTGCTTCGTTGCTACAAAAGCTGTACCATACAGACAGACTGACAGCTCAGTTAGAACAACTGATGTGCTTCGTTGCTACAACATCTGTACCATACAGGCAGACAGACAGCTCAGTTAGAACAACTGATGTGCTTCGTTGCTACAACAGCTGTACCATACAGACGGACAGACAGCTCAGTTAGAACAACTGATGTGCTTCGTTGCTACAACAGCTGTACCATACAGACAGACAGCTCAGTTAGAACCACTGATGTGCTTCGTTGCTACAACAGCTGTACCATACAGACAGACAGCTCAGTTAGAACCACTGATGTGCTTCGTTCCTACAACATCTGTACCATACAGACGGACAGACAGCTCAGTTAGAACAACTGATGTGCTTCGTTGCTACAACAGCTGTACCATACAGACAGACAGACAGCTCAGTTAGAACAACTGATGTGCTTCGTTGCTACAACAGCTGTACCATACAGACAGACAGCTCAGTTAGAACCACTGATGTGCTTCGTTGCTGCAACAGCTGTACCATACAGACAGACAGCTCAGTTAGAACCACTGATGTGCTTCGTTGCTACAACAGCTGTACCATACAGACAGACAGACAGCTCAGTTAGAACAACTGATGTGCTTCGTTGCTACAACATCTGTACCATACAGACAGACAGACAGCTCAGTTAGAACAACTGATGTGCTTCGTTGCTGCAACAGCTGTACCATACAGACAGACAGCTCAGTTAGAACCACTGATGTGCTTCGTTGCTACAACAGCTGTACCATACAGACAGACAGACAGCTCAGTTAGAACAACTGATGTGCTTCGTTGCTACAACAGCTGTACCATACAGACAGACAGACAGCTCAGTTAGAACAACTGATGTGCTTCGTTGCTGCAACAGCTGTACCATACAGACAGACAGCTCAGTTAGAACCACTGATGTGCTTCGTTGCTACAACAGCTGTACCATACAGACAGACAGACAGCTCAGTTAGAACAACTGATGTGCTTCGTTGCTACAACAGCTGTACCATACAGACAGACCGACAGCTCAGTTAGAACAACTGATGTGCTTCGTTGCTGCAACAGCTGTACCATACAGACAGACAGCTCAGTTAGAACAACTGATGTGCTTCGTTGCTACAACAGCTGTACCATTCAGACAGACATCTCAGTTAGAACAATGATGTGCTTCGTTGCTACAACATCTGTAGCATACAGATAGACCGACAGCTCAGTTAGAACAACTGATGTGCTTCGTTGCTACAACAGCTGTACCATACAGACAGACAGCTCAGTTAGAACAACTGATGTGCTTCGTTGCTACAACAGCTGTACCATACAGACAGACAGCTCAGTTAGAACAACTGATGTGCTTCGTTGCTACAACAGCTGTACCATACAGACAGACAGACAGCTCAGTTAGAACAACTGATGTGCTTCGTTGCTACAACATCTGTACCATACAGACAGACAGCTCAGTTAGAACAACTGATGTGCGTCGTTGCTACAACAGCTGTACCATACAGGCAGACGGACAGCTCAGTTAGAACAACTGATGTGCTTCGTTGCTACAACAGCTGTACCATACAGACAGACAGACAGCTCAGTTAGAACAACTGATGTGCTTCGTTGCTACAACAGCTGTACTATACAGACAGACAGACAGCTCAGTTAGAACAACTGATGTGCTACGTTGCTACAACAGCTGTACCATACAGACAGACAGCTCAGTTAGAACAACTGATGTGCTTCGTTGCTACAACAGCTGTACCATACAGACAGACAACTCAGTTAGAACAACTGATGTGCTTAGTTGCTACAACATCTGTAGCATACAGATAGACCGACAGCTCAGTTAGAACAACTGATGTGCTTCGTTGCTACAACAGCTGTACCATACAGACAGACAGACAGCTCAGTAAGAACAACTGATGTGCTTCGTTGCTACAACATCTGTACCATACAGACAGACAGCTCAGTTAGAACAACTGATGTGCGTCGTTGCTACAACAGCTGTACCATACAGGCAGACGGACAGCTCAGTTAGAACAACTGATGTGCTTCGTTGCTACAACATCTGTACTATACAGACAGACAGACAGCTCAGTTAGAACAACTGATGTGCTTCGTTGCTACAACAGCTGTACCATACAGGCAGACAGACAGCTCAGTTAGAACAACTGATGTGCGTCGTTGCTACAACAGCTGTACCATACAGGCAGACGGACAGCTCAGTTAGAACAACTGATGTGCTTCGTTGCTACAACAGCTGTACCATACAGACAGACAGACAGCTCAGTTAGAACAACTGATGTGCTTCGTTGCTACAACAGCTGTACTATACAGACAGACAGACAGCTCAGTTAGAACAACTGATGTGCTTCGTTGCTACAACAGCTGTACCATACAGACAGACAGCTCAGTTAGAACAACTGATGTGCTTCGTTGCTACAACAGCTGTACCATACAGACAGACAACTCAGTTAGAACAACTGATGTGCTTAGTTGCTACAACATCTGTAGCATACAGATAGACCGACAGCTCAGTTAGAACAACTGATGTGCTTCGTTGCTACAACAGCTGTACCATACAGACAGACAGACAGCTCAGTTAGAACAACTGATGTGCTTCGTTGCTACAACATCTGTACCATACAGACAGACAGCTCAGTTAGAACAACTGATGTGCGTCGTTGCTACAACAGCTGTACCATACAGGCAGACGGACAGCTCAGTTAGAACAACTGATGTGCTTCGTTGCTACAACATCTGTACTATACAGACAGACAGACAGCTCAGTTAGAACAACTGATGTGCTTCGTTGCTACAACAGCTGTACCATACAGGCAGACAGACAGCTCAGTTAGAACAACTGATGTGCTTCGTTGCTACAACATCTGTACCATACAGACAGACAGACAGCTCAGTTAGAACAACTGATGTGCTTCGTTGCTACAACAGCTGTACCATACAGACAGACAGACAGCTCAGTTAGAACAACTGATGTGCTTCGTTGCTACAACAGCTGTACGATACAGACAGACAGACAGCTCAGTTAGAACAACTGATGTGCTTCGGTGCTACAACAGCTGTACCATACAGACAAACAGCTCAGTTAAAACAACTGATGTGCTTCGTTGCTACAACATCTGTACCATACAGACGGACAGACAGCTCAGTTAGAACAACTGATGTGCTTCGTTGCTACAACATCTGTACCATACAGACAGACAGACAGCTCAGTTAGAACAACTGATGTGCTTCGTTGCTACAACAGCTGTACCATACAGACAGACAGATAGCTCAGTTAGAACAACTGATGTGCTTCGTTGCTACAACAGCTGTACCATACAGACAGACAGCTCAGTTAGAACAACTGATGTGCTTCGTTGCTACAACAGCTGTACCATACAGACAGACAGACAGCTCAGTTAGAACAACTGATGTGCTTCGTTGCTACAACAGCTGTACTATACAGACAGACAGCTCAGTTAGAACAACTGATGTGCTTCGTTGCTACAACAGCTGTACCATACAGACAGACAGCTCAGTTAGAACAACTGATGTGCTTCGTTGCTACAACAGCTGTACCATACAGACAGACAGACAGCTCAGTTAGAACAACTGATGTGCTTCGTTGCTACAACATCTGTACCATACAGACAGGCAGACAGCTCAGTTAGAACAACTGATGTGCTTCGTTGCTACAACAGCTGTACCATACAGGCAGACAGACAGCTCAGTTAGAACAACTGATGTGCTTCGTTGCTACAACAGCTGTACCATACAGACAGACAGCTCAGTTAGAACAACTGATGTGCTTCGTTGCTACAACATCTGTACCATACAGACAGACAGCTCAGTTAGAACCACTGATGTGCTTCGTTGCTACAACAGCTGTACCATACAGACAGACAGACAGCTCAGTTAGAACAACTGATGTGCTTCGTTGCTACAACAGCTGTACCATACGGACAGACAGACAGCTCAGTTAGAACAACTGATGTGCTCCGTTGCTACAACAGCTGTACCATACAAAAAGACAGCTCAGTTAGAACAACTGATGTGCTTCGTTGCTACAACATCTGTACCATACAGACAGACAGCTCAGTTAGAACAACTGATGTGCTTTGTTGCTACAACATCTGTACCATACAGACAGACGGCTCAGTTAGAACAACTGATGTGCTTCGTTGCTACAACATCTGTACCATACAGGCAGACAGACAGCTCAGTTAGAACAACTGATGTGCTTCGTTGCTACAACAGCTGTACCATACAGACGGACAGACAGCTCAGTTAGAACCACTGATGTGCTTCGTTGCTACAACATCTGTACCATACAGACAGACAGACAGCTCAGTTAGAACAACTGATGTGCTTCGTTGCTACAACATCTGTACCATACAGACAGACAGCTCAGTTAGAACAACTGATGTGCTTCGTTGCTACATTAGCTGTACCATACAGGCAGACAGACAGCTCAGTTAGAACAACTGATTTGCTTCGTTGCTACAACATCTGTACCATACAGACAGACAGCTTAGTTAGAACAACTGATGTGCTTCGTTGCTACAACAGCTTTACCATACAGACAGACAGCTCAGTTAGAACCACTGATGTGCTTCGTTGCTACAACATCTGTACCATACAGACAGACAGCTCAGTTAGAACAACTGATGTGCTTCGTTGCTACAACAGCTGTACCATACAGACAGACAGCTCAGTTAGAACAACTGATGTGCTTCGTTGCTACAACAGCTGTACCATACAGACAGACAGACAGCTGAACTAGAACAACTGAAGTGCTTCGTTGCTACAACATCTGTACCATACAGACAGACAGACAGCTCAGTTAGAACAACTGATGTGCTCCGTTGCTACAACAGCTATACCATACAGACAGACCGACAGCTCAGTTAGAACAACTGATGTGCTTCGTTGCTACAACAGCTGTACCATACAGACAGACCGACAGCTCAGTTAGAACAACTGATGTGCTTCGTTGCTACAACAGCTGTACCTTACAGACAGACAACTCAGTTAGAACAACTGATGTGCTTCGTTGCTACAACATCTGTAGCATACAGATAGACCGACAGCTCAGTTAGAACAACTGATGTGCTTCGTTGCTACAACATCTGTACCATACAGACAGACAGACAGCTCAGTAAGAACAACTGATGTGCTTCGTTGCTACAACAGCTGTACCATACAGGCAGACGGACAGCTCAGTTAGAACAACTGATGTGCTTCGTTGCTTCAACATCTGTACCATACAGACAGACAGACAGCTCAGTTAGAACAACTGATGTGCTTCGTTGCTACAACAGCTGTACCATACAGGCAGACAGACAGCTCAGTTAGAACAACTGATGTGCTTCGTTGCTACAACATCTGTACCATACAGACAGACAGACAGCTCAGTTAGAACAACTGATGTGCTTCGTTGCTACAACAGCTGTACCATACAGACAGACAGACAGCTCAGTTAGAACAACTGATGTGCTTCGTTGCTACAACAGCTGTACCATTCAGACAGACAGACAGCTCAGTTAGAACAACTGATGTGCTTCGTTGCTACAACATCTGTACCATACAGGCAGACAGCTCAGTTAGAACAACTGATGTGCTTCGTTGCTACAACATCTGTACCATACAGACAGACAGCTCAGTTAGAACAACTGATGTGCTTCGTTGCTACAACAGCTGTACCATACAGACAGACAGATAGCTCAGTTAGAACAACTGATGTGCTTCGTTGCTACAACAGCTGTACCATTCACACAGACAGCTCAGTTAGAACAACTGATGTGCTTCGGTGCTACAACAGCTGTAACATACAGACAAACAGCTCAGTTAAAACAACTGATGTGCTTCGTTGCTACAACATCTGTACCATACAGACAGACAGACAGCTCAGTTAGAACAACTGATGTGCTTCGTTGCTACAACAGCTGTACCATACAGACGGACAGACAGCTCAGTTAGAACAACTGATGTGCTTCGTTGCTACAACATCTGTACCATACAGACAGACAGACAGCTCAGTTAGAACAACTGATGTGCTTCGTTGCTACAACAGCTGTACCATACAGACAGACAGACAGCTCAGTTAGAACAACTAATGTGCTTCGTTGCTACAACATCTGTACCATACAGACAGACAGACAGCTCAGTTAGAACAACTGATGTGCTTCGTTGCTACAACATCTGTACCATACAGACAGACAGACAGCTCAGTTAGAACAACTGATGTGCTTCGTTGCTACAACAGCTGTACCATACAGACAGACAGCTCAGTTAGAACAACTGATGTGCTTCGTTGCTACAACAGCTGTACCATACAGACAGACCGACAGCTTAGTTAGAACAACTGATGTGCTTCGTTCCTACAACATCTGTACCATACAGACAGACCGACAGCTCAGTTAGAACAACTGATGTGCTTCGTTGCTACAACAGCTGTACCATACAGACAGACAGCTCAGTTAGAACAACTGATGTGCTTCGTTGCTACAACAGCTGTACCATACGGACAGACAGACAGCTCAGTTAGAACAACTGATGTGCTCCGTTGCTACAACAGCTGTACCATACAAAAAGACAGCTCAGTTAGAACAACTGATGTGCTTCGTTGCTACAACATCTGTACCATACAGACAGACAGCTCAGTTAGAACAACTGATGTGCTTTGTTGCTACAACATCTGTACCATACAGACAGACGGCTCAGTTAGAACAACTGATGTGCTTCGTTGCTACAACATCTGTACCATACAGGCAGACAGACAGCTCAGTTAGAACAACTGATGTGCTTCGTTGCTACAACAGCTGTACCATACAGACAGACAGACAGCTCAGTTAGAACAACTGATGTGCTTCGTTGCTACAACAGCTGTACCATACAGACAGACAGCTCAGTTAGAACAACTGATGTGCTTCGTTGCTACAACAGCTGTACCATACAGACAGACAGACAGCTCAGTTAGAACAACTGATGTGCTTCGTTGCTACAACAGCTGTACCATACAGACAGACAGCTCAGTTAGAACAACTGATGTGCTTCGTTGCTACAACAGCTGTACCATACAGGCAGACAGACAGCTCAGTTAGAACAACTGATGTGCTTCGTTGCTACAACAGCTGTACCATACAGACAGACAGACAGCTCAGTTAGAACAACTGATGTGCTTCGTTGCTACAACAGCTGTACCATACAGACAGACAGCTCAGTTAGAACAACTGATGTGCTTTGTTGCTACAACATCTGTACCATACAGACAGACGGCTCAGTTAGAACAACTGATGTGCTTCGTTGCTACAACATCTGTACCATACAGGCAGACAGACAGCTCAGTTAGAACAACTGATGTGCTTCGTTGCTACAACAGCTGTACCATACAGACAGACAGACAGCTCAGTTAGAACAACTGATGTGCTTCGTTGCTACAACAGCTGTACCATACAGACAGACAGCTCAGTTAGAACAACTGATGTGCTTCGTTGCTACAACAGCTGTACCATACAGACAGACAGCTCCGTTAGAACAACTGATGTGCTTCGTTGCTACAACATCTGTACCATACAGACAGACAGACAGCTCAGTTAGAACAACTGATGTGAACATCTGTACCATACAGACAGATAGCTTAGTTAGAACAACTGATGTGCTTCGTTGCTGCAACATCTGTACCATACAGGCAGACAGACAGCTCAGTTAGAACAACTGATGTGCTTCGTTGCTACAACATCTGTACCATACAGACAGACAGACAGCTCAGTTAGAACAACTGATGTGCTTCGTTGCTACAACAGCTGTACCATACAGACAGACAGCTCAGTTAGAACAACTGATGTGCTTCGTTGCTACAACAGCTGTACCATACAGACAGACCGACAGCTCAGTTAGAACAACTGATGTGCTTCGTTGCTACAACAGCTGTACCATACAGACAGACTGACAGCTCAGTTAGAACAACTGATGTGCTTCGTTGCTACAACAGCTGTACCATACAGACAGACAGACAGCTCAGTTAGAACAACTGATGTGCTTCGTTGCTACAACAGCTGTACCATACAGACAGACAGACAGCTCAGTTAGAACAACTGATGTGCTTCGTTGCTACAACAGCTGTACCATACAGACAGACAGACAGCTCAGTTAGAACAACTGATGTGCTTCGTTGCTACAACAGCTGTACCATACAGACAGACTGACAGCTCAGTTAGAACAACTGATGTGCTTCGTTGCTACAACAGCTGTACCATACAGACAGACAGACAGCTCAGTTAGAACAACTGATGTGCTTCGTTGCTACAACAGCTGTACCATACAGACAGACAGACAGCTCAGTTAGAACAACTGATGTGCTTCGTTGCTACAACAGCTGTACCATACGGACAGACAGACAGCTCAGTTAGAACAACTGATGTGCTCCGTTGCTACAACAGCTGTACCATACAGGCAGACAGCTCAGTTAGAACAACTGATGTGCTTCGTTGCTACAACATCTGTACCATACAGACAGACAGCTCAGTTAGAACAACTGATGTGCTTCGTTGCTACAACATCTGTACCATACAAAAAGACAGCTCAGTTAGAACAACTGATGTGCTTCGTTGCTACAACATCTGTACCATACAGACAGACAGACAGCTCAGTTAGAACAACTGATGTGCTTCGTTGCTACAACAGCTGTACCATACAGACAGACTGACAGCTCAGTTAGAACAACTGATGTGCTTCGTTGCTACAACAGCTGTACCATACAGACAGACAGACAGCTCAGTTAGAACAACTGATGTGCTTCGTTGCTACAACAGCTGTACCATACAGACAGACAGCTCAGTTAGAACAACTGATGTGCTTTGTTGCTACAACATCTGTACCATACAGACAGACGGCTCAGTTAGAACAACTGATGTGCTTCGTTGCTACAACATCTGTACCATACAGGCAGACAGACAGCTCAGTTAGAACAACTGATGTGCTTCGTTGCTACAACAGCTGTACCATACAGACAGACAGACAGCTCAGTTAGAACAACTGATGTGCTTCGTTGCTACAACATCTGTACCATACAGACAGACAGCTCAGTAAGAACAACTGATGTGCTTCGTTGCTACAACAGCTGTACCATACAGACAGACAGACAGCTCAGTTAGAACAACTGATGTGCTTCGTTGCTACAACAGCTGTACCATACAGACGGACAGACAGCTCAGTTAGAACCACTGATGTGCTTCGTTGCTACAACAGCTGTACCATACAGACAGATAGCTCAGTTAGAACAACTGATGTGCTTCGTTGCTACAACAGCTGTACCATACAGGCAGACAGACAGCTCAGTTAGAACAACTGATGTGCTTCGTTGCTACAACAGCTGTACCATACAGACGGACTGACAGCTCAGTTAGAACAACTGATGTGCTTCGTTGCTACAACATCTGTACCATACAGACAGACAGACAGCTCAGTTAGAACAACTGATGTGCTTCGTTGCTACAACAGCTGTACCATACAGACAGACAGCTCAGTTAGAACAACTGATGTGCTTCGTTGCTACAACATCTGTACCATACAGGCAGACAGACAGCTCAGTTAGAACAACTGATGTGCTTCGTTGCTACAACATCTGTACCATACAGACAGACAGCTCAGTTAGAACAACTGATGTGCTTCGTTGCTACAACATCTGTACCATACAGACAGACAGACAGCTCAGTTAGAACAACTGATGTGCTTCGTTGCTACAACATCTGTACCATACAGACAGACAGACAGCTCAGTTAGAACAACTGATGTGCTTCGTTGCTACAACATCTGTACCATACAGACAGACAGACAGCTCAGTTAGAACAACTGATGTGCTTCGTTGCTACAACAGCTGTACCATACAGGCAGACAGACAGCTCAGTTAGAACAACTGATTTGCTTCGTTGCTACAACATCTGTACCATACAGACAGATAGCTTAGTTAGAACAACTGATGTGCTTCGTTGCTACAACAGCTTTACCATACAGACAGACAGCTCAGTTAGAACCACTGATGTGCTTCGTTGCTACAACATCTGTACCATACAGACAGACAGCTCAGTTAGAACAACTGATGTGCTTCGTTGCTACAACAGCTGTACCATACAGACAGACAGCTCAGTTAGAACAACTGATGTGCTTCGTTGCTACAACAGCTGTACCATACAGACAGACAGCTCAGTTAGAACAACTGATGTGCTTCGTTGCTACAACAGCTGTACCATACAGACAGACAGCTCAGTTAGAACAACTGATGTGCTTCGTTGCTACAACAGCTGTACCATACAGACAGACAGACAGCTCAACTAGAACAACTGAAGTGCTTCGTTGCTACAACATCTGTACCATACAGACAGACAGACAGCTCAGTTAGAACAACTGATGTGCTCCGTTGCTACAACAGCTGTACCATACAGACAGACCGACAGCTCAGTTAGAACAACTGATGTGCTTCATTGCTACAACAGCTGTACCATACAGACAGACAGCTCAGTTAGAACAACTGATGTGCTTCGTTGCTACAACATCTGTACTATACAGACAGACAGACAGCTCAGTTAGAACAACTGATGTGCTTCGTTGCTACAACAGCTGTACCATACAGACAGACAGACAGCTCAGTTAGAACAACTGATGTGCTTCGTTGCTACAACATCTGTACTATACAGACAGACAGACAGCTCAGTTAGAACAACTGATGTGCTTCGTTGCTACAACAGCTGTACCATACAGACAGACAGCTCAGTTAGAACAACTGATGTGCTTCGTTGCTACAACATCTGTACTATACAGACAGACAGACAGCTCAGTTAGAACAACTGATGTGCTTCGTTGCTACAACAGCTGTACCATACAGACAGACTGACAGCTCAGTTAGAACAACTGATGTGCTTCGTTGCTACAACATCTGTACCATACAGACAGACAGACAGCTCAGTTAGAACCACTGATGTGCTTCGTTGCTACAACAGCTGTACCATACAGACAGACAGACAGCTCAGTTGGAACAACTGATGTGCTTCGTTGCTACAACAGCTGTACCATACAGACACACAGACAGCTCAGTTAGAACAACTGATGTGCTTCGTTGCTACAACAGCTGTACCATACAGACAGACAGACAGCTCAGTTAGAACAACTGATGTGCTTCGTTGCTGCAACAGCTGTACCATACAGACAGACAGCTCAGTTAGAACAACTGATGTGCTTCGTTGCTACAACAGCTGTACCATACAGACAGACAGACAGCTCAGTTAGAACAACTGATGTGCTTCGTTGCTACAACAGCTGTACCATACAGACAGACAGACAGCTCAGTTAGAACAACTGATGTGCTTCGTTGCTACAACAGCTGTACCATACAGACAGACAGCTCAGTTAGAACAACTGATGTGCTTCGTTGCTACAACAGCTGTACCATACAGGCAGACAGACAGCTCAGTAAGAACAACTGATGTGCTTCGTTGCTACAACAGCTGTACCATACAGGCAGACAGCTCAGTTAGAACAACTGATGTGCTTCGTTGCTACAACAGCTGTACCATACAGACAGACAGCTCAGTTAGAACAACTGATGTGCTTCGTTGCTACAACAGCTGTACCATACAGACAGACAGCTCAGTTAGAACAACTGATGTGCTTCGTTGCTACAACAGCTGTACCATACAGGCAGACAGCTCAGTTAGAACAACTGATGTGCTTCGTTGCTACAACATCTGTAGCATACAGATAGACCGACAGCTCAGTTAGAACAACTGATGTGCTTCGTTGCTACAACAGCTGTACCATACAGACAGACAGCTCAGTTAGAACAACTGATGTGCTTCGTTGCTACAACATTTGTACCATACAGGCAGACAGACAGCTCAGTTAGAACAACTGATGTGCTTCGTTGCTACAACAGCTGTACCATACAGACAGACAGACAGCTCAGTTAGAACAACTGATGTGCTTCGTTGCTACAACAGCTGTACCATACAGACAGACAGACAGCTCAGTTAGAACAACTGATGTGCTTCGTTGCTACAACAGCTGTACCATACAGACAGACAGACAGCTCAGTTAGAACAACTGATGTGCTTCGTTGCTACAACAGCTGTACCATACAGGCAGACAGACAGCTCAGTTAGAACAACTGATGTGCTTCGTTGCTACAACAGCTGTACCATACAGACAGACACACAGCTCAGTTAGAACAACTGATGTGCTTCGTTGCTACAACATCTGTACCATACAGACAGACAGACAGCTCAACTAGAACAACTGAAGTGCTTCGTTGCTACAACATCTGTACCATACAGACAGACAGACAGCTCAGTTAGAACAACTGATGTGCTTCGTTGCTACAACATCTGTACCATACAGACAGACAGACAGCTCAGTTAGAACAACTGATGTGCTTCGTTGCTACAACAGCTGTACCATACAGACGGACAGACAGCTCAGTTTGAACAACTGATGTGCTTCGTTGCTACAACAGCTGTACCATACAGACAGACGACTCAGTTAGAACAACTGATGTGCTTCGTTGCTACAACAGCTTTACCATACAGGCAGACAGCTCAGTTAGAACAACTGATGTGCTTCGTTGCTACAACAGCTGTACCATACAGACAGACAGACAGCTCAGTTAGAACAACTGATGTGCTTCGTTGCTACAACAGCTGTACCATACAGGCAGACAGACAGCTCAGTTAGAACAACTGATGTGCTTCGTTGCTACAACAGCTGTACCATACAGACAGACAGACAGCTCAGTTAGAACAACTGATGTGCTTCGTTGCTACAACAGCTGTACCATACAGACGGACAGACAGCTCAGTTAGAACAACTGATGTGCTTCGTTGCTACAACATCTGTACCATACAGACAGACAGACAGCTCAGCTAGAACAACTGATGTGCTTCGTTGCTACAACAGCTGTACCATACAGACAGACAGCTCAGTTAGAACAACTGATGTGCTTCGTTGCTACAACAGCTGTACCATACAGACAGACAGACAGCTCAGTTAGAACAACTGATGTTCTTCGTTGCTACAACAGCTGCTCCATACAGACAGACGACTCAGTTAGAACAACTGATGTGCTTCGTTGCTACAACAGCTGTACCATACAGACAGACAGACAGCTCAGTTAGAACAACTGATGTGCTTCGTTGCTACAACAGCTGTACCATACAGACGGACAGACAGCTCAGTTAGAACAACTGATGTGCTTCGTTGCTACAACATCTGTACCATACAGACAGACAGGCAGCTCAGTTAGAACAACTGATTTGCTTCGTTGCTACAACAGCTGTACCATACAGACAGACAGACAGCTCAGTTAGAACAACTGATGTGCTTCGTTGCTACAACAGCTGTACCATACAGACAGACAGACAGCTCAGTTAGAACAACTGATGTGCTTCGTTGCTACAACAGCTGTACCATACAGACAGACAGCTCAGTTAGAACAACTGATGTGCTTCGTTGCTACAACAGCTGTACCATACAGACAGACAGACAGCTCAGTTAGAACAACTGATGTTCTTCGTTGCTACAACAGCTGCTCCATACAGACAGACGACTCAGTTAGAACAACTGATGTGCTTCGTTGCTACAACAGCTGTACCATACAGACAGACAGACAGCTCAGTTAGAACAACTGATGTGCTTCGTTGCTACAACATCTGTATCATACAGACAGACAGCTCAGTTAGAACAACTGATGTGCTTCGTTGCTACAACATCTGTACCATACAGACAGACAGCTCAGCTAGAACAACTGATGTGCTTCGTTGCTACAACAGCTGTACCATACAGACAGACAGCTCAGCTAGAACAACTGATGTGCTTCGTTGCTACAACAGCTGTACCATACAGACAGACAGCTCAGTTAGAACAACTGATGTGCTTCGTTGCTACAACATCTGTACCATACAGACAGACAGCTCAGCTAGAACAACTGATGTGCTTCGTTGCTACAACAGCTGTACCATACAGACAGACAGCTCAGTTAGAACAACTGATGTGCTTCGTTGCTACAACATCTGTACCATACAGACAGACAGCTCAGCTAGAACAACTGATGTGCTTCGTTGCTACAACATCTGTACCATACAGACAGACAGCTCAGCTAGAACAACTGATGTGCTTCGTTGCTACAACAGCTGTACCATACAGACAGACAGCTCAGTTAGAACAACTGATGTGCTTCGTTGCTACAACATCTGTACCATACAGACAGACAGCTCAGTTAGAACAACTGATGTGCTTCGTTGCTACAACATCTGTACCATACAGACAGACAGCTCAGTTAGAACAACTGATGTGCTTCGTTGCTACAACAGCTGTACCATACAGACAGACAGCTCAGTTAGAACAACTGATGTGCTTCGTCGCTACAACAGCTGTACCATACAGACAGACAGCTCAGTTAGAACAACTGATGTGCTTCGTTGCTACAACATCTGTACCATACAGACAGACAGACAGCTCAGTTAGAACAACTGATGTGCTTCGTTGCTACAACAGCTGTACCATACAGACAGACAGCTCAGTTAGAACAACTGATGTGCTTCGTTGCTACAACAGCTGTACCATACAGACAGACAGCTCAGTTAGAACAACTGATGTGCTTCGTTGCTACAACAGCTGTACCATACAGACAGACAGCTCAGTTAGAACAACTGATGTGCTTCGTTGCTACAACAGCTGTACCATACAGACAGACAGACAGCTCAGTAAGAACAACTGATGTGCTTCGTTGCTACAACAGCTGTACCATACAGACAGACAGACAGCTTAGTTAGAACAACTGATGTGCTTCGTTGCTACAACAGCTGTACCATACAGACAGATAGCTCAGTTAGAACAACTGATGTGCTTCGTTGCTACAACAGCTGTACCATACAGACAGACAGCTCAGTTAGAACAACTGATGTGCTTCGTTGCTACAACAGCTGTACCATACAGACAGACAGACAGCTCAGTTAGAACAACTGATGTGCTTCGTTGCTACAACAGCTGTACCATATAGACAGACCGCTCAGTTAGAACAACTGATGTGCTTCGTTGCTACAACAGCTGTACCATACAGACAGACAGACAGCTCAGTTAGAACAACTGATGTGCTTCGTTGCTACAACAGCTGTACCATACAGACAGACAGACAGCTCAGTTAGAACAACTGATGTGCTTCGTTGCTACAACAGCTGTACCATATAGACAGACCGCTCAGTTAGAACAACTGATGTGCTTCGTTGCTACAACAGCTGTACCATACAGACAGACAGACAGCTCAGTTAGAACAACTGATGTGCTTCGTTGCTACAACAGCTGTACCATACAGACAGACAGCTCAGCTAGAACCACTGATGTGCTTCGTTGCTACAACAGCTGTACCATACAGACAGACAGCTCAGTTAGAACAACTGATGTGCTTCGTTGCTACAACATCTGTACCATACAGACAGACAGCTCAGTTAGAACAACTGATGTGCTTCGTTGCTACAACATCTGTACCATACAGACAGACAGCTCAGTTAGAACAACTGATGTGCTTCGTTGCTACAACATCTGTACCATACAGACAGACAGCTCAGTTAGAACAACTGATGTGCTTCGTTGCTACAACAGCTGTACCATACAGACAGACAGACAGCTCAGTTAGAACAACTGATGTGCTTCGTTGCTACAACAGCTGTACCATACAGACAGACAGACAGCTCAGTTAGAACAACTGATGTGCTTCGTTGCTACAACAGCTGTACCATACAGACAGACAGCTCAGTTAGAACAACTGATGTGCTTCGTTGCTACAACAGCTGTACCATACAGACAGACAGCTCAGTTAGAACAACTGATGTGCTTCGTTGCTACAACAGCTGTACCATACAGACAGACAGACAGCTCAGTTAGAACAACTGATGTGCTTCGTTGCTACAACAGCTGTACCATACAGACAGACAGCTTAGTTAGAACAACTGATGTGCTTCGTTGCTACAACAGCTGTACCATACAGGCAGACGACTCAGTTAGAACAACTGATGTGCTTCGTTGCTACAACAGCTGTACCATACAGACAGACAGCTCAGTATAATATGGTGCTGGTCTTTATTTTCAAAGACTTTGTCTTTTCGATGTCATTCTTACTTGAAAGTGACAGCAATATGAATGCCATTTCTACATGCAATACTTACCGCATCGAGTTTGTGACTGGACAGACATTTACTACACATGGCTATCTCACATTTTGCCACGATTCTGTTTTTTTTAAATACTCTTTAAGTAAACCACATCGAGGCTTGTGGATGGTTCCAATTTCAACTTGATCGAACTCGCCGTTCGACCGCTATCGCGAGACAGAAAAAAACAAAAAACATACGAACAGAAAAATTGCCATAAAAGTGAAATGAAGACACTCGCTAAGCTCGCTTAATTATTCCAGTAAGTAAGTCTCTCGACAAGACAATGGAGACGTCAGTATCATGGAAGGGTGGAGTGACCTTGAACCCTGGAGAGGGAGGGAGTCAACACTCAAGAAAACCTCCATCATCTGTAAGCCCTCCAAGGTCAGCTACCCATCCACAAGAGTCGTGACCTGTTTTAATCCATTAAGTTGCGCCTGTGACCTCGGCAAGATAGATCTGAATGCTTCTTATCAGCCACAATCGAATTCTGTTTCTGGGCCTATAGTTTGTAACTTAATGAGCCGACGCCCATTCTGAAGCCAACAGTAATTATTCCACACCCATTCTGGGAAATGATACGTTTATTAATGATACTATTTATTGTAGGGTGCAGGGTGGGGGCTACAACCCCTAATGCTACTGGATGCTGCATGTGAATACAACGCTGGGTCGGAAGGAGACACAAGTTCTACGTTATTTTGTTTATGACTGGTTTTATTACAGGAAATAACTTTTATGACAAGCTGTTGCTTGAAGGAATTGATACAGAATTCTTACTTCTACTATAATACATAGCTAGGTGGCTTAGATTAGCACGCGGGACGCGAATACGGTATTATTGGTACTCATGCAGTTGCGGCGCAGGTCCTAAGCGTGAGGCACCCAGGGATGTGGGTTTGGTTAGAACCCCGCATTAAAAAATCTAAAAGATCAATCATAAGTGTTGTATTTGGGTGGCCGAAAAGGGGTGGAGGAAGCGTTAGAAGGAATATCTCTCCTATTAGAATCAACAGTTTCTAAAAAATGCCGCCTGATCGTGATTGGTTATTTTATATTCTTGTATTATTGCCAGCAGTTCCGTGTCAAGTGCATGTTTATTTATTAACATAACACCTTGAAACCGTACTGGGACGTAGTAAACTGCATCAAGTTCTATGGCTATGGGGGGAGCTGGAGGGAAGGGAAAGTTGGAACTCCGTCAGACTGAAATGCTGAAAGTCACCCTGAGGTTCTAGGAATGACCTCGAAATAACCTAAATTCAGTCCACTATCGTCTCCTAGATTCCAGATTAAAAGAAGATTCAGATTCAGATTAACTTTTATTCATCGATTATAGATTTAAAAAGTAATAACTAACATTAATTATTTTTTATAGGATACATTCATTACATTGTGTAAAAGGTTAAATTTAAAAAATTAAAATTCCCACTGTCACGAAGAGTGGGTGGGATGACTAGTAGGGATACAAAACCGTGAAATAAATATAATCTAAATGTATAGTGGATTAGAATAGGGGTTAGTAAGAATATGCAGGAGAGACTTCCTTGCAAACACCGGTCACCAACGTTGAAGAATCCACCTCAACCGGAAGAACTTGGTTGTTTCAATGAGTTTGATATCGTAGAAAGCAATTGTATTGGCACCGTTCAAGGTGACAGAGGGGTTACATAGCGGGGTGACTGCCCTCTACCTTCTAGAAGATGAGGAGGATTCTATTTCATTTCCCTTTTTAAAGAGAGGAAACCTTTTAAACTGTATTTGTAAAAGACTCCCTCGCTATAAAAAGGTAAATGAATAGAAAACTCCGAAAACAGCCGTCTTCCCTTTCCATGAGTATCCTGAATGAAGAGTTTATTGACCCACCGAGGAAGCTGTAGGATCACAGCCTGCTACTATACTCAGCCAACATGGACTTGAATGACCCACCCAGGAAGCTGTAGGATCACAGCCTGCTACTATACTCAGCCAACATGGACTTGAATGACTCACCCAGGAAGCTGTAGGATCACAGCCTGCTACTATACTCAGCCAACATGGACTTGAATGACCCACCCAGGAAGCTGTAGGATCACAGCCTGCTACTATACTCAGCCAACATGGACTTGAATGACCCACCCAGGAAGCTGTAGGATCACAGCCTGCTACTATACTCAGCCAACATGGACTTGAATGACCCACCCAGGAAGCTGTAGGATCACAGCCTGCTACTATACTCAGCCAACATGGACTTGAATGACTCACCCAGGAAGCTGTAGGATCACAGCCTGCTACTATACTCAGCCAACATGGACTTGAATGACCCACCCAGGAAGCTGTAGGATCACAGCCTGCTACTATACTCAGCCAACATGGACTTGAATGACCCACCCAGGAAGCTGTAGGATCACAGCCTGCTACTATACTCAGCCAACATGGACTTGAATGACCCACCCAGGAAGCTGTAGGATCACAGCCTGCTACTATACTCAGCCAACATGGACTTGAATGACCCACCCAGGAAGCTGTAGGATCACAGCCTGCTACTATACTCAGCCAACATGGACTTGAATGACCCACCCAGGAAGCTGTAGGATCACAGCCTGCTACTATACTCAGCCAACATGGACTTGAATGACCCACCCAGGAAGCTGTAGGATCACAGCCTGCTACTATACTCAGCCAACATGGACTTGAATGACTCACCCAGGAAGCTGTAGGATCACAGCCTGCTACTATACTCAGCCAACATGGACTTGAATGACTCACCCAGGAAGCTGTAGGATCACAGCCTGCTACTATACTCAGCCAACATGGACTTGAATGACTCACCCAGGAAGCTGTAGGATCACAGCCTGCTACTATACTCAGCCAACATGGACTTGAATGACCCACCCAGGAAGCTGTAGGATCACAGCCTGCTACTATACTCAGCCAACATGGACTTGAATGACCCACCCAGGAAGCTGTAGGATCACAGCCTGCTACTATACTCAGCCAACATGGACTTGAATGACCCACCCAGGAAGCTGTAGGATCACAGCCTGCTACTATACTCAGCCAACATGGACTTGAATGACTCACCCAGGAAGCTGTAGGATCACAGCCTGCTACTATACTCAGCCAACATGGACTTGAATGACCCACCCAGGAAGCTGTAGGATCACAGCCTGCTACTATACTCAGCCAACATGGACTTGAATGACCCACCCAGGAAGCTGTAGGATCACAGCCTGCTACTATACTCAGCCAACATGGACTTGAATGACCCACCCAGGAAGCTGTAGGATCACAGCCTGCTACTATACTCAGCCAACATGGACTTGAATGACCCACCCAGGAAGCTGTAGGATCACAGCCTGCTACTATACTCAGCCAACATGGACTTGAATGACCCACCCAGGAAGCTGTAGGATCACAGCCTGCTACTATACTCAGCCAACATGGACTTGAATGACCCACCCAGGAAGCTGTAGGATCACAGCCTGCTACTATACTCAGCCAACATGGACTTGAATGACTCACCCAGGAAGCTGTAGGATCACAGCCTGCTACTATACTCAGCCAACATGGACTTGAATGACCCACCCAGGAAGCTGTAGGATCACAGCCTGCTACTATACTCAGCCAACATGGACTTGAATGACCCACCCAGGAAGCTGTAGGATCACAGCCTGCTACTATACTCAGCCAACATGGACTTGAATGACCCACCCAGGAAGCTGTAGGATCACAGCCTGCTACTATACTCAGCCAACATGGACTTGAATGACCCACCCAGGAAGCTGTAGGATCACAGCCTGCTACTATACTCAGCCAACATGGACTTGAATGACCCACCCAGGAAGCTGTAGGATCACAGCCTGCTACTATACTCAGCCAACATGGACTTGAATGACCCACCCAGGAAGCTGTAGGATCACAGCCTGCTACTATACTCAGCCAACATGGACTTGAATGACCCACCCAGGAAGCTGTAGGATCACAGCCTGCTACTATACTCAGCCAACATGGACTTGAATGACCCACCCAGGAAGCTGTAGGATCACAGCCTGCTACTATACTCAGCCAACATGGACTTGAATGACTCACCCAGGAAGCTGTAGGATCACAGCCTGCTACTATACTCAGCCAACATGGACTTGAATGACTCACCCAGGAAGCTGTAGGATCACAGCCTGCTACTATACTCAGCCAACATGGACTTGAATGACCCACCCAGGAAGCTGTAGGATCACAGCCTGCTACTATACTCAGCCAACATGGACTTGAATGACTCACCCAGGAAGCTGTAGGATCACAGCCTGCTACTATACTCAGCCAACATGGACTTGAATGACCCACCCAGGAAGCTGTAGGATCACAGCCTGCTACTATACTCAGCCAACATGGACTTGAATGACCCACCCAGGAAGCTGTAGGATCACAGCCTGCTACTATACTCAGCCAACATGGACTTGAATGACTCACCCAGGAAGCTGTAGGATCACAGCCTGCTACTATACTCAGCCAACATGGACTTGAATGACTCACCCAGGAAGCTGTAGGATCACAGCCTGCTACTATACTCAGCCAACATGGACTTGAATGACTCACCCAGGAAGCTGTAGGATCACAGCCTGCTACTATACTCAGCCAACATGGACTTGAATGACCCACCCAGGAAGCTGTAGGATCACAGCCTGCTACTATACTCAGCCAACATGGACTTGAATGACCCACCCAGGAAGCTGTAGGATCACAGCCTGCTACTATACTCAGCCAACATGGACTTGAATGACCCACCCAGGAAGCTGTAGGATCACAGCCTGCTACTATACTCAGCCAACATGGACTTGAATGACCCACCCAGGAAGCTGTAGGATCACAGCCTGCTACTATACTCAGCCAACATGGACTTGAATGACCCACCCAGGAAGCTGTAGGATCACAGCCTGCTACTATACTCAGCCAACATGGACTTGAATGACCCACCGAGGAAGCTGTAGGATCACAGCCTGCTACTATACTCAGCCAACATGGACTTGAATGACCCACCCAGGAAGCTGTAGGATCACAGCCTGCTACTATACTCAGCCAACATGGACTTGAATGACCCACCGAGGAAGCTGTAGGATCACAGCCTGCTACTATACTCAGCCAACATGGACTTGAATGACCCACCCAGGAAGCTGTAGGATCACAGCCTGCTACTATACTCAGCCAACATGGACTTGAAGTGTTCCTGACCAACTTTACGTTCAACAAATTGGACACTGGATATGGATTCTATCTTCTATCTAACTATTGAAAGCAAGTGCCTTACTGAGTGACTGACCTGCTGACTCATGAACGCACAGCTCAAACCGCTGAAGCTAGAAACTTGAAATTTTGAAGGTAAGTATCTCTTATGTAAACACCACCCATTAAGGAAGGATTTTTAGAAATTCTGTCCCTCAGGGAGTGAAAAACGGGGTAGAAGTTATTTTTTAGCATACTTATAACTCAACAACCGAAGATATAACAGACGTGGAAATTGGTAATTGGATCCGGCTATGCAGACCCGTACCCGGCGGGTATCCGTAGATACTAAACCCGTACCTGGCGGGTATCCGCCTATACAGACCCGTACCCGGCGGGTATCCGTAGATACTAAACCCGTAACCGGCGGGTATCCGGCTATACAGACCCGTACCCGGCTGGTCTCCATTAAAAATAATGACAAACTTCTGTTACTGTTTTCAAACAATCTAATGAATGGGGTTAAAAACAGGGGGTTGAATTTTTTTATGACGGTACCTTGGTCTCAAAAACCGAAGCTAGAGCATGATTTAAACGCGAAAATTGATATTTAGTAGGGATGACATCGTGTAGTAAAATCTGGATTCGATTCCAGCCCCTCAAGGATTCGGGTAACCCGAATCCTAGAAGAGTAAATTGCGTCGCGCAACATGTTATTTGAAGGCAATTGCACCAGTACCAAGGTTACTTGCCCGTGGCAGAAGCTGCCAGCGTGCGTTCTGTCAGCCAGTGATGACGGTCAGGAAGGGGTGGGGGTAGGCCGAGAGCCGGTGGGAGCACAGGCAAACCAGAACTCAACCGCAGCAATCACACCACATAAAATAGGCTTAGTCTATTTTTAATCAAGTCGATAATGGGTACATAACAGAGCGGGAAAGTATTTTATTGAATGGAAACAAGTCATTTTGTTATCACCATTGTTGGCGCATTGTTAAAGCACACAACAATTCAACTAAAAATGTACCAGAACAAGATTCAAATCCTTAGAACGGATTCGGGTAATTTTTGAATTCGGGTAACCCGGATACCCGGATACCCGGATACCCGATGTCATCCCTAATATTTAGACTCTTCTTTACAAAGTACGAAAACATGTTGGGCCATTTTCCGAAAATCCAGTTAAGGGGTGAAAACTGGGGGTGTTTTTAAATCTCGAAAACTGAACGTGTTACAGATATAAAGTTGATTATAAGATTCTGCTTTAAAAATAAATAGACATGTGTTTTACCATTTTCCAAAAATCGCGTTAACGGGGGTGAAAAGAGGGGGTCATTTATTTTATGAGAACACCATTATCTCAAAAATCAAAGGTGTTACAGTTGTGAAAATTGGTGGTTCCTAAAATCCTGTAAAGGAGGATGAAAAGAGGTACATAGATTAAAGAAACACGTATTTCAACGATTGCGAAATAGGGGGTGTTTTAAAAAAATAAAGAAAACTGTAACACTAAAAACCAAGACTGCTACAGCCGAGAAAATTGGTATCTATATGCCTTGTGCCTGCTGCACAGATCTTCCATGCCTGCCCACAACATGCCATGCCTGCCCACAACATGCCATGCCTGCTGCACAGATCTGCCATGCCTGCCCACACCATGCCATGCCTGCTGCACAGATCTGCCATGCCTGCCCACAACATGCCATGCCTGCCCACAACATGACATGCCTGCCCACAACATGCCATGCCTGCTGCACAGATCTGCCATGCCTGCCCACAACATGCCATGCCTGCCCACAACATGCCATGCCTGCCCACAACATGTCATGCCTGCTGCACAGATCTGCCATGCCTGCCCACACCATGCCATGCCTGCTGCACAGATCTGCCATGCCTGCCCACAACATGCCATGCCTGCTGCACACATCTGCCATGCCTGCTGCACACATCTGCAAAGCCTGCCCACACCATGAGATGCCTGCTGCACAGATCTGCCATGCCTGCCCACACCATGCCATGCCTGCCCACACCATGCCTGCTGCACATGCCATGCCTGTCCACAACATGCCATGCCTGCCCACACCATGCCTGCTGCACAGATCTGCCATGCCTGCTGCACAGATCTGCCATGCCTGCCCACACCATGAGATGCCTGCTGCACAGATCTGCCATGCCTGCCCACAACATGCCATGCCTGCCCACACCATGCCATGCCTGCTGCACAGATCTGCCATGCCTGC
Source organism: Isoperla grammatica (assembly GCA_945910005.1). Classification (NCBI taxonomy): domain Eukaryota; kingdom Metazoa; phylum Arthropoda; class Insecta; order Plecoptera; family Perlodidae; genus Isoperla; species Isoperla grammatica. The sequence goes on from OX246745.1 coordinate 39,668,586, forward strand.
CCACACCATGCCATGCCTGCCCACACCATGCCATGCCTGCTGCACAGATCTGCCATGCCTGCCCACACCATGAGATGCCTGCCCACAACATGCCATGCCTGCTGCACAGATCTGCCATGCCTGCCCACAACATGCCATGCCTGCTGCACAGATCTGCCATGCCTGCCCACAACATGCCATGCCTGCCCACAACATGTCATGCCTGCTGCACAGATCTGCCATGCCTGCCCACACCATGCCATGCCTGCTGCACAGATCTGCCATGCCTGCCCACACCATGCCATGCCCGCCCACAACATGCCATGCCTGCCCACAACATGCCATGCCTGCTGCACAGATCTGCCATGCCAGCCCACAACATGCCATGCCTGCTGCACAGATCTGCCATGCCTGCCCACAACATGCCATGCCTGCCCACAACATGTCATGCCTGCTGCACAGATCTGCCATGCCTGCCCACAACATGCCATGCCTGCTGCACAGATCTGCCATGCCTGCCCACACCATGCCATGCCCGCCCACAACATGCCATGCCTGCCCACAACATGCCATGCCTGCTGCACAGATCTGACATGCCTGCCCACAACATGCCATGCCTGCCCACACCATGCCATGCCTGCTGCACAGATCTGCCATGCCTGCCCACAACATGCCATGCCTGCCCACAACATGCCATGCCTGCTGCACAGATCTGACATGCCTGCCCACAACAAGCCATGCCTGCCCACAACATGCCATGCCTGCTGCACAGATCTGCCATGCCTGCCCACAACATGCCATGCCTGCCCACAACATGCCATGCCTGCTGCACAGATCTGACATGCCTGCCCACAACAAGCCATGCCTGCCCACAACATGACATGCCTGCCCACAACATGTCATGCCAGCTGCACAGATCTGCCATGCCCGCCCACAACATGCACTGCCTCCCCACAACATGACATGCCTGCTGCACAGATCTGCCATGCCTGCCCACAACATGCCATGCCTGCTGCACAGATCTGCCATGCCTGCCCACAACATGCCATGCCTGCTGCACAGATCTGCCATGCCTGCCCACAACATGTCATGCCTGCTGCACAGATCTGCCATGCCTGCCCACACCATGCCATGCCTGCTGCACAGATCTGCCATGCCTGCCCACACCATGCCATGCCTGCCCACAACATGTCATGCCTGCCCACAACATGTCATGCCTGCTGCACAGATCTGACATGCCTGCCCACAACAAGCCATGCCTGCCCACAACATGACATGCCTGCCCACAACATGACATGCCTGCTGCACAGATCTGCCATGCCTGCCCACAACATGACATGCCTGCTGTACAGATCTGCCATGCCTGCCCACACCATGCCATGCCTGCCCACACCATGCCATGCCTGCTGTACAGATCTGCCATGCCTGCCCACACCATGCCATGCCTGCCCACAACATGTCATGCCTGCTGCACAGATCTGCCATGCCTGCCCACAACATGTCATGCCTGCTGCACAGATCTGCCATGCCTGCCCACACCATGCCATGCCTGCTGCACAGATCTGCCATGCCTGCCCACACCATGCCATGCCTGCTGCACAGATCTGCCATGCCTGCCCACACCATGCCATGCCTGCTGCACAGATCTGCCATGCCTGCCCACACCATGCCATGCCTGCTGCACAGATCTGCCATGCCTGCCCACACCATGCCATGCCTGCTGCACAGATCGGCCATGCCTGCCCACAACATGCCATGCCTGCCCACAACATGCCATGCCTGCCCACACCATGCCATGCCTGCTGCACAGATCTGCCATGCCTGCCCACACCATGCCATGCCTGCTGCACAGATCTGCCATGCCTGCCCACACCATGCCATGCCTGCCCACACCATGCCATGCCTGCTGCACAGATCTGCCATGCCTGCCCACACCATGCCATGCCTGCCCACACCATGCCATGCCTGCCCACAACATGCCATGCCTGCCCACAACATGACATGCCTGCTGCACAGATCGGCCATGCCTGCCCACAACATGCCATGCCTGCCCACAACATGACATGCCTGCTGCACAGATCTGCCATGCCTGCCCACACCATGCCATGCCTGCTGCACAGATCGGCCATGCCTGCCCACAACATGCCATGCCTGCCCACAACATGCCATGCCTGCTGCACAGATCTGCCATGCCTGCCCACACCATGCCATGCCTGCTGCACAGATCTGCCATGCCTGCCCACACCATGCCATGCCTGCCCACACCATGCCATGCCTGCCCACAACATGCCATGCCTGCTGCACAGATCTGCCATGCCTGCCCACAACATGTCATGCCTGCTGCACAGATCGGCCATGCCTGCCCACAACATGCCATGCCTGCCCACAACATGCCATGCCTGCTGCACAGATCTGCCATGCCTGCCCACACCATGCCATGCCTGCTGCACAGATCTGCCATGCCTGCCCACACCATGCCATGCCTGCCCACACCATGCCATGCCTGCTGCACAGATCTGCCATGCCTGCCCACACCATGCCATGCCTGCCCACACCATGCAATGCCTGCCCACAACATGCCATGCCTGCTGCACAGATCTGCCATGCCTGCCCACAACATGCCATGCCTGCCCACAACATGACATGCCTGCTGCACAGATCTGCCATGCCTGTCCACAACATGCCATGCCTGCTGCACAGATCTGCCGTGCCTGCCCACAACATGCCATGCCTGCTGCACAGATCTGCCATGCCTGCCCACAACATGCCATGCCTGCTGCACAGATCTGCCATGCCTGCCCACACCATGCCATGCCTGCTGCACAGATCTGCCGTGCCTGCCCACAACATGCCATGCCTGCCCACAACATGTCATGCCTGCTGCACAGATCTGCCATGCCTGCCCACAACATGCCATGCCTGCTGCACAGATCTGCCATGCCTGCCCACAACATGTCATGCCTGCTGCACAGATCTGTAATGCCTGCCCACACCATGCCATGCCTGCTGCACAGATCTGCCATGCCTGCCCACAACATGCCATGCCTGCTGCACAGATCTGCCATGCCTGCCCACAACATGCCATGCCTGCCCACAACATGTCATGCCTGCTGCACAGATCTGCCATGCCTGCCCACACCATGCCATGCCTGCTGCACAGATCTGCCATGCCTGCCCACACCATGCCATGCCTGCTGCACAGATCTGCCATGCCTGCCCACAACATGACATGCCTGCTGCACAGATCTGCCATGCCTGCCCACATCATGCCATGCCTGCCCACAACATGTCATGCCTGCTGCTCAGATCTGCCATGCCTGCCCACACCATGCCATGCCTGCTGCACAGATCTGCCATGCCTGTCCACAACATGCCATGCCTGCTGCACAGATCTGCCGTGCCTGCCCACAACATGCCATGCCTGCTGCACAGATCTGCCATGCCTGCCCACAACATGCCATGCCTGCTGCACAGATCTGCCATGCCTGCCCACAACATGGCAAGCCTGCTGCACAGATCTGCCATGCCTGCCCACACCATGCCATGCCTGCTGCACAGATCTGCCGTGCCTGCCCACAACATGCCATGCCTGCCCACAACATGTCATGCCTGCTGCACAGATCTGCCATGCCTGCCCACAACATGCCATGCCTGCTGCACAGATCTGCCATGCCTGCCCACACCATGCCATGCCTGCCCACAACATGCCATGCCTGCCCACAACATGCCATGCCTGCCCACACCATGCCATGCCTGCTGCACAGATCTGCCATGCCTGCCCACACCATGCCATGCCTGCTGCACAGATCTGCCATGCCTGCCCACAACATGACATGCCTGCTGCACAGATCTGCCATGCCTGCCCACATCATGCCATGCCTGCCCACAACATGTCATGCCTGCTGCTCAGATCTGCCATGCCTGCCCACAACATGCCATGCCTGCTGCACAGATCTGCCATGCCTGCCCACAACATGCCATGCCTGCTGCACAGATCTGCCATGCCTGCCCACAACATGCCATGCCTGCTGCACAGATCTGCCATGCCTGCCCACACCATGCCATGCCAGCTGCACAGATCTGCCATGCCTGCCCACAACATGTCATGCCTGCTGCACAGATCTGCCATGCCTGCCCACACCATGCCATGCCTGCTGCACAGATCTGCCATGCCTGCCCACAACATGCCATGCCTGCTGCACAGATCTGCCATGCCTGCCCACAACATGTCATGCCTGCTGCACAGATCTGCCATGCCTGCCCACACCATGCCATGCCTGCTGCACAGATCTGCCATGCCTGCCCACAACATGCCATGCCTGCTGCACAGATCTGCCATGCCTGCCCACACCATGCCATGCCTGCCCACAACATGCCATGCCTGCCCACAACATGCCATGCCTGCTGCACAGATCTGCCATGCCTGCCCACAACATGTCATGCCTGCTGCACAGATCTGCCATGCCTGCCCACACCATGCCATGCCTGCTGCACAGATCTGCCATGCCTGCCCACAACATGCCATGCCTGCTGCACAGATCTGCCATGCCTGCCCACAACATGCCATGCCTGCTGCACAGATCTGCCATGCCTGCCCACAACATGCCATGCCTGCTGCACAGATCTGCCATGCCTGCCCACAACATGCCATGCCTGCTGCACAGATCTGCCATGCCTGCCCACAACATGCCATGCCTGCTGCACAGATCTGCCATGCCTGCCCACAACATGTCATGCCTGCTGCACAGATCTGCCATGCCTGCCCACACCATGCCATGCCTGCCCACAACATGTCATGCCTGCTGCACAGATCTGCCATGCCTGCCCACACCATGCCATGCCTGCTGCACAGATCTGCCATGCCTGCTGCACAGATCTGCCGTGCCTGCCCACAACATGCCATGCCTGCCCACAACATGTCATGCCTGCTGCACAGATCTGCCATGCCTGCCCACAACATGCCATGCCTGCTGCACAGATCTGCCATGCCTGCTGCACAGATCTGCCGTGCCTGCCCACAACATGCCATGCCTGCCCACAACATGTCATGCCTGCTGCACAGATCTGCCATGCCTGCCCACAACATGTCATGCCTGCTGCACAGATCTGCCATGCCTGCCCACAACATGTCATGCCTGCTGCACAGATCTGCCATGCCTGCCCACACCATGCCATGCCTGCTGCACAGATCTGCCATGCCTGCCCACAACATGCCATGCCTGCTGCACAGATCTGCCATGCCTGCCCACACCATGCCATGCCTGCCCACAACATGCCATGCCTGCCCACAACATGCCATGCCTGCTGCACAGATCTGCCATGCCTGCCCACAACATGTCATGCCTGCTGCACAGATCTGCCATGCCTGCCCACACCATGCCATGCCTGCTGCACAGATCTGCCATGCCTGCCCACAACATGCCATGCCTGCTGCACAGATCTGCCATGCCTGCCCACACCATGCCATGCCTGCCCACAACATGCCATGCCTGCTGCACAGATCTGCCATGCCTGCCCACACCATGTCATGCCTGCTGCACAGATCTGCCATGCCTGCCCACAACATGCCATGCCTGCTGCACAGATCTGCCATGCCTGCCCACACCATGCCATGCCTGCTGCACAGATCTGCCATGCCTGCCCACACCATGCCATGCCTGCTGCACAGGTCTGCCATGCCTGCCCACAACATGCCATGCCTTCCCACAACATGCCATGCCTGCCCACAACATGACATGCCTGCTGCACAGATCTGCCATGCCTGCCCACACCATGCCATGCCTGCTGCACAGATCTGCCATGCCTGCCCACAACATGTCATGCCTGCTGCACAGATCTGCCATGCCTGCCCACACCATGCCATGCCAGCTGCACAGATCTGCCATGCCTGCCCACAACATGCCATGCCTGCCCACAACATGTCATGCCTGCTGCACAGATCTGCCATGCCTGCCCACACCATGCCATGCCTGCACACAACATGCCATGCCCCCCCACACCATGCCATGCCTGCCCACAACATGCCATGCCTGCCCTGAACATATGAATCCGTGGACCTCTCTGGACGCGGAAGCGAACAACTCTGTTAGACGAAACCCTGACCCAAATTAAATGTCGTAATTTCCATCTTCTCTAACAATGTTTACGATGAGAAAGTGGGCCCGGTATTCTGATAGAGCCAGGCGGGCACTCAGGCAGGTAGCGTCTCTTGTCATGACCTTTGAGGCTCCGAGCTGCTCCGAGCTGCTCCGAGCAGTCGTGAAACTGAGAGTTCAGAGGAAGACCCGACAAATGAAAGTGTGTATCAAGGTCAACACTTTATTGTCTTCTGTGTTGCAAGACGACTGGCGCAGCCACCAAACACTCTTTCTAGTGCTCTCAGTCAGAGGCTGGGGGAGGGTTTGGGTGGGCCTGAAAACTCGGCTGAAAATGATAGCAAAGTGAATTCAACTTCAGGTGGCCTGAACTATGGATATTATTGTGATTTTTTCTACGCAATTGTAATCCCAGCATTAGCCTTGTAACTAAGGAAAACCTCGGTAAAAATCTTCAATCAGATTATTGCCGGTGGCCGGTATTGAACCGGCGACCTCCCGAGTTAGAGCCTCGTGTGCTTCGCACTGAGCCATCTCTGTCGGTAAATTGCAAGCAATTATATCAACTATAGGCTCATGCTGGCGAGATTTCAAATTCAACCACTGCTTGATATCACTAATTTTGTATCTTTTACTAGCAACGCAAGCATTTACACTTTTAGGGGGGCTGGACTGGGGTCTGGGGCGACAAACTGACCTCGCTTACGTATGAGAAACCACCTGAACCGGCCGTAACTGTCGGTAGCAACTGTGGAGGAACGGACAAAAACTCTCAGCTGCCAAGCGGCAACATAGAGATCTATCACACGGGTGTTATGTTGTTATGAATTGAAATAATTATTACCAACCAGCCCCAGAGCCATCCTGCCTGCCTGGAGACATGGATGGATAGTCCTTGGGCAGGTTTCCCACGGAAAATGTAAACTTATTATTATGCTTAAACTAGTAATGGACAATGGGAGTAAAGATAAGCCCCATGATAGTAGTGGCTTGCAATGGGGGCGCCCCCACTGGAACTGGGTATCTAAAATCATGCTCACGGAAGTAAAATCTTATCGTTTTGGAAACCGATTCTGACCTCGAAAAGTTATCTTACGTTTATTGAAAACGCTAAAAGAGATGAACACAAGCGGGCTTACTCGAATATATGGCAGTCAATATAATAGGGAATGAGCATTCATGTGCGCATAATGGCCCGTCTCATAGGTCAGCATAACGGCCCGTCTCATAGGTCAGCATAATGGCCCGTCTCATAGGTCAGCATAATGGCCCGTCTCATAGGTCAGCATAACGGCCCGTCTCATAGGTCAGCATAATGGCCCGTCTCATAGGTCAGCATAACGGCCCGTCTCATAGGTCAGCATAATGGCCCGTCTCATAGGTCAGCATAATGGCCCGTCTCATAGGTCAGCATAATGGCCCGTCTCATAGGTCAGCATAATGGCCCGTCTCATAGGTCAGCATAACGGCCCGTCTCATAGGTCAGCATAATGGCCCGTCTCATAGGTCAGCATAACGGTCCGTCTCATAGGTCAGCATAATGGCCCGTCTCATAGGTCAGCATAACGGCCCGTCTCATAGGTCAGCATAATGGCCCGTCTCATAGGTCAGCATAACGGCCCGTCTCATAGGTCAGCATAATGGCCCGTCTCATAGGTCAGCATAATGGCCCGTCTCATAGGTCAGCATAATGGCCCGTCTCATAGGTCAGCATAACGGCCCGTCTCATAGGTCAGCATAACGGCCCGTCTCATAGGTCAGCATAACGGCCCGTCTCATAGGTCAGCATAATGGCCCGTCTCATAGGTCAGCATAATGGCCCATCTCATAGGTCAGCATAACGGCCCGTCTCATAGGTCAGCATAATGGCCCGTGTCATAGGTCAGCATAATGGCCCGTCTCATAGGTCAGCATAATGGCCCGTCTCATAGGTCAGCATAATGGCCCGTGTCATAGGTCAGCATAATGGCCCGTCTCATAGGTCAGCATAACGGCCCGTCTCATAGGTCAGCATAATGGCCCGTCTCATAGGTCAGCATAAGTTAGTGTGGACACTTTTAGACAAATTGAAATGTATCCCGACATAGGACGTAGGAAATTAGTGTGGTAATAGAATGCAGCAGGATCAAAATAATCCACCAAAGCCAAGCCAACCTTTAATAAAATGACCAGCACACATATTAGAAACCAATCTAGCTCATACATAACATATGAAGAAAGTTTATAGATAGAACGAATACAAATGCCCGACATGGACCAAATTCCCCGGCCAATCAGATCAGAGAAGGAGTATCAAGGTTATTACACAATAAGATAGATCCTCTGCTTCATAATGAATGTGAGATTGATGGTCTGAAAGCCTTGACAATGTATCTCTCTCAATACGATACCGCCAGGCTGCTGTGGGACCGCCTCACTAACCTGGTGATGTGGGAGGGGGGGAGTAGCCTTCTCAGACTGTTCGTCCACACCGCACGTAAAGCCTCCAAGTCACTTTCAGATGAAGAGGCAACAAGAAATTGTTTTATGTCGGGCATTTCCACTTTTCGTGCAAAGCTCCTCATAAGGGCTAGGATTTTTATGAACTATCATATATTTAATTTTGTGTTTTAAATAATATGTTTCTTTTAGTGCTCCCTGATAGATAAAATGCAAGAGTTTTCGGGCATATAAGCACATATTTGTTTCAAGTGCATATTCTTCTTTTTTTAACTGCATATTTGCATTTTTAATACGTTTTGTAATTTCTATACAACCAACTAAAGTGCATTTCAGGAAAAGAAATGCCAGGTAAATTTCCCCTTCTCGTTACCACCTCCACTCGGCACGGGTGACAGTGCTCGCGAGGCGTAACCCGAACAGCTGTCCAGCCCTATCGCCTCGTACTCCTAACAACTGAGCAGCCCTATCGCCTCGTACTCCTAACAACTGAGCAGCCCTATCGCCTCGTACTCCTAACAACTGAGCAGCCCTATCGCCTCGTACTCCTAACAACTGAGCAGCCCTATCGCCTCGTACTCCTAACAACTGAGCAGCCCTATCGCCACGTACTCCTAACAACTGAGCAGCCCTATCGCCTCGTACTCCTAACAACTGAGCAGCCCTATCGCCTCGTACTCCTAACAACTGAGCAGCCCTATCGCCTCGTACTCCTAACAACTGAGCAGCCCTATCGCCTCGTACTCCTAACAACTGAGCTGCCCTATCGCCTCGTACTCCTAACAACTGAGCAGCCCTATCGCCTCGTACTCCTAACAACTGAGCAGCCCTATCGCCTCGTACTCCTAACAACTGAGCTGCCCTATCGCCTCGTACTCCGAACAGCTGTCCAGCCCTATCGCCTCGTACTCCTAACAACTGAGCAGGCCTATCGCCTCGTACTCCTAACAACTGAGCAGCCCTATCGCCTCGTACTCCTAACAACTGAGCTGCCCGATCGCCTCGTACTCCGAACAGCTGTCCAGCCCTATCGCCTCGTACTCCTAACAACTGAGCTGCCCTATCGCCTCGTACTAATAACAACTGAGCAGCCCTATCGCCTCGTACTCCTAACAACTGAGCAGCCCTATCGCCTCGTACTCCTAACAACTGAGCAGCCCTATCGCCTCGTACTCCTAACAACTGAGCAGCCCTATCGCCTCGTACTCCTAACAACTGAGCAGCCCTATCGCCTCGTACTCCTAACAACTGAGCAGCCCTATCGCCTCGTACTCCTAACAACTGAGCAGCCCTATCGCCTCGTACTCCTAACAACTGAGCAGCTCTGTCGCCTCGTACTCCTAACAACTGAGCAGCCCTATCGCCTCGTACTCTGAACAGCTGTCCAGCCCTATCGCCTCGTACTCCTAACAACTGAGCAGCCCTATCGCCTCGTACTCCTAACAACTGAGCAGCCCTATCGCCTCGTACTCCTAACAACTGAGCAGCCCTATCGCCTCGTACTCCTAACAACTGAGCAGCCCTATCGCCTCGTACTCCGAACAGCTGTCCAGCCCTATCGCCTCGTACTCCTAACAACTGAGCTGCCCTATCGCCTCGTACTCCTAACAACTGAGCAGCCCTATCGCCTCGTACTCTGAACAGCTGTCCAGCCCTATCGCCTCGTACTCCTAACAACTGAGCAGCCCTATCGCCTCGTACTCCTAACAACTGAGCAGCCCTATCGCCTCGTACTCCGAACAGCTGTCCAGCCCTATCGCCTCGTACTCCTAACAACTGAGCAGCCCTATCGCCTCGTACTCCTAACAACTGAGCAGCCCTATCGCCTCGTACTCCTAACAACTGAGCTGCCCTATCGCCTCGTACTCCTAACAACTGAGCAGCTCTGTCGCCTCGTACTCCTAACAACTGAGCAGCCCTATCGCCTCGTACTCCGAACAGCTGTCCAGCCCTATCGCCTCGTACTCCTAACAACTGAGCAGCCCTATCGCCTCGTACTCCTAACAACTGAGCAGCCCTATCACCTCGTACTCCTAACAACTGAGCTGCCCTATCGCCTCGTACTCCTAACAACTGAGCAGCTCTGTCGCCTCGTACTCCTAACAACTGAGCAGCCCTATCGCCTCGTACTCTGAACAGCTGTCCAGCCCTATCGCCTCGTACTCCTAACAACTGAGCAGCCCTATCGCCTCGTACTCCTAACAACTGAGCAGCCCTATCGCCTCGTACTCTGAACAGCTGTCCAGCCCTATCGCCTCGTACTCCTAACAACTGAGCAGCCCTATCGCCTCGTACTCCTAACAACTGAGCAGCCCTATCGCCTCGTACTCCTAACAACTGAGCAGCCCTATCGCCTCGTACTCCTAACAACTGAGCAGCCCTATCGCCTCGTACTCCTAACAACTGAGCAGCCCTATCGCCTCGTACTCCGAACAGCTGTCCAGCCCTATCGCCTCGTACTCCTAACAACTGAGCAGCCCTATCGCCTCGTACTCCTAACAACTGAGCAGCCCTATCACCTCGTACTCCTAACAACTGAGCAGCCCTATCGCCTCGTACTCCTAACAACTGAGCAGCCCTATCACCTCGTACTCCTAACAACTGAGCTGCCCTATCGCCTCGTACTCCTAACAACTGAGCAGCCCTATCGCCTCGTACTCTGAACAGCTGTCCAGCCCTATCGCCTCGTACTCCTAACAACTGAGCAGCCCTATCGCCTCGTACTCCTAACAACTGAGCAGCCCTATCGCCTCGTACTCCTAACAACTGAGCTGCCCTATCGCCTCGTACTCCTAACAACTGAGCAGCCCTATCGCCTCGTACTCCTAACAACTGAGCAGCCCTATCGCCTCGTACTCCTAACAACTGAGCAGCCCTATCGCCTCGTACTCCTAACAACTGAGCAGCCCTATCGCCTCGTACTCCTAACAACTGAGCAGCCCTATCGCCTCGTACTCCTAACAACTGAGCAGCCCTATCGCCTCGTGTGGCCTCGTACTCCTAACAACTGAGCAGCCCTATCGCCTCGTACTCCGAACAGCTGTCCAGCCCTATCGCCTCGTACTCCTAACAACTGAGCAGCCCTATCGCCTCGTACTCCTAACAACTGAGCTGCCCTATCGCCTCGTACTCCTAACAACTGAGCAGCCCTATCGCCTCGTACTCCTAACAACTGAGCAGCCCTATCGCCTCGTACTCCGAACAGCTGTCCAGCCCTATCGCCTCGTACTCCTAACAACTGAGCAGCCCTATCGCCTCGTACTCCTAACAACTGAGCAGCCCTATCGCCTCGTACTCCTAACAACTGAGCTGCCCTATCGCCTCGTACTCCTAACAACTGAGCAGCCCTATCGCCTCGTACTCCTAACAACTGAGCAGCCCTATCGCCTCGTACTCCTAACAACTGAGCAGCCTCTAGCAACGAGTCTCATGAAACATCACACATTTCTGGCCGTTAGCTCATCCTCGTAGGACGAGTTTTCGTTTTGTTTTGCTGTGAAGAAGATCCCTGTCCTAGCAACAATAATTACCAGTCAGCGAGGACTGGTGGCCTTGAAAGGAAATAACTGAACATCATAATGATCCATGTAGCCGTGCTTTGTGTGTCCCTGAGACGAGTACGGGGCCCCATGGCAGATAGCCTAGCCCGCAGCCATTGTCCGGCGCGCACAGCATTATTGGCGCGCGGAGCCATCGCAGGCGTCTCTAAGCTCTCACGGTTCAACAATATTATTAGAAACAAAAATACAAATCCATCAGACAACTCCTATAAATATCAAGACTCCATAGCGCCGTTTGTTCTTATGTATGCGAACATATCTTTCAGTGCACTTGTGCCACCCACAACAATGAAATATGTATGCTTATTGTAAGAACAGCCCCGCCTGGTTGCATACCGCATACCGCATACCGTGTGAGCAAACACAACCACTAACCGCCTTCCCCTCCCGGGCTAACAGTGATGACCCTCCAATAAGTAACAGAAACTGTCGCCTCGTACGACAGGCAGAACTACCTGGAACAAATTTACCCCGTACCCCAACGGCGCATTAGTATAACAGTTGTCTATCGGGTTGGAGGGTTGGAGGGGGGGAGGGAATAGGTGGGTATGCGCCACCCTGTGGCCTACAGGGTGGACCATACCCACCCAGTTTTAGGGAATTTTAAAAATTGCTCAATTTAATAATTGATCGATGATTGTGGCAGACCTGTAAACGGTGACCCTGGTGCTCTTGTGGCAACTACGAGGCACACATAAAGGTAATAATGTCCGCCAGTGAAACTCTCCCCAGTCACCCCCCCCCCCCCCCCCCCTTTCTCGCACTCTCTCTCTCTCTCTCTCTCTCTCTCTCTCTCTCTCTCTCTCTCTCTCTCTCTCTCTCTCTCTCTCTCTCTCGCTCTCATTGTTCCTCTCTGTATCCCCCCCCCCCGTCCTATCAGTTATCGTATCTCAGTCGTAGACAAAAAAGTACAGATTTTTCTAAAATTTCCTTATTAGTAAACCTCAGCGAATATTCCTCTTAGTACCACTGAGGAGAACCTCGGACAAACCCTTCAATCAGGACTCCCGATGTCCGGCATCGAATCGGCGACCTCCTAATAAGATTGTCACCGTTGAGCTGCCTCTATTGGGAGGTCAAGGAGTATGACAGTTATGACAGTGTAGTTCAGGTTCGAACCCACGTTCACACCCGCGGACGACGACGTGAGAACATTTTATTGAGACTAAATTGTAAGCAACATGAAATAAAGGACACTGGCAAAGAACAAAAGACTAGTGAAACCTTTTGTTATTACTTATACCCGCCCGCACCCAAGGTTAAAGTCTGGCCACTCATAATAGAAACGAAAGGTTTAGATGTAATGGCCCATGTTTGTGTACAGAATCATATATAACCGGCTTGTAAATTAAGACACTAGAAAAACACGGTTATTTACCTTACACGTTGCGAAGAAAAAAGATTACGTTAATTTGTTATGATGAAAAACTTCGTCTTACGAAGTACGCTTCGGAAAGGGTGTATTAATAATATTATATTATACTTGGAAAACGCTCTGTTTGACGCGTTGATAAGCGAGCGCGTCCATATCTACGAACTTTCTCGCGAAAAGTTTTCAAAGCTAAAAAACAACAATTAACAACAATACAAGAATGCGCATTGCAAACATTTTTTCTAATTTCCATAGCTATTATACTTCCCGACATTTTTGTACATCGTGCAGTGTGCGTTGCTAATATGTTTCGTTGTCATTTTGTTTAGTATTTTCGCCGCGGTCCGCCACCGTTACTTAAACTTATTGACAGCAATAGAAATGTAATTTCTGCCTCTAAAACGTATCAGATCGTGTTTATATTAGTATATTCGTGACCGGACAAACTTTTACTATAATATAGACACCTCACATTTTGCTGTTTCTGTGTTTCAGAAAAAATATTTTCGAGTAACTTTTTTGTAACTTTGCCAATACTTACCAAATGACCATTAAATGAACACATTTGTGACCGAAAAATGTTTATAAAAATATGGCTATCTCGAATTTTGCCGCCATTTTGTTTCAGAAAAATATTTTACAGTAACTACGGTGTAACTTCTTAACTTTTCAAACGTTTTTCCCACAAAACTATACACCTTCAATCCACATCGAGGCTAGTGCATGGTCCAAATTTCAAGTTGAACGGACTTTCCGTTCGACCACTATCGACAGATGTAAAAAAAAAAAAAAAAAAAACAGAACGAAGTTCCATAAAGGTCTAATTTCGCTCGCTTAGTTATTATAAACTAGGAAAACGCTCTGTGTGACGCGTTGATAAGCGAGCGCGTCCATATCAACATTTTATCTGGCGACAAGTTCTTAAATCAAATAAATACAACAATTAACAACAATATTAGAATGCGCTTTGCAAACATTTTTCTAATTTTCATAGCTATTAAACGTCCAAATATTGTTGAACGTCGTGCAGTGTGCGTTGCTAAGATTTTTCGTTGTCTTGTTTTCAGCACGGTCCGCGACCGTTACTTACACTTATTGAGAGCAATAGAAATGTAATATTACATGAAAACAATATTTTTTTTAAAACAACGCTTATATTTAAATGCACTAAAAATTAATAAATAAATTTTCGCCCAACAAATTTTTGCCTCACTCGGAAAATAAAAGCGTTGGGCGCTTTCCCTGCATAAACAGTAGAATACTGCAATCTATGTCAATACCGAAAGCGCCCAACGCTTTTATTTTCCGAGTGAGGCAAAAATTTGTTGGGCGAAAATTTATTTTTAAATTTTTAGTGCATTTAAATATAAGCGTTGTTTTAAAATAAATATTTTTTTCATGAAATATTATTTTATACTTTTTAGTCTTAAAGAATCTTGCAATCGAATATATATCGAATATCGAAAAATTAATTATGATGGTTTAATTGATTATTTAGTAAATATGACAATTGATTCAAGTATTGTCATTAAGAATACGTCTGTGTGAAAAGTTTCAGCTCAATTCGACGTTCGAAAGTGGGTGTTTTATCGATTCCCATATAAAACATCAATTAATTAATTATGAAGGCTTATTTGATTATTTAGTAAATATGACAATTGATTTATGTATTGTCATTAAGAATACGCCTGTGTGAAAACTTTCAACTTGATTCGACGTTGAGAAGTGGGTGAAACATCGATTCCCATATAAAACATTAATTAATTATGATGAATTAATTGACTATTTTTAGTAAATATGACAATTGATTCGTGTATTGTCATTAAGAATACGTCTGTGTGAAAACTTTCAGCTCAATTCGACGTTCGGAAGTGGGTTAAACATCGATTCCCATATAAAACATTAATTAATTATGATGAATTAATTGAATATTTAGTAAATATGACAGTTGATTCGTGTATTGTCATTAAGAATACGTCTGTGTGAAAACTTTTAGCTCAATTTGACGTTCGGAAGTGGGTGAAATATCGATTCCCATATAAAACATCAATTAATTAATTATGATGGCTTAATTGATTATTTAGTACATATGACAATTGATTCATGTATTGTCATTAAGAATGTTTGTGTGAAAACTTTCAGCTCAATTCAACGTTGGAAAGTGGGTGAAATATCGATTCCCATATAAAACATCAATTAATTAATTATGATTAATTAATTAATTATTTAGTAAATATGACAATTGATTCATGTATGAATACGTCTGTGTGAAAACTTTCAACTCGATGTGACGTTGGGAAGTGGATTAAACATCGATTTCCATATAAAACATTAATAAATTAATTATGATGAATAAATTGCCAATTTAGTAAATATGACAGTTGATTCATGTATTATCATCAAGAATACGTCTGTGTAAAAAATTTCAGCTTGATCGGACATCTAAAAGTGGGTGAAACATCGATTCCCATATAAAACATTAATTAATTATGATGAATTAATTGACTATTTTTAGTAAATATGACAATTGATTCGTGTTTTGTCATTAAGAATACGTCTGTGTGAAAACTTTCAACTCGATGTGACGTTTGGAAGTGGGTTAAACATCGATTTCCATATAAAACATTAATTAATTAATTATGATGAATTAATTGACAATTTAGTAAAAATGACAGTTGATTCATGTATTGTCATTAGGAATACGTCTGTGTAAAAATTTTCAGCTTGATCGGACATTTAGAAGTAGGTGGAATATAAACATCGATTTCCATATAAAACATTAATTAATTAATTATTATGAATTAATTGACAATTTAGTAAATATGACAGTTGATTCATGTATTGTCATCAAGAATACGTCTGTGTAAGAAATTTAAGCTTGATCGGACATCTAGAAGTAGGTGGAATATCGATTCAAAGATTCCGTCCAGACAAACAAGGCAAGTTAATATAAGCGTTGTAATAATTTTTGTCTCTAATACGTATCAAACCGCATTTAAATTAGTATATTCGTGACCGGACGAAAATTTACTATATTATAGCCACCTCACAATTTGCTGTTACTGTGTTTCAGAAAATTATTTTCTTTGTGTAACTTTGCCAATATCAGATCCCCATAACACAAACATATTCGAAACCGGAAAAATCTTTATAAAATATGGCAAACACATTTTGCTGCCAGTTTGTTTCAGAAAAATATTTTGTG
This sequence comes from Isoperla grammatica, assembly GCA_945910005.1. Classification (NCBI taxonomy): domain Eukaryota; kingdom Metazoa; phylum Arthropoda; class Insecta; order Plecoptera; family Perlodidae; genus Isoperla; species Isoperla grammatica. Next base: position 39,685,236 of record OX246745.1, read on the forward strand.
GTAACTATGGTGTAACTTTGTAACTTTTCGATCGATTTTGCCACAAAACTACACACCTTCAATCCACATCGAGGCTTGTAGATAGTTTACATTTCAACTTGATCGGACCTTTCGTTCGGCCGCTATCGACAGACATAAAAACAAAAAACAAGGAAGTGCCATAAAGGTCTAATGGAGACGCTCGCTTCGCTCGCTTGATGAACAAGTATTAATGACAGTAACGACTGAAGTTGAACAAGGTACCTCATGGAAATACTTGACAATACATCCGTATTGTCCGTACTGGACAAACGCTCTGTTTGACGCGTTGATAAGCGAGAGGCGTCCATATCTACGAACGTTCTGGCGAAAAGTTTTCAAAGCTAATAAAAAGAACTAACAGCAAAACAAGAATGCGCATTGCAAATTTGTTCCTAATTTCCATAGCTATTATACTTTCCAACATTGTTGAATGCAGTGTAATGTGCGTTGCTAAGAACTTTCGTTGTCATTCCGTCTAGTATTTTCAACGCGGTCCGCAACCGTTATTGACAGCAATAGAAATGTAATTTCTGCCTCTAATACTTATCAGATCGCTTCTAAGTTAGTATATATGTTGTTTCTTATTTACATTATTTACTACACTACACTATTGTCTAATGCAGCTACAAAATACAAAATCTTGACATCGTGCATAACAAATAAAATATATAGTCACTGCGAAGAACACAATATATTAGCTGAAGAACAAAAGGGATGTCGTAAATTGTCGCAGGGGTGTAAGGAACAATTAATTATCGATTCTGTTGTAATGAACCAAGCTTTCAACAAGAAGAGAAACATTCACGTTAGCTATATTGATTACAAGAAAGCGTATGATTCGTCACCACATTCGTGGCTAATACAGATACTGGAAATTTATAAAGTAAACCCATTGATAGTAAACTTTTTGCGGACAGCGATGACGAGTTGGAAAACAACATTAAAGTTAAACGTAGGCAAAGAGCAGATATGTACTGACCCAGTTAACATCCGACGAGGTATTTTTCAGGGATTGGAACCTTTATTCATAAAGGTTCCGGTTCCGGTTCCAGTCAACGATTTTATAACGGTTCCGGTTCCGGTTCCGGTTCCGGATGTTTAAAGGTTCCGCAAGAACCGGTTCGAAACGGTTCTTAAGGGTTCCGGTTCCGGTTCCCAATAATTTTAGAAATCATAGAATATTGAAAATATTTCAAATTAAATATTTCGTTATGGAATTTTGGAAAGCTAAAATTAAACAAAGTGGTAAAATATAATCACTAGGGCTTAATGTTTGTAGTAGAGCTGTACTTTTATTTTTAGGTCTTTATATAATACGTACATGCTTTGTTGTTTAACAAGATAAATGCATTGATATTATAAATAGGATTTTAATTACACAAATTACTTTCTTGTTTATGTGATCAATGTTTTACTTAGTAAGTTAATATATCTATAATATGTATCTAAATCATAATATTTGTAAGATGCAAAGAGTATAATAAACGTGTACTGCTAAATATTTAATAGCAGTAAAAGAAAAGATGTATATACCTCTCGAATCTAGCTAGACACATAAAATAGAAATACAAAATAACAATAACTCCAATTATTATTATTATTATTATTATTATTATTATTATTATTGCTTTTATTATTATTTTTATTATTATACACGATTTATTATAACTATGATGACGATGACGATGATTGAACAAGTAGAATAATTTTTTTTACACATACATAATTATTTTGTTCAGAGCACTATATACTGCGAACACCGACCACTAAATTGCATCTTGATAATATTGATTAATTTTGTGCTTAAGTTTGTTTACTTCTCTTTTTGACTAAAAATCATGTTTGTACGCACTACCATGATATCGTCCAAAATGTCTTCTTTCAAATTGGCACGAGTAGGAGAAAGAATGAGCTTTAGACCCGAAAACAGCCTCTCCACGCTCACTTGAGTTGCTGGTACTGCATTTACTACTTTAGATCATTGTGCATTTTGGAACCTTTAAGAACCGCTAAGAACCGTTAAGAACCTTATAGGATAAAACGGTTCGGTTCCGGTTCCGGTTCCATAAATCGTAGGTTTTAACGGTTCCGGTTCCGGTTCCGGTTCTACGAAGTGAAAAGGTTCCAAACGGTTCCGGGTTCCGGTTCCGGTTCCGGTTCCAATCCCTGGTATTTTTCAAGGTGACTCGTTTAGTGCGTTATGGTTTTGTCTTTCATTAAATCCATTATCTCATATACTAAACAAATCTACACATGGTTTCAAGATAAAGGACGGTAATACGGTTTGCCACACACTTTCACATCTATTCTACATGGACGATTTCAAGCTATATGCTTTAAATGCGACACACATGACGAATCTTCTTAACTCAACGTTAGAATTCAGTAGAGATATATGTATGGATTTTGGAATTGATAAATGTAAGTCACTTCATGTCATCAAAGGAAAGATTACGAAATTAGAAGAGTTTGAAATTGACGAAGACAACCGGATTGGAGTAATGGACGAAGACGACATATACAAATATCTAGGATTTGCGCAGGCTAAACGAATTGATCATAAACTGATGAAAAGTAAACTAATTTCTGCATACAAGAAACGAATAGGATCCATTTTAAAAACACAATTGAATGGTAAAAACAAGATCAAAGCAATTAACACTTATGCTATACCGGTACTTACATATTCATTTGGAATTATTAACTGGACACAGACAGAACTTCATGCCCTAGAAATTCTCACCCGCACAACATTCACCAAGTACAGAAGTCATCACCCTAAGTCAGCAATAGAACGAGTGACTCTACCTAGAGAAAAAGGGGGAAGAGGCTTGATTGATTTAAACAATTTATATTATAAACAAATTGAAATTCTGAGAAAGTACTTTTATACAAAATGCCCACATTCACAACTTCATAGAGCTATAGTATCGGCAGACAAGTCGCTTTCTCCCCTCAATTTAAATGACGGAAATTTAAACTTGCTTCAAAAACAAAATTCTGACACAGCAAAAGAGATCAGAGTATCAGAAAAGACGTTACATAGCAGACGTCGATAGGGTAGCATCGAACAAATGGTTAACGTCCGGGGACATTTTCAGCGAAACAGAGGGATTTATGATCGCTATTCAAGATAAAGTAATCAAGACTAACAATTACAAAAAATACATACTGAAAGACGTCACAGTGGAAGATAAATGTAGAAAATGTAATATGAACGGCGAAACAATTGAACATATCGTATCTGGGTGCAAAATGCTTTGTCAAACAGATTATCTTCATAGGCATAACCAAGTTGCAAACATTGTACATCAAAAATTAGCCATGAAGTATAAACTTATAAACACAACCACTGCGTATTACAAATACAAGCCTGAAAAGGTATTAGATAGTAAAGACTACAAATTATATTACGACCGGGCAGTTATAACAGACCAAACCATACATCACAATAGACCGGATATTATATTTATTGACAAGAAGAAACAAGAAACGATTTTAATTGATGTTGCCGTCCCTTTATGCCACAATGTAGAGACAACTTGGCGGGAAAAGATAAACAGATATAAGGAATTATCTATTGAAATAAAAAGGTTGTGGAAGCAGAATAATGTAACTGTTATACCGTTAATTATATCAGCAAATGGCATTGTTCCACGTAAACTCCATGACAGTATTAAACTAATTGGTCTCCAACCGAACATATACATCGAGATGCAAAAAGCAATTATTTTGAACACGTGTAGGATAGTGCGAAAATGTTTGGACTAAGAAGAATGAAGACTTCAAGAAGTTCTCCATCCCGATGGTGGTTTTCGTGGTTTCCACCGTACAAAGAGCGAATGCTGGGAAGAGTACAAATCGGCCACGACCGTACATAGCATCCACAGTTCGGTTTGAAAAAATAATGTGGACAATGATATATTAATTAATTAGTTCTAAGTAGATTTTAATAAGGTAAACACATGGAAATACTTGACATTTGTGTCCGTACAACATGTTTATGCCGGTTTTGACCGAGTTTGTATGTATTGCAACAATAAAATAATAATAATAATAATAATAATAAAAATAATAATAATAATAATAATAATAGTAATAATAATAATAATAATAATAATAATCAGGGGGTGAAATTAACTTTTTTGGCCACTAGCCCTCTGGGCTAGTTGCATCAATAGTTCTCTAGCCCGAGACCATTTTTACTAGCCCGTAATGAAATAGGTTATATTGATGTAAAACGATCATTATTCATGCATGAAAGTTTTGGGTCACAACACTTTTCAAAACATTTTGTTGACACCATCGTCGAAACGCAACGAAGTGTGAGCTGTTTTCCAACTTTCTTGGAATGTTCTACCCTATTTTTTTCGTAGTCACTTGGTTGTTTAGCTTCTGCAACTTTAGATTTAGGTTTAGGCACTCCTTGAATATAACGCCACATATAACAACACCACGATTTTAGGAAGATAACCAATTGACACTGATAGTTATTGATATTTGTAAACGAAATACGTAATAAGCTAGCTACAAGGCCCTGTAGGCCTAGGCTTCACGCTCACGGCACAGAACGAACAGTTGGTGCTAGTGCGTGCATCAGTCGTCAGTGAACTGCGCAGTGCTAGTTCCAGGGTTGTAACACAGTATAAGGCCTTATACTCTGGTTGTAATTTATAAAAGTACCAATTTTCAATAATAAGTAGTGCACAAGTACTGGAAACTCGCAAGGTGATCGGCGCGAAATATTATGATTTTTTGAACGGCAATTGTAAGCTCTGGAAAACGTACTCGCCCGTCGGGCTAGTGAAATAAGATTTTTACTAGCCCGAGCAAAGTTTTACTAGCCTCGGGCGAGCGGGCGAGCGTTAATTTCGACCCCTGATAATAATAATAATAATAATAATAATAATAATAATAATAATAATAATAATAATAATAATTATAAAAATAACAATAATAATAACAATAATAATAATAATAATAATAATATTCTAACAGTATAGATTTGTTATACAACGGCTTTTCCCGCCAAAACTCGTTACTCCAGAACATTTTATACCCCATTACCACTGATATCCTACATTATCAACTATCTTAGATTGTTTTGGTGCTAAAGGAAACGACCGTAGCGTCCAATGGGATCGTTTTCGGGTGAAAAGGGAAAAGTGTCGGATACTATGGTGAAAAACGGTCATGCGAATATTATTTTGTCTCATTTGTGACCAAAGTTTCTTGGGTAACATACACTTGAAAGAAAGCCAAGTAGAAGTTCGAGTGCATTGGAACTGATGTTCTGTCACTTGATGCGGTCTGACGTCTGAGCTTACTCTTAGTAGACAGCACCGAACTGGAGATGATGCTAACCAACGAGAAGCTGGTGTACAAGGTCATACACGGCAACTGAGGTGGTGACTCGTCAGCTCCTGAGTACCCGAGCAGGTGTCTTCCTTTCACCATCTTCTTCCTCTAGCGCCAACAACACTGCCATGATATTCACGTGACGTCAGAGACATAATGGCGGCCATACTCCCGTACACGAAGTATCCCAGTTGCAGCACATAGCGGCCATACTCCCGTACATGAAGTATCCCAGTTGCAGCACATAGCGGCCATACTCCCGTACACGAAGTATCCCAGTTGCAACACATAGCGGCCATACTCCCGTACACGAAGTATCCCAGTTGCAACACATAGCGGCCATACTCCCGTACACGAAGTATCGCAGTTGCAGCACATAGCGGCCATACTCCCGTACACGAAGTATCCCAGTTGCAACACATAGCGGCCATACTCCCGTACACGAAGTATCCCAGTTGCAGCACATAGCGGCCATACTCCCGTACATGAAGTATCCCAGTTGCAGCACATAGCGGCCATACTCCCGTACACGAAGTATCCCAGTTGCAACACATAGCGGCCATACTCCCGTACACGAAGTATCCCAGTTGCAGCACATAGCGGCCATACTCCCGTACATGAAGTATCCCAGTTGCAACACATAGCGGCCATACTCCCGTACACGAAGTATCCCAGTTGCAACACATAGGGGCCATACTCCCGTACACGAAGTATCCCAGTTGCAGCACATAGCGGCCATACTCCCGTACACGAAGTATCCCAGTTGCAACACATAGGGGCCATACTCCCGTACACGAAGTATCGCAGTTGCAGCACATAGCGGCCATACTCCCGTACATGAAGTATCCCAGTTGCAACACATAGCGGCCATACTCCCGTACACGAAGTATCCCAGTTGCAACACATAGGGGCCATACTCCCGTACACGAAGTATCGCAGTTGCAGCACATAGCGGCCATACTCCCGTACACGAAGTATCGCAGTTGCAACACATAGGGGCCATACTCCCGTACACGAAGTATCCCAGTTGCAACACATAGGGGCCATACTCCCGTACACGAAGTATCGCAGTTGCAGCACATAGCGGCCATACTCCCGTACACGAAGTATCGCAGTTGCAACACATAGGGGCCATACTCCCGTACACGAAGTATCCCAGTTGCAACACATAGGGGCCATACTCCCGTACACGAAGTATCCCAGTTGCAGCACATAGCGGCCATACTCCCGTACACGAAGTATCCCAGTTGCAGCACATAGCGGCCATACTCCCGTACATGAAGTATCCCAGTTGCAGCACATAGCGGCCATACTCCCGTACACGAAGTATCCCAGTTGCAACACATAGCGGCCATACTCCCGTACATGAAGTATCCCAGTTGCAGCACATAGCGGCCATACTCCCGTACACGAAGTATCCCAGTTGCAACACATAGCGGCCATACTCCCGTACACGAAGTATCCCAGTTGCAGCACATAGCGGCCATACTCCCGTACACGAAGTATCCCAGTTGCAGCACATAGCGGCCATACTCCCGTACACGAAGTATCCCAGTTGCAGCACATAGCGGCCATACTCCCGTACATGAAGTATCCCAGTTGCAGCACATAGCGGCCATACTCCCGTACATGAAGTATCCCAGTTGCAACACATAGCGGCTATACTCCCGTACACGAAGTATCCCAGTTGCAACACATAGCGGCTATACTCCCGTACACGAAGTATCGCGATGTTCGACTGGTCATAGTTCAATGAACAAATTAATGGTACAATTGAATATTATAATTGATAAGAAATAAAGATTTAATTAAATAACGAATGAGTTAACGGCCGCAATGTCGAAAAAGCCCTCTGCAGGTAGAACACTGTTGAAAATGTTTCGTATGAAGGGAACACATCTTTTGTTAGTCTATAATATCATCTAAAGACAACAATCTCTCTCAAACTCTCACATCTTTATGTATTGACTTTACTTGAAATACATTATTTTTATTACATTATAAACCTATAATAGGTGTGATCATTACAATAATATGTTTTTTTTTACAACTAATTTGTAAACTCTTCTTGAGCAGATTGCCATTATACAACTCTGCGTGTGCGTGTGCGTGTGCGTGTGCGTGTGCGTGTACGTGTGCGTGTGCGTGTGCGTGTGCGTGTGCGTGTGCGTGTGCGTGTGCGTGTGCGTGTGCGTGTGCGTGTGCGTGTGCGTGTGCGTGTGCGTGTGCGTGTGCGTGTGCGTGTTTGTGTGCGTGTGCGTGTGCGTGTGCGTGTGCGTGTGCGTGTGCGTGTGCGTGTGCGTGTGCGTGTGCGTGTGCGTGTGCGTGTGCGTGTGCGTGTGCGTGTGCGTGTGCGTGTGCGTGTGCGTGTGCGTGTGCGTGTGCGTGTGCGTGTGCGTGTGCGTGTGCGTGTGCGCGTAGTTTCATACCTGGAGTTAACTGCAATTAGTGTAACCTTGACTGAGGGAGACTCTGCAGACCTACTATTCATTCTGAGAACGTTACCTTTCACCGCAACTCAATTGAAATTGTTTTCAGAAGTGACGGGGACGCGGAATAACGCCCACAAGGAACAACGCCCACATGGAACAAGGCCCACATGGAATAACGCCCACATGGAACAAGGCCCACATTTTACGATCCCGAAGCTTCCCGAGCGATGCTGCGTTGCCAAATGTTTAATATTGGTTTTGATAGTCGTTACTCACACCTAATTTGCATAATGAAGGTCAACGGCAAAGCAAGCTTCGGGATCGTAAAATGTGGGCCTTGTTCCATGTGGGCGTTATTCCATGTGGGCCTTGTTCCATGTTGGTGTTGTTCCATGTGGGCGTTATTCCGGTAGCTTGCATGTACCCGAAGTGACCAATCGTCTTTCTTAGTGCCGGTGTGACGCTACTCGACTTCTCCCCTGTGCGATTACTCGATACTCTAGAGTAATAGTATTGCTATATAAGAGGACTGGGAGTAAACATGTATCGCAATAACAGTACTCACAGAGTAAAGATGTATTAAAATGATAATACTCTACGTGAAATATCAATACTCAACTAAAATACGAGCAAATGCATAAGGGAGTAATAATATTGACTGCAAAATGTAAAATACTATTACTCAATGCTTAAGGGGGTAATAGGATGTAACACGTGAAATAATATTACCACAGATGATATTACTCTACCTATATACTTTCTACAAAAACCTCTGAAGCTGAAGGGAGTAATAATATTGAATGAGGGACACAAAATACTATTACTCCTTCTGCTATCAAGGTACATGACATACCGTGTCATTGCAACAAGGTTTATCGCGATAATGTAGGAATAGATACTTTCTACATAAGACTGTCCATGCACAGGTTCGCGTGTCCCTGCGGCCAGCTCAGCTTGCGACGTCAGTCTTGGAATTAGATATATACTGACCATGAAAACGATACCTACATTTTCACGTTGAAACCCCGATCAATGTTTTTATAAAGGTAGTAGCCACAGTTAGTTCTCGGCGGGTCGCTGTCCTAATTCAAATCATAGGCAAGGATCTAACTATCACATGCTTGCACATAACAAATTAAGTATAATTAAAGTATATATTAATTGTTCTTTTCTGCATATACATAAGGTTATTTTGGTAGAATCACACATTTTTAATATTCTCGAAATCGTTCCTGATTTATCTAGAGTATTTTTAAAAATATGGCAAATTGAAAGAGTTCTGAACGATTAAAAATCCAGCACTACGACTGTGGTATTTTACACTAAAACAATTACCTGAGCACAGGAAACGATGGCGAGATACGTTCATATCAGCAGAGATAATCATAGCTAGGCCTAATAACAGAGTGGCTGTCCCCTGCCAATCTCAGATACCTCGTGGCCTAGACGGTCAGCTACGCACTTTTGTGGTCTCACTCGGCCGGACCAACCGAGAGTAGGCTAAAAAAATTCGTAATTTTTACCTGATTACAGCAAAGGCAATCCGGAAATCGAAATCGGTAGCTTTCACTTTTTATGGCAAAAAACGGCAAAAAACGGTAAATTTATTAAGTACAAGACCAATTGAGTGATTGCGCTGGGGAAGGTGTCAAAAAATTCGATGATTTTTAGAAATAAAGAAACAATAATGCGAAAATGGAAATCTGCAGAGTTTAGCGTGGAGATCCTAAAAAACGGTAAAAAATGGCACAATTTATTAAACAGACTAACTGACCAGTAATAATGAAAGATGTAGGCTAATTTGATATTTTAAGCATAATGTAAAAGAAATAATGTGAAACTCAATATATGTGCCTTTAGGCATTACCGGTGGATGAAAAAGGGTACCAGAAAGGCACCGCTGTCGTTTAGATCGCTTGACTGACTTTCTGGGAGAGAAGGCAACAAATGCGATTAAAAGTATCGTGCGAACATCTAAACCATTAACGTTTACCTTTCATATCCTAAAGGGCAAAAATGGTCATAAAGGTGGTGGTGGTGGTGGGGGGGGGGGGGGGGGTGGGGGGGGGTTTGGTTATAAGATTATTAGTGCCATTATTTTCGCAAACATAGAATAAATCCAAATACAGTTGGAAACGGCCATAAAAGATAAGTCTCAAATTGTTGGTATAATTTTAAGGGCTTGAAGAACGGCAAGAAAGTCACATTTAATTAAATGGAAATACTATTTGCAGGGAAAAATAATTTGGTAGAAAGAAAAATGTATCATTTGACATGATTATGAACGCCGTTGGTCAATCTTTACATCAGTTTTATTTACACGAAAACGAAAAAATCAAAATAGGCTTATTGTTTCCAATTATTTAAAAGATCAAATACAAGGAAAAAATATATGGACGGCATGTGTTCCATCAATCTAACTCCGTAAGTTCTAGACGGTTTGTGTAGTGTAGTGTGTAAAACACCAGTGTTCGGCATTTACATTTCTATGGCCTGGCCATGTGTTTGTGTAAACTTGTTGAAAAAGTCATTGTAAACCTACGAGTACGAAGCATCAAATTATGTAGATGTTAGATCATGATATTACATTATTATACAAGTAAATGAAACACTAATATAAATACAATTTATTAAAACACACATGTGAGATGACGTTAACGACAAATACAGGTTGTACCTTATTGTGTCCAACTTCGCTATAAACAAGGAAATACATCGGTGACTTTGGAGCCATCCTAGCAAGGAAGCACTCAATAAATTCAAAGATGTTCTGAAATCATCCATGTTGATTCTGATATTTGCCTGCAGGTGTTCGCACTGTCCAACCACTGATTCACATATTTTATATTTAAATATCTATCTTTACAGTTGGTTATCGCTCACTCGTCAATGGGGTTCGGAGGCTATAGGGTTGGCTCAGTCGCTTTAAATAAAAATCCCTCACTGGAAATCAGTCATGCTACTGAGTGGATCGACTCAAAATATGAAGTTTTCATTCATTATCCTCTTCGCCTCCTTGTTAAATATTTTCCGTGCTTTGAGAATCAATAGAACAGAAACACTTTCACATAGTCACATTGGTAACGCAAACACTATATTTCATTTAAATATATTATATCAAGTTTAGTGTAATGAGGGCTTAAATATTATGTATGTGTACTTTAGAAATCGGGGTCACTATTCTTATTGCAGTAGTTTCCTCTTTTAGGTACTGGATGCAAGGTCTCTTCTTGCACCTCTTTGCATTGGTATTCACAGAAATACAAGTCTGTATCTAAGCTTCAAATCACTGCACTGACACTTGGCTGTGGAACAGTGTTTGCATTTGCACGATATCAATTCCAACACTTCTTCAGGGGCTGGTTTTGTCACAAGCCATCGGATAGCACTACTGAACCATTTTCCAGGCACCAGCCATAGTCAAATGGGAGTGGGATGCTTAAAGATTGAGAGGTGAGAGAATTGAGAGAATTTGTTACCTAGCGTTATCATTCTACTGGTCTTGTATAATCTACATAACACATTTCTTGCTGAAAGCCAAATACTTTTGATTTCAACCTTCACAATATCTCTTCCATGCAATGTTAGCGGTTACTTGGAGTTAATCGGTAACTTAAACTAAATATTAAATGATCCATTTATGCCCCCCCCCCCCCTTTTTTCCATAATGCCCATTGCCCAACGCTATTATTTAAAAAATTTGGATAACATTTTCTTCACGATCTCTTAAGATTTCAATTTTTTGCCGCCCTTACTAGCATTATCATTAATTGGTAATGTAGTTCATAAATTGCCCTTTTTTGCCGTTATTCGTATGTAAAAAGTGAAAGGTACCAATTTCAATTTCCGCATTGTCTTTAATGCAATCAGGTAATAATTACGATCTTTTAGCCCACTCCCGGCGTGTCTGGCCGAGTAAGACCGTTTGTCTTGGATTTTTGAACAAAGGGGACAGGCTACTGGCTAGTATGCCTTTTTTATAACTTTTTGTTCTAAAGACCAAGCAAAGCACTGCTGATTTTGATGGTCGCTTTATTTGTCCTGAATTCGTTCTAAAATATCGAGTTCGTGCCACCAGTCGAAGTGTAATCAACCGATAGGTCTTCTATGTGATACATTGGTGCCCCTTTTTGCCGTTTCTTGGTTTTAAAGGCAGTGATTATTATTTCTAACTTCACATTATTTGTTATTGGCTACATTCAGTTTGAAATTCCGAGTTGTTTGACTCCTCTCCCAGTGTTATCGGTCAACTGGTCTTCTAACTGAAATGTGTGCCGTTTTTGCCGTTTTCATGCTCCCAGTGCCAAACGGTAGCGATTTCCATTTTCGAATTACTTTTAATTAACTTTACATAAAATAACAAATTGTTAGACACCTATTTCAGCGTTATCAGTCAACTAGTCTTGTAGTATTTAAATAATTCTTTTTTGTCGTTTTTTGGCGTTTTTTGGCTATAAAAAGTAAAAGCTACCGATTTCGAGTTCCGGATTGCCCTTGTTGTAATCAGGTAAAAATTACGAATTTTTTGAGCCTACTCTCGGCTGGTCCGGCCGAGTGAGACCATTCTGTTGAATTTGGGGGGATAGCTGACCGTCTATGAGGGCTAATCCGAAATTACGGCAACTACCATCCAAAACTGCCAATGGTAACTGAATAACAGATTACGTGATTTCTCTAATAATAGTAAACAAATAGCACACTTTGCACTGTCACAGTTTCGTGGTGTGGAGATGCTAAATATTCAAATTTAATTAAGTTATGGTTTGTGGCGATTTGACGCAACCAAATACATGTATGGAATGGAAGAGCGAATGCTGGGATGAGTACAAATCGGCCACAACCGTACATACATAGCACCTACAGTTGGTTTTGGACAAATAATATGAACAGTGATATATTTATATAGTTTTAAGTAGAGTTTAAAAGAGTTTACATGGAAATACTTTACATTTATGTCCGTACAACATGTTTACGCCGGCTTTGACCGAGTTTGTATGAATTGCAACAATAAAATATTAATAAAAATAATAATTCTTGTTAGTAGTAGTAAATTCTTAGTATTATGATTGCAGTAATAATCATTTTCCCCCTAGAAAACTGTGCTGTACAGGGCACACTATATTTTAGCTGACATAGCCCTTACAGGTGACTAACTAGATACACAAGAGTTTAGTTTGGTTTAGTTTAGTTTGGTTTAGTTAACTTATAGTTTATTCTTTCAAACATAACAAATGTACAACAAAATTACTTTGAAAGAAGCCCACGTAGGGAAAACACTCTGTGTATGGGCACACCATAGTAACAAAAAGTGCTAGTAATTATAATATAAATCATTATATAAAATAAAAAAATACATTGTACATTATTACATTATTACATTCTACAAAAACTATGTAACACAAGTGTAAAACTAGGGGTATTTGTATAATTTAAAAATTGTTCGAGGAACATTAGTAGTATTCCTAGTAGGCCTACACCACGTGATACGCGATTGCCGTTGAGCAGAGTCGAAGTGGCGACCTCCGAGCTACTAAGTCACGCGTGAGAGTTGACTCACCAGTATTGCACTGAAATGAAAACTGTCTCAGCAGCAACAGTGTTCGTGAGCGTTGAGAGTTGCTCACTTGCTGCTGTTTTCTGTTTCGTTTCCTACATAACGGAACACCTCGTTTCGTTCGTTCACGCAAGAGCCACGACTGTCCTGATAGAGCTGAGCTGGGCAGGGCTGTCCAAGCAGGCCGGGCACAGCCCGCATGGTTCACGCAAGACTGTCCTGATAGAGCCAGGCAGGGCTGTCCAAGCAGGCCGGGCACAGCCCGCATGGTTCACGCAAGACTGTCCTAATAGAGCCAGGCAGGGCTGTCCAAGCAGGCCGGGCACAGCGCCTCACAGCCCGCATGGTTCACGCAAGACTGTCATGATAGAGCCAGGCAGGGCTGTCCAAGCAGGCCGGGCACAGCCCGCATGGTTCACGCAAGACTGTCCTGATAGAGCCAGGCAGGGCTGTCCAAGCAGGCCGGGCACAGCGCCTCACAGCCCGCATGGTTCACGCAAGACTGTCCTGATAGAGCCAGGCAGGGCTGTCCAAGCAGGCCGGGCACAGCGCCTCACAGCCCGCATGGTTCACGCAAGACTGTCCTGATAGAGCCAGGCAGGGCTGTCCAAGCAGGCCGGGCACAGCCCGCATGGTTCACGCAAGACTGTCCTGATAGAGCCAGGCAGGGCTGTCCCAGCAGGCCGGGCACAGCGCCTCACAGCCCGCATGGTTCACGCAAGACTGTCCTGATAGAGCCAGGCAGGGCTGTCCAAGCAGGCCGGGCACAGCGCCTCACAGCCCGCATGGTTCACGCAAGACTGTCCTGATAGAGCCAGGCAGGGCTGTCCAAGCAGGCCGGGCACAGCGCCTCACAGCCAGCATGGTTCACGCAAGACTGTCCTGATAGAGCCAGGCAGGGCTGTCCAAGCAGGCCGGGCACAGCGCCTCACAGCCAGCATGGTTCACGCAAGACTGTCCTGATAGAGCCAGGCAGGGCAGGGCTGTCCAAGCAGGCCGGGCACAGCGCCTCACAGCCCGCATGGTTCACGCAAGACTGTCCTGATAGAGCCAGGCAGGGCTGTCCAAGCAGGCCGGGCACAGCGCCTCACAGCCCGCATGGTTCACGCAAGACTGTCCTGATAGAGCCAGGCAGGGCTGTCCAAGCAGGCCGGGCACAGCCCGCATGGTTCACGCAAGACTGTCCTGATAGAGCCAGGCAGGGCTGTCCAAGCAGGCCGGGCACAGCCCGCATGGTTCACGCAAGACTGTCCTGATAGAGCCAGGCAGGGCTGTCCAAGCAGGCCGGGCACAGCCCGCATGGTTCACGCAAGACTGTCCTGATAGAGCCAGGCAGGGCTGTCCAAGCAGGCCGGGCACAGCCCGCATGGTTCACGCAAGACTGTCCTGATAGAGCCAGGCAGGGCTGTCCAAGCAGGCCGGGCACAGCGCCTCACAGCCCGCATGGTTCACGCAAGACTGTCCTGATAGAGCCAGGCAGGGCTGTCCAAGCAGGCCGGGCACAGCGCCTCACAGCCCGCATGGTTCACGCAAGACTGTCCTGATAGAGCCAGGCAGGGCTGTCCAAGCAGGCCGGGCACAGCGCCTCACAGCCCGCATGGTTCACGCAAGACTGTCCTGATAGAGCCAGGCAGGGCTGTCCAAGCAGGCCGGGCACAGCGCCTCACAGCCCGCATGGTTCACGCAAGACTGTCCTGATAGAGCCAGGCAGGGCTGTCCAAGCAGGCCGGGCACAGCGCCTCACAGCCAGCATGGTTCACGCAAGACTGTCCTGATAGAGCCAGGCAGGGCTGTCCAAGCAGGCCGGGCACAGCGCCTCACAGCCAGCATGGTTCACGCAAGACTGTCCTGATAGAGCCAGGCAGGGCAGGGCTGTCCAAGCAGGCCGGGCACAGCGCCTCACAGCCCGCATGGTTCACGCAAGACTGTCCTGATAGAGCCAGGCAGGGCTGTCCAAGCAGGCCGGGCACAGCGCCTCACAGCCCGCATGGTTCACGCAAGACTGTCCTGATAGAGCCAGGCAGGGCTGTCCAAGCAGGCCGGGCACAGCCCGCATGGTTCACGCAAGACTGTCCTGATAGAGCCAGGCAGGGCTGTCCAAGCAGGCCGGGCACAGCCCGCATGGTTCACGCAAGACTGTCCTGATAGAGCCAGGCAGGGCTGTCCCAGCAGGCCGGGCACAGCGCCTCACAGCCCGCATGGTTCACGCAAGACTGTCCTGATAGAGCCAGGCAGGGCTGTCCAAGCAGGCCGGGCACAGCCCGCATGGTTCACGCAAGACTGTCCTGATAGAGCCAGGCAGGGCTGTCCAAGCAGGCCGGGCACAGCGCCTCACAGCCCGCATGGTTCACGCAAGACTGTCCTGATAGAGCCAGGCAGGGCTGTCCAAGCAGGCCGGGCACAGCGCCTCACAGCCCGCATGGTTCACGCAAGACTGTCCTGATAGAGCCAGGCAGGGCTGTCCAAGCAGGCCGGGCACAGCGCCTCACAGCCCGCATGGTTCACGCAAGACTGTCCTGATAGAGCCAGGCAGGGCTGTCCAAGCAGGCCGGGCACAGCGCCTCACAGCCCGCATGGTTCACGCAAGACTGTCCTGATAGAGCCAGGCAGGGCTGTCCAAGCAGGCCGGGCACAGCGCCTCACAGCCCGCATGGTTCACGTAAGACTGTTCTGATAGAGCCAGGCAGGGCAGGGCTGTCCAAGCAGGCCGGGCACAGCCCGCATGGTTCACGCAAGACTGTCCTGATAGAGCCAGGCAGGGCTGTCCAAGCAGGCCGGGCACAGCCCGCATGGTTCACGCAAGACTGTCCTGATAGAGCCAGGCAGGGCTGTCCAAGCAGGCCGGGCACAGCGCCTCACAGCCCGCATGGTTCACGCAAGACTGTCCTGATAGAGCCAGGCAGGGCTGTCCAAGCAGGCCGGGCACAGCCCGCATGGTTCACGCAAGACTGTCCTGATAGAGCCAGGCAGGGCTGTCCAAGCAGGCCGGGCACAGCACCTCACAGCCCGCATGGTTCACGCAAGACTGTCCTGATAGAGCTGAGCCAGGCAGGGCTGTCCAAGCAGGCCGGGCACAGCCCGCAGGGTTCACGCAAGACTGTCCTGATAGAGCCAGGCAGGGCTGTCCAAGCAGGCCGGGCACAGCGCCTCACAGCCCGCATGGTTCACGCAAGACTGTCCTGATAGAGCCAGGCAGGGCTGTCCAAGCAGGCCGGGCACAGCCCGCATGGTTCACGCAAGACTGTCCTGATAGAGCCAGGCAGGGCTGTCCAAGCAGGCCGGGCACAGCCCGCATGGTTCACGCAAGACTGTCCTGATAGAGCCAGGCAGGGCTGTCCAAGCAGGCCGGGCACAGCCCGCATGGTTCACGCAAGACTGTCCTGATAGAGCCAGGCAGGGCTGTCCAAGCAGGCCGGGCACAGCCCGCATGGTTCACGCAAGACTGTCCTGATAGAGCCAGGCAGGGCTGTCCAAGCAGGCCGGGCACAGCGCCTCACAGCCCGCATGGTTCACGCAAGACTGTCCTGATAGAGCCAGGCAGGGCAGGGCTGTCCAAGCAGGCCGGGCACAGCCCGCATGGTTCACGCAAGACTGTCCTGATAGAGCCAGGCAGGGCTGTCCAAGCAGGCCGGGCACAGCGCCTCACAGCCCGCATGGTTCACGCAAGACTGTCCTGATAGAGCCAGGCAGGGCTGTCCAAGCAGGCCGGGCACAGCGCCTCACAGCCCGCATGGTTCACGTAAGACTGTTCTGATAGAGCCAGGCAGGGCAGGGCTGTCCAAGCAGGCCGGGCACAGCCCGCATGGTTCACGCAAGACTGTCCTGATAGAGCCAGGCAGGGCTGTCCAAGCAGGCCGGGCACAGCCCGCATGGTTCACGCAAGACTGTCCTGATAGAGCCAGGCAGGGCTGTCCAAGCAGGCCGGGCACAGCGCCTCACAGCCCGCATGGTTCACGCAAGACTGTCCTGATAGAGCCAGGCAGGGCTGTCCAAGCAGGCCGGGCACAGCCCGCATGGTTCACGCAAGACTGTCCTGATAGAGCCAGGCAGGGCTGTCCAAGCAGGCCGGGCACAGCACCTCACA
This sequence comes from Isoperla grammatica, assembly GCA_945910005.1. Lineage (NCBI taxonomy): Eukaryota > Metazoa > Arthropoda > Insecta > Plecoptera > Perlodidae > Isoperla > Isoperla grammatica. Next base: position 39,702,685 of record OX246745.1, read on the forward strand.
GCCCGCATGGTTCACGCAAGACTGTCCTGATAGAGCTGAGCCAGGCAGGGCTGTCCAAGCAGGCCGGGCACAGCCCGCAGGGTTCACGCAAGACTGTCCTGATAGAGCCAGGCAGGGCTGTCCAAGCAGGCCGGGCACAGCGCCTCACAGCCCGCATGGTTCACGCAAGACTGTCCTGATAGAGCCAGGCAGGGCTGTCCAAGCAGGCCGGGCACAGCCCGCATGGTTCACGCAAGACTGTCCTGATAGAGCCAGGCAGGGCTGTCCAAGCAGGCCGGGCACAGCCCGCATGGTTCACGCAAGACTGTCCTGATAGAGCCAGGCAGGGCTGTCCAAGCAGGCCGGGCACAGCCCGCATGGTTCACGCAAGACTGTCCTGATAGAGCCAGGCAGGGCTGTCCAAGCAGGCCGGGCACAGCGCCTCACAGCCCGCATGGTTCACGCAAGACTGTCCTGATAGAGCCAGGCAGGGCTGTCCAAGCAGGCCGGGCACAGCCCGCATGGTTCACGCAAGACTGTCCTGATAGAGCCAGGCAGGGCTGTCCAAGCAGGCCGGGCACAGCGCCTCACAGCCCGCATGGTTCACGCAAGACTGTCCTGATAGAGCCAGGCAGGGCTGTCCAAGCAGGCCGGGCACAGCGCCTCACAGCCCGCATGGTTCACGCAAGACTGTCCTGATAGAGCCAGGCAGGGCTGTCCAAGCAGGCCGGGCACAGCGCCACACAGCCCGCATGGTTCACGCAAGACTGTCCTGATAGAGCCAGGCAGGGCTGTCCAAGCAGGCCGGGCACAGCGCCTCACAGCCCGCATGGTTCACGCAAGACTGTCCTGATAGAGCCAGGCAGGGCTGTCCAAGCAGGCCGGGCACAGCCCGCATGGTTCACGCAAGACTGTCCTGATAGAGCCAGGCAGGGCAGGGCTGTCCAAGCAGGCCGGGCACAGCGCCTCACAGCCCGCATGGTTCACGCAAGACTGTCCTGATAGAGCCAGGCAGGGCTGTCCAAGCAGGCCGGGCACAGCGCCTCACAGCCCGCATGGTTCACGCAAGACTGTCCTGATAGAGCCAGGCAGGGCAGGGCTGTCCAAGCAGGCCTGGCACAGCCCGCATGGTTCACGCAAGACTGTCCTGATAGAGCCAGGCAGGGCTGTCCAAGCAGGCCGGGCACAGCGCCTCACAGCCCGCATGGTTCACGCAAGACTGTCCTGATAGAGCCAGGCAGGGCTGTCCAAGCAGGCCGGGCACAGCGCCTCACAGCCCGCATGGTTCACGCAAGACTGTCCTGATAGTGCCAGGCAGGGCTGTCCAAGCAGGCCGGGCACAGCGCCTCACAGCCCGCATGGTTCACGCAAGACTGTCCTGATAGAGCCAGGCAGGGCTGTCCAAGCAGGCCGGGCACAGCGCCTCACAGCCCGCATGGTTCACGCAAGACTGTCCTGATAGAGCCAGGCAGGGCTGTCCAAGCAGGCCGGGCACAGCGCCTCACAGCCCGCATGGTTCACGCAAGACTGTCCTGATAGAGCCAGGCAGGGCAGGGCTGTCCAAGCAGGCCTGGCACAGCCCGCATGGTTCACGCAAGACTGTCCTGATAGAGCCAGGCAGGGCTGTCCAAGCAGGCCGGGCACAGCGCCTCACAGCCCGCATGGTTCACGCAAGACTGTCCTGATAGAGCCAGGCAGGGCTGTCCAAGCAGGCCGGGCACAGCGCCTCACAGCCCGCATGGTTCACGCAAGACTGTCATGATAGAGCCAGGCAGGGCTGTCCAAGCAGGCCGGGCAAGCGCCTCACAGCCCGCATGGTTCACGCAAGACTGTCCTGATAGAGCCAGGCAGGGCTGTCCAAGCAGGCCGGGCACAGCCCGCATGGTTCACGCAAGACTGTCCTGATAGAGCCAGGCAGGGCTGTCCAAGCAGGCCGGGCACAGCGCCTCACAGCCCGCATGGTTCACGCAAGACTGTCCTGATAGAGCCAGGCAGGGCAGGGCTGTCCAAGCAGGCCGGGCACAGCGCCTCACAGCCCGCATGGTTCACGCAAGACTGTCCTGATAGAGCCAGGCAGGGCTGTCCAAGCAGGCCGGGCACAGCCCGCATGGTTCACGCAAGACTGTCCTGATAGAGCCAGGCAGGGCTGTCCAAGCAGGCCGGGCACAGCACCTCACAGCCCGCATGGTTCACGCAAGACTGTCCTGATAGAGCCAGGCAGGGCTGTCCAAGCAGGCCGGGCACAGCCCGCATGGTTCACGCAAGACTGTCATGATAGAGCCAGGCAGGGCTGTCCAAGCAGGCCGGGCACAGCGCCTCACAGCCCGCATGGTTCACGCAAGACTGTCCTGATAGAGCCAGGCAGGGCTGTCCAAGCAGGCCGGGCACAGCGCCTCACAGCCCGCATGGTTCACGCAAGACTGTCCTGATAGAGCCAGGCAGGGCTGTCCAAGCAGGCCGGGCACAGCCCGCATGGTTCACGCAAGACTGTCCTGATAGAGCCAGGCAGGGCTGTCCAAGCAGGCCGGGCACAGCGCCTCACAGCCAGCATGGTTCACGAAAGACTGTCCTGATAGAGCCAGGCAGGGCTGTCCAAGCAGGCCGGGCACAGCCCGCATGGTTCACGCAAGACTGTCCTGATAGAGCCAGGCAGGGCTGTCCCAGCAGGCCGGGCACAGCGCCTCACAGCCCGCATGGTTCACGCAAGACTGTCCTGATAGAGCCAGGCAGGGCAGGGCTGTCCAAGCAGGCCGGGCACAGCGCCTCACAGCCCGCATGGTTCACGCAAGACTGTCCTGATAGAGCCAGGCAGGGCTGTCCAAGCAGGCCGGGCACAGCCCGCATGGTTCACGCAAGACTGTCCTGATAGAGCCAGGCAGGGCTGTCCAAGCAGGCCGGGCACAGCGCCTCACAGCCCGCATGGTTCACGCAAGACTGTCCTGATAGAGCCAGGCAGGGCTGTCCAAGCAGGCCGGGCACAGCGCCTCACAGCCCGCATGGTTCACGCAAGACTGTCCTGATAGAGCCAGGCAGGGCTGTCCAAGCAGGCCGGGCACAGCCCGCATGGTTCACGCAAGACTGTCCTGATAGAGCCAGGCAGGGCTGTCCAAGCAGGCCGGGCACAGCGCCTCACAGCCCGCATGGTTCACGCAAGACTGTCCTGATAGAGCCAGGCAGGGCTGTCCAAGCAGGCCGGGCACAGCCCGCATGGTTCACGCAAGACTGTCCTGATAGTGCCAGGCAGGGCTGTCCAAGCAGGCCGGGCACAGCGCCTCACAGCCCGCATGGTTCACGCAAGACTGTCATGATAGAGCCAGGCAGGGCTGTCCAAGCAGGCCGGGCACAGCGCCTCACAGCCCGCATGGTTCACGCAAGACTGTCCTGATAGAGCCAGGCAGGGCTGTCCAAGCAGGCCGGGCACAGCGCCTCACAGCCCGCATGGTTCACGCAAGACTGTCCTGATAGAGCCAGGCAGGGCTGTCCAAGCAGGCCGGGCACAGCGCCTCACAGCCCGCATGGTTCACGCAAGACTGTCCTGATAGAGCCAGGCAGGGCTGTCCAAGCAGGCCGGGCACAGCGCCTCACAGCCCGCATGGTTCACGCAAGACTGTCCTGATAGAGCCAGGCAGGGCTGTCCAAGCAGGCCGGGCACAGCCCGCATGGTTCACGCAAGACTGTCCTGATAGAGCCAGGCAGGGCTGTCCAAGCAGGCCGGGCACAGCGCCTCACAGCCCGCATGGTTCACGCAAGACTGTCCTGATAGAGCCAGGCAGGGCAGGGCTGTCCAAGCAGGCCGGGCACAGCGCCTAACAGCCCGCATGGTTCACGCAAGACTGTCCTGATAGAGCCAGGCAGGGCTGTCCAAGCAGGCCGGGCACAGCGCCTCACAGCCAGCATGGTTCACGCAAGACTGTCCTGATAGAGCCAGGCAGGGCTGTCCAAGCAGGCCGGGCACAGCGCCTCACAGCCCGCATGGTTCACGCAAGACTGTCCTGATAGAGCCAGGCAGGGCTGTCCAAGCAGGCCGGGCACAGCGCCTCACAGCCCGCATGGTTCACGCAAGACTGTCCTGATAGAGCCAGGCAGGGCTGTCCAAGCAGGCCGGGCACAGCCCGCATGGTTCACGCAAGACTGTCCTGATAGAGCCAGGCAGGGCTGTCCAAGCAGGCCGGGCACAGCGCCTCACAGCCCGCATGGTTCACGCAAGACTGTCCTGATAGAGCCAGGCAGGGCTTTCCAAGCAGGCCGGGCACAGCCCGCATGGTTCACGCAAGACTGTCCTGATAGAGCCAGGCAGGGCTGTCCAAGCAGGCCGGGCACAGCGCCTCACAGCCCGCATGGTTCACGCAAGACTGTCCTGATAGAGCCAGGCAGGGCTGTCCAAGCAGGCCGGGCACAGCGCCTCACAGCCCGCATGGTTCACGCAAGACTGTCCTGATAGAGCCAGGCAGGGCTGTCCAAGCAGGCCGGGCACAGCCCGCATGGTTCACGCAAGACTGTCCTGATAGAGCCAGGCAGGGCTGTCCAAGCAGGCCTGGCACAGCGCCACACAGCCCGCATGGTTCACGCAAGACTGTCCTGATAGAGCCAGGCAGGGCTGTCCAAGCAGGCCGGGCACAGCCCGCATGGTTCACGCAAGACTGTCCTGATAGAGCCAGGCAGGGCTGTCCAAGCAGGCCTGGCACAGCGCCACACAGCCCGCATGGTTCACGCAAGACTGTCCTGATAGAGCCAGGCAGGGCTGTCCAAGCAGGCCGGGCACAGCGCCTCACAGCCCGCATGGTTCACGCAAGACTGTCCTGATAGAGCCAGGCAGGGCTGTCCAAGCAGGCCGGGCACAGCGCCACACAGCCCGCATGGTTCACGCAAGACTGTCCTGATAGAGCCAGGCAGGGCTGTCCAAGCAGGCCGGGCACAGCGCCACACAGCCCGCATGGTTCACGCAAGACTGTCCTGATAGAGCCAGGCAGGGCTGTCCAAGCAGGCCGGGCACAGCGCCTCACAGCCCGCATGGTTCACGCAAGACTGTCCTGATAGAGCCAGGCAGGGCTGTCCAAGCAGGCCGGGCACAGCGCCTCACAGCCCGCATGGTTCACGCAAGACTGTCCTGATAGAGCCAGGCAGGGCTGTCCAAGCAGGCCGGGCACAGCGCCACACAGCCCGCATGGTTCACGCAAGACTGTCCTGATAGAGCCAGGCAGGGCTGTCCAAGCAGGCCGGGCACAGCGCCTCACAGCCCGCATGGTTCACGCAAGACTGTCCTGATAGAGCCAGGCAGGGCTGTCCAAGCAGGCCGGGCACAGCCCGCATGGTTCACGCAAGACTGTCCTGATAGAGCCAGGCAGGGCTGTCCAAGCAGGCCGGGCACAGCGCCACACAGCCCGCATGGTTCACGCAAGACTGTCCTGATAGAGCCAGGCAGGGCTGTCCAAGCAGGCCGGGCACAGCGCCTCACAGCCAGCATGGTTCACGCAAGACTGTCCTGATAGAGCCAGGCAGGGCTGTCCAAGCAGGCCGGGCACAGCGCCTCACAGCCCGCATGGTTCACGCAAGACTGTCCTGATAGAGCCAGGCAGGGCAGGGCTGTCCAAGCAGGCCGGGCACAGCGCCTCACAGCCCGCATGGTTCACGCAAGACTGTCCTGATAGAGCCAGGCAGGGCTGTCCAAGCAGGCCGGGCACAGCCCGCATGGTTCACGCAAGACTGTCCTGATAGAGCCAGGCAGGGCTGTCCAAGCAGGCCGGGCACAGCGCCTCACAGCCAGCATGGTTCACGCAAGACTGTCCTGATAGAGCCAGGCAGGGCTGTCCAAGCAGGCCGGGCACAGCGCCTCACAGCCCGCATGGTTCACGCAAGACTGTCCTGATAGAGCCAGGCAGGGCTGTCCAAGCAGGCCGGGCACAGCGCCTCACAGCCCGCATGGTTCACGCAAGACTGTCCTGATAGAGCCAGGCAGGGCTGTCCAAGCAGGCCGGGCACAGCCCGCATGGTTCACGCAAGACTGTCCTGATAGAGCCAGGCAGGGCTGTCCAAGCAGGCCGGGCACAGCGCCTCACAGCCCGCATGGTTCACGCAAGACTGTCCTGATAGAGCCAGGCAGGGCTGTCCAAGCAGGCCGGGCACAGCCCGCATGGTTCACGCAAGACTGTCCTGATAGAGCCAGGCAGGGCTGTCCAAGCAGGCCGGGCACAGCGCCTCACAGCCCGCATGGTTCACGCAAGACTGTCCTGATAGAGTTAGGCAGGGCTGTCCAAGCAGGCCGGGCACAGCCCGCATGGTTCACGCAAGACTGTCCTGATAGAGCCAGGCAGGGCTGTCCAAGCAGGCCGGGCACAGCGCCTCACAGCCCGCATGGTTCACGCAAGACTGTCCTGATAGAGCCAGGCAGGGCTGTCCAAGCAGGCCGGGCACAGCCCGCATGGTTCACGCAAGACTGTCCTGATAGAGCCAGGCAGGGCTGTCCAAGCAGGCCGGGCACAGCCCGCATGGTTCACGCAAGACTGTCCTGATAGAGCCAGGCAGGGCTGTCCAAGCAGGCCGGGCACAGCGCCTCACAGCCCGCATGGTTCACGCAAGACTGTCCTGATAGAGCCAGGCAGGGCTGTCCAAGCAGGCCGGGCACAGCGCCTCACAGCCCGCATGGTTCACGCAAGACTGTCCTGATAGAGCCAGGCAGGGCTGTCCAAGCAGGCCGGGCACAGCCCGCATGGTTCACGCAAGACTGTCCTGATAGAGCCAGGCAGGGCTGTCCAAGCAGGCCGGGCACAGCGCCTCACAGCCCGCATGGTTCACGCAAGACTGTCCTGATAGAGCCAGGCAGGGCTGTCCAAGCAGGCCTGGCACAGCCCGCATGGTTCACGCAAGACTGTCCTGATAGAGCCAGGCAGGGCAGGGCTGTCCAAGCAGGCCGGGCACAGCGCCTCACAGCCCGCATGGTTCACGCAAGACTGTCCTGATAGAGCCAGGCAGGGCTGTCCAAGCAGGCCGGGCACAGCCCGCATGGTTCACGCAAGACTGTCCTGATAGAGCCAGGCAGGGCAGGGCTGTCCAAGCAGGCCGGGCACAGCCCGCATGGTTCACGCAAGACTGTCCTGATAGAGCCAGGCAGGGCAGGGCTGTCCAAGCAGGCCTGGCACAGCCCGCATGGTTCACGCAAGACTGTCCTGATAGAGCCAGGCAGGGCAGGGCTGTCCAAGCAGGCCGGGCACAGCGCCTCACAGCCCGCATGGTTCACGTAAGACTGTTCTGATAGAGCCAGGCAGGGCAGGGCTGTCCAAGCAGGCCGGGCACAGCGCCTCACAGCCCGCATGGTTCACGCAAGACTGTCCTGATAGAGCCAGGCAGGGCTGTCCAAGCAGGCCTGGCACAGCCCGCATGGTTCACGCAAGACTGTCCTGATAGAGCCAGGCAGGGCAGGGCTGTCCAAGCAGGCTGGGCACAGCGCCTCACAGCCCGCATGGTTCACGCAAGACTGTCCTGATAGAGCCAGGCAGGGCTGTCCAAGCAGGCCGGGCACAGCGCCTCACAGCCCGCATGGTTCACGCAAGACTGTCCTGATAGAGCCAGGCAGGGCAGGGCTGTCCAAGCAGGCCGGGCACAGCCCGCATGGTTCACGCAAGACTGTCCTGATAGAGCCAGGCAGGGCTGTCCAAGCAGGCCGGGCACAGCGCCTCACAGCCCGCATGGTTCACGCAAGACTGTCCTGATAGAGCCAGGCAGGGCTGTCCAAGCAGGCCGGGCACAGCCCGCATGGTTCACGCAAGACTGTCCTGATAGAGCCAGGCAGGGCTGTCCAAGCAGGCCGGGCACAGCGCCTCACAGCCCGCATGGTTCACGCAAGACTGTCCTGATAGAGCCAGGCAGGGCTGTCCAAGCAGGCCGGGCACAGCCCGCATGGTTCACGCAAGACTGTCCTGATAGAGCCAGGCAGGGCAGGGCTGTCCAAGCAGGCCGGGCACAGCCCGCATGGTTCACGCAAGACTGTCCTGATAGAGCCAGGCAGGGCAGGGCTGTCCAAGCAGGCCTGGCACAGCCCGCATGGTTCACGCAAGACTGTCCTGATAGAGCCAGGCAGGGCAGGGCTGTCCAAGCAGGCCGGGCACAGCGCCTCACAGCCCGCATGGTTCACGTAAGACTGTTCTGATAGAGCCAGGCAGGGCAGGGCTGTCCAAGCAGGCCGGGCACAGCGCCTCACAGCCCGCATGGTTCACGCAAGACTGTCCTGATAGAGCCAGGCAGGGCTGTCCAAGCAGGCCTGGCACAGCCCGCATGGTTCACGCAAGACTGTCCTGATAGAGCCAGGCAGGGCAGGGCTGTCCAAGCAGGCTGGGCACAGCGCCTCACAGCCCGCATGGTTCACGCAAGACTGTCCTGATAGAGCCAGGCAGGGCTGTCCAAGCAGGCCGGGCACAGCGCCTCACAGCCCGCATGGTTCACGCAAGACTGTCCTGATAGAGCCAGGCAGGGCAGGGCTGTCCAAGCAGGCCGGGCACAGCCCGCATGGTTCACGCAAGACTGTCCTGATAGAGCCAGGCAGGGCTGTCCAAGCAGGCCGGGCACAGCGCCTCACAGCCCGCATGGTTCACGCAAGACTGTCCTGATAGAGCCAGGCAGGGCTGTCCAAGCAGGCCGGGCACAGCCCGCATGGTTCACGCAAGACTGTCCTGATAGAGCCAGGCAGGGCTGTCCAAGCAGGCCGGGCACAGCGCCTCACAGCCCGCATGGTTCACGCAAGACTGTCCTGATAGAGCCAGGCAGGGCTGTCCAAGCAGGCCGGGCACAGCCCGCATGGTTCACGCAAGACTGTCCTGATAGAGCCAGGCAGGGCTGTCCAAGCAGGCCGGGCACAGCGCCTCACAGCCCGCATGGTTCACGCAAGACTGTCCTGATAGAGCCAGGCAGGGCTGTCCAAGCAGGCCGGGCACAGCGCCTCACAGCCCGCATGGTTCACGCAAGACTGTCCTGATAGAGCCAGGCAGGGCTGTCCAAGCAGGCCGGGCACAGCGCCTCACAGCCCGCATGGTTCACGCAAGACTGTCCTGATAGAGCCAGGCAGGGCTGTCCAAGCAGGCCGGGCACAGCCCGCATGGTTCACGCAAGACTGTCCTGATAGAGCCAGGCAGGGCTGTCCAAGCAGGCCGGGCACAGCGCCACACAGCCCGCATGGTTCACGCAAGACTGTCATGATAGAGCCAGGCAGGGCTGTCCAAGCAGGCCGGGCACAGCGCCTCACAGCCCGCATGGTTCACGCAAGACTGTCCTGATAGAGCCAGGCAGGGCTGTCCAAGCAGGCCGGGCACAGCGCCTCACAGCCCGCATGGTTCACGCAAGACTGTCCTGATAGAGCCAGGCAGGGCTGTCCAAGCAGGCCGGGCACAGCCCGCATGGTTCACGCAAGACTGTCCTGATAGAGCCAGGCAGGGCTGTCCCAGCAGGCCGGGCACAGCGCCTCACAGCCCGCATGGTTCACGCAAGACTGTCCTGATAGAGCCAGGCAGGGCTGTCCAAGCAGGCCTGGCACAGCCCGCATGGTTCACGCAAGACTGTCATGATAGAGCCAGGCAGGGCTGTCCAAGCAGGCTGGGCACAGCGCCTCACAGCCCGCATGGTTCACGCAAGACTGTCCTGATAGAGCCAGGCAGGGCAGGGCTGTCCAAGCAGGCCGGGCACAGCGCCTCACAGCCCGCATGGTTCACGCAAGACTGTCCTGATAGAGCCAGGCAGGGCTGTCCAAGCAGGCCGGGCACAGCCCGCATGGTTCACGCAAGACTGTCCTGATAGAGCCAGGCAGGGCTGTCCCAGCAGGCCGGGCACAGCGCCACACAGCCCGCATGGTTCACGCAAGACTGTCATGATAGAGCCAGGCAGGGCTGTCCAAGCAGGCCGGGCACAGCGCCTCACAGCCCGCATGGTTCACGCAAGACTGTCCTGATAGAGCCAGGCAGGGCTGTCCAAGCAGGCCGGGCACAGCGCCTCACAGCCCGCATGGTTCACGCAAGACTGTCCTGATAGAGCCAGGCAGGGCTGTCCAAGCAGGCCGGGCACAGCGCCTCACAGCCCGCATGGTTCACGCAAGACTGTCCTGATAGAGCCAGGCAGGGCTGTCCAAGCAGGCCGGGCACAGCGCCTCACAGCCCGCATGGTTCACGCAAGACTGTCCTGATAGAGCCAGGCAGGGCTGTCCAAGCAGGCCGGGCACAGCCCGCATGGTTCACGCAAGACTGTCCTGATAGAGCCAGGCAGGGCTGTCCAAGCAGGCCGGGCACAGCGCCTCACAGCCCGCATGGTTCACGCAAGACTGTCCTGATAGAGCCAGGCAGGGCTGTCCAAGCAGGCCGGGCACAGCGCCTCACAGCCAGCATGGTTCACGCAAGACTGTCCTGATAGAGCCAGGCAGGGCTGTCCAAGCAGGCCGGGCACAGCGCCTCACAGCCCGCATGGTTCACGCAAGACTGTCCTGATAGAGCCAGGCAGGGCTGTCCAAGCAGGCCGGGCACAGCCCGCATGGTTCACGCAAGACTGTCCTGATAGAGCCAGGCAGGGCTGTCCAAGCAGGCCGGGCACAGCGCCTCACAGCCCGCATGGTTCACGCAAGACTGTCCTGATAGAGCCAGGCAGGGCTGTCCAAGCAGGCCGGGCACAGCGCCTCACAGCCCGCATGGTTCACGCAAGACTGTCCTGATAGAGCCAGGCAGGGCTGTCCAAGCAGGCCGGGCACAGCGCCTCACAGCCCGCATGGTTCACGCAAGACTGTCCTGATAGAGCCAGGCAGGGCTGTCCAAGCAGGCCGGGCACAGCGCCTCACAGCCCGCATGGTTCACGTAAGACTGTTCTGATAGAGCCAGGCAGGGCTGTCCAAGCAGGCTGGGCACAGCCCGCATGGTTCACGCAAGACTGTCCTGATAGAGCCAGGCAGGGCTGTCCAAGCAGGCTGGGCACAGCGCCTCACAGCCCGCATGGTTTACGCAAGACTGTCCTGATAGAGCCAGGCAGGGCTTAATTAATGTCCCAAAGTTTGTAATGTCAAATGCTCGCAATTAACTGTCATACAGAGGACCAACTCTTTTTAACATAATGGTTAATAAGTGTATGCCTGACTTTAATGCTAGGATGACTCTTAAGTAATTTTAAAATGAAAGCTAGGGATGTTTTAGAGCAAATCGAATCAACAGATACTTTTTTAATAGAGTGATGCAAATGCTGTTTTAATATCTATTTGTAGTTTTACATTTTAAATGTTTTAGTTTTTAGTTTTTAGTTGTGTGTATTATGTTATGTGGATATTAGTAGGCGGCGGCACAGCAAATAAATATGGTTTTAATGACATTGTGAGCTTACCACCGCGCGAGTAAAGTACTCATGGTGGGTATTATGCCAAAATAAGTATAAATGTATTTTTGTGTCAATGAAATGAAATAAATGAAATGAATAAATGAAATTATTATTAATATTATTATTATTATTATTATTATTATTATTATTATTATTATTATTATTATTATTATTATTATTATTATTATTATTATTATTATTATTGTTATTATAATTATTATTATTATTATTATAATAATTATTATTGATATTATTATTTTCATTTTTATTATTATTATTATTATTATTATTATTTTTATTATTATTATTATTATTATTATTATTATTATAATTATTATTATTATTTTTATCATTATTATCATTATTATTATTATTATTATTATTATTATTATTATTATTGTTTTTATTATTATTATTATTAGTTTTATTATTATTATTATAATTATCATTATTATTATTATTATTATTATTATTATTATTATTATTATTATTATTATTATTATTATTATTATTATTATTATTATTATTATTATTATTATTATTATTGTTATTATTATCATTATCATTATTATTACTATTTTTACTATTATTATTATTATTATTTTATTCTTGCAATACATACAAACTTGGTAAAAACCGGTGTGAACTTGTTGTACGGACATAAGTCGTCGTCGTTGTTGTTTTGTTGTTGTTGTTTTTGTTGTTGTTGTTGTTGTTGTTGTTGTTGTTGTTGTTGGTGTTGTCAACTGCGGTAATAACGATGACCGTACCTACGCTATTTCAAGCGTCAAAATGCCAAGGTCAAAACACGACGCACGTCGACAGGTTTTTGACAACAGGTTAGTTAAACGAGTATAACTTCTTGACCTGTTAGGCTAAAATTACAAACCGGTACATTTTTCAAACGGCAATGAAAGTTTCTGCTAAATGATAAGCAACATCATAATAATTATGATTGTTTTATGTTTTATGCACCCCTGTGTTCTCCATCAAAACAGAATACTAACACAAAGTAGCTAAATAACTCTTATTTTTGTTATAATCATCGTACTACACCGCTTACTTGGGTCACTAATTAACCGTTCTATATGAATATGTCCCAACATTTCATTGAAGTCACCAGCAAACAATCCTTAAATAAAAATAAAAAATAAATTCACATTTAGAGTCTACCCACTCAGTAATGAAACTGATTTGCAGTGGGGGACTTTAATTTAAAGTGACTAAACCAACCCTGTAGGCTTCGAACACCATCGACGAGTGAGCGATAACCAATCAAAGATCGATATTTCAAATACGAAACATATGAATCAGTGATTGGACAGTGCGAACACCTGCGGACAAATGTCAGAATTAACAAGGCCGATTCAGAACAACTTTGAATTTATTGAGTGCTTCGTTGCTAGGACGGCTCCAAAGTCACCGTTTACTTACTCCTAACACAAGAAGTAATTGAACTGAATCCTTATAAGAAGTTAAAAAACTTCTGCCTGAACCGGGATTTGAACCCGGGGCCTTCTGCATTGGAAGCAATGCAGAGCCAGAAGAATGTGTTCTTATTTTCAGACCAGAATACGTCGAAAATCACTAGTGAGGTCCTTTTATAGATTACTGACATATGATATAGGTTCTATCACCATCACAATCACCACCCTCTAACAACCCTACAAGATTGAGAGCCTCTCACCCCCCCCCCCCCCCTCCCCTCACAAGGAAACAGTCGAACGCCGTCAAACACTTGCTTTCAATTCATATAATTCAGTTCCTTTTAGATGTGGATTAACGATATTTTTCATTGAGCATGCTAATAATAAAAACAATAACATTTCGTAGGAATCCCTCCCTGCTACATAGAGTGACACTAGTTACAACTGAATCCCTCCCTGCTGCATAGAGTGACACTAGTTACAACTGAATCCTTCCCTGCTGCATAGAGTGACACTAGTTACAACTGAATCCCTCCCTGCTGCATAGAGTGACACTAGTTACAACTGAATCCCTCCCTGCTGCATAGAGTGACACTAGTTACAACTGAATCCCTCCCTGCTACATAGAGTGACACTAGTTACAACTGAATCCCTCCCTGCTGCATAGAGTGACACTAGTTACAACTGAATCCCTCCCTGCTGCATAGAGTTACACTAGGTACAACTGAATCCCTCCCTGCGACATAGAGTGACACTAGTTACAACTGAATCCCTCCCTGCTACATAGAGTGACACTAGTTACAACTGAATCCCTTCCTGCTACATAGAGTGACACTAGTTACAACTGAATCCCTCCCTGCTACATAGAGTGACACTAGTTACAACTGAATCCCTCCCTGCTACATAGAGTGACACTAGTTACAACTGAATCCCTCCCTGCTACATAGAGTGACACTAGTTACAACTGAATCCCTCCATGCTACATAGAGTGACACTAGTTACAACTGATGGTTCCCTTCAGCTTCAGGTGACTATAGGTAACTGGTTGGACCTTATTACTAAGAAAACCCACGAGCCCTTAGGTAAAACCTTCAGTCATAATTCGGTGGCCGAGATCGAACCAGAGTCCTCCCAAACAAAAGTCCATCAGCCACCTCTATCAGAGCCATTTCAATGACAATACATAAATCAAAACAAACCTCATCGCAAGTCTGTTTTCGTTGTTTTGGTTTAATTCTTTAGCAAGTTTCGCGAGTGGTGGAAGATATAGATCGAACCCCATCCAAACAATGAATACATACATGAGATCAACACAGTCTGGGAGAGAAACACTGGCCTCCCTCCAACTACAACTTCCGGGAAATAAAAAGACAAATGTTGTTTCAATCTAGCCCTCCTACCCTCCTCCTTCAATAAATTAAATATCTCGACAAATAAGTTCGCACTAGAACCGACTCACCTGCCTCGAACATACAACACAATCCCCGTCTGGACCCGACGTTGTGACTCCGACTGCCCGAACAGACACTTATTATAACATATTTATCCCACTTTCCGTTCTATCGAACCCACCCCGTACTAAATCGATTCATCCAAACTCAAAGTTTTCCCTCGTTAGTCACGTAGCTGGTCTGTCAGTTGAGTCTGTCGCCCAGGGGAAGGATGTATATTGTATAAGACAGCGCAAGGTGTGAAGCAGGAAGTCCAACCTGCAACGTTTGTGCATCCCTGAGTCCAATGTCATCGACCTCCACGGCTAAGGAGTGGCCCTTGCAGGCAGAGGTCGCTCTTAGAGAAACCACTCACCCAGTTCCATCCATGCCTGCATGTCAGAGGCCCCGCTATACTATTTGGGAACTCATCCCATCATTCCAGATTCAAGGAAAGTGGGAATTAAAAAATTAAAATAGTTAACTCTAAATGCTCGTTGCCTAGGACCCCTCCGGCCTACTATACTACATAACTACCATACTTTACTCTTCTGTTTTGATCGATGAGCCATATACAATACTTGGTCCAGTAATTGACACATGTCATAATAAAATCATGAATTATTCACGTCATTACTATTCCCGAAGACCAGGGAAGACAAAAGATAAAGAAGCTACTAACAAACTAGTGATTTTGTAGGGACGAGCATTTCAATGACACTAGACTAGACAGTACTGTAGTGAGCAACCAGATAACCCTCAGTTTTATACGATGGCAAACTGCGGTATTGCCGCGTTCTCAGGTTGCTTCTGCTCTGAGGACAGTACTGGGCACTGCCGACCCCTCAAACTGCGGTATTGCCGCGTTCTCAGGTTGCTTCTGCTCTGAGGACAGTACTGGGCACTGCCGACCCCTCATCCAGCAACTCCTTGGGATAAAATAACTTCGTGTCTTTAAATCAGTTTCGTTGGTTTTGGTCCAGTCACTTAGAGAGAGTAGTATAGATTTGTGGAATGTTTCTCGAACTTCTCATCAGTTTCGAACAGAGTGTCCAATTGCTCTAAAGAGTCTCGCAGGAAATAATTGTTCACAGCTTTCCCGTCCGCTCTCAGTTTCATATCCAGCAACGTCATTATTACTATAGCATGGTAGAGCGTAATGGGCAGCTTCTGGCTATAGTGACGGGCATAAGTACTCGCTACTCTCTACAGTAGTTTCAAGATGATCCAGTGCAGCAATGTCATTATTACCATAGCATGGTAGAGCGTAATGGGCAGCTTCTGGCTATAGTGACGGGCATAAGTACTCGCTACTCTCTACAGTAGTTTCAAGATGATCCAGTGCAGCAATGTCATTATTACCATAGCATGGTAGAGCGTAATGGGCAGCTTCTGGCTATAGTGACGGGCATAAGTACTCGCTACTCTCTACAGTAGTTTCAAGATGATCCAGTGCAGCAATGTCATTATTACTATAGCATGGTAGAGCGTAATGGGCAGCTTCTGGCTATAGTGACGGGCATAAGTACTCGCTACTCTCTACAGTAGTTTCAAGATGATCCAGTGCAGCAATGTCATTATTACCATAGCATGGTAGAGCGTAATGGGCAGCTTCTGGCTATAGTGACGGGCATAAGTACTCGCTACTCTCTACAGTAGTTTCAAGATGATCCAGTGCAGCAATGTCATTATTACCATAGCATGGTAGAGCGTAATGGGCAGCTTCTGGCTATAGTGACGGGCATAAGTACTCGCTACTCTCTACAGTAGTTTCAAGATGATCCAGTGCAGCAATGTCATTATTACCATAGCATGGTAGAGCGTAATGGGCAGCTTCTGGCTATAGTGACGGGCATAAGTACTCGCTACTCTCTACAGTAGTTTCAAGATGATCCAGTGCAGCAATGTCATTATTACTATAGCATGGTAGAGCGTAATGGGCAGCTTCTGGCTATAGTGACGGGCATAAGTACTCGCTACTCTCTACAGTAGTTTCAAGATGATCCAGTGCAGCAATGTCATTATTACTATAGCATGGTAGAGCGTAATGGGCAGCTTCTGGCTATAGTGACGGGCATAAGTACTCGCTACTCTCTACAGTAGTTTCAAGATGATCCAGTGCAGCAATGTCATTATTACTATAGCATGGTAGAGCGTAATGGGCAGCTTCTGGCTATAGTGACGGGCATAAGTACTCGCTACTCTCTACAGTAGTTTCAAGATGATCCAGTGCAGCAATGTCATTATTACTATAGCATGGTAGAGCGTAATGGGCAGCTTCTGGCTATAGTGACGGGCATAAGTACTCGCTACTCTCTACAGTAGTTTCAAGATGATCCAGTGCAGCAATGTCATTATTACCATAGCATGGTAGAGCGTAATGGGCAGCTTCTGGCTATAGTGACGGGCATAAGTACTCGCTACTCTCCACAGTAGTTTCAAGATGATCCAGTGCAGCAATGTCATTATTACCATAGCATGGTAGAGCGTAATGGGCAGCTTCTGGCTATAGTGACGGGCATAAGTACTCGCTACTCTCTACAGTAGTTTCAAGATGATCCAGTGCAGCAATGTCATTATTACCATAGCATGGTAGAGCGTAATGGGCAGCTTCTGGCTATAGTGACGGGCATAAGTACTCGCTACTCTCTACAGTAGTTTCAAGATGATCCAGTGCAGCAATGTCATTATTACTATAGCATGGTAGAGCGTAATGGGCAGCTTCTGGCTATAGTGACGGGCATAAGTACTCGCTACTCTCTACAGTAGTTTCAAGATGATCCAGTGCAGCAATGTCATTATTACTATAGCATGGTAGAGCGTAATGGGCAGCTTCTGGCTATAGTGACGGGCATAAGTACTCGCTACTCTCTACAGTAGTTTCAAGATGATCCAGTGCAGCAATGTCATTATTACTATAGCATGGTAGAGCGTAATGGGCAGCTTCTGGCTATAGTGACGGGCATAAGTACTCGCTACTCTCTACAGTAGTTTCGAGATGATCCAGTGGAGAATGTAGAGTACGCATTACGCCAATATTGTGGCTGAGGGCTTTGTTAGTTCTGCAACATGTATTTCAAGTCTTCAACCATTTCCCTTGAATTAATCTCGCCAGTTTTCCATTACTTGTCAAGTCGTGTTTAATAAACTGTATGTTTCAAAATACCAACCTCTGTAAACCTCGATTGTGTTGTCACTAGTTTCCTAGGGAAGAATTTGTTTTATTAAAATTCCTACCACTTTCCCTTGCGTCGAAGCAGTTGCTTTACCCCTATTCAAGTGACTACTACTCTCCGTGATGCAACTTGGAGATATACGCAGAAGCTTATCATGAATTGTTCTACACAGTTGCCACGTAATGCTGTTGTCAAGAAAAACTTATCTTGTAAACCTCACGGATGGAAGCTTCAATGTAAAGACCATATCCATACACGGAACAGGGCGGCCATTATCGTTGACGGTGCAGTGCGCCAGTGCCTTTCCTTCCTAGGGCACTTATCGCACACTAGACGCGCTAAAGCTGCAGAACTTCACAGCATAATTATGTGGATAAAACGAGCCATTGCAAACAAAGATCGATAGAAACGTGATGCGTGAACATTTTCTGAAATACGCATTTTAGTTTTTTTAAATATAAAAGCTCATTTATTTTCGTCTATCTTTCGTGATGTACAAAATTTTAGATAATTGGGCCTAACTTAGGTCTACTTCTTGATCTCCACCGTACACTATACTACAGCCATACTACTATACAGTCCTGGCATCGAGCTTATGTCAAGTGGCTGGAATATTGAATACAGACAGTTTCTGCAGGCATACTACTATACAGTACAGGCAGCAGTGCTGAGCTTATGTCAAGTGGCTGGAATATGGAATACAGACAGTGTTTCTCTTCTGGGGGATGGTCAGATGATCACTTTATAGGGTGATAGTTCAACCAATTAATATTAATAATATTATTAATTTAATATTAATATTAATAATCTTAAAATAATATTTAATAATAATATTTAATATTTGTATTATTATTATTATTATTATTATTATTATTATTATTATTATTATTATTATTATTATTATTATTATTATTATTATTAATATTAATATTAATTAATATTTTAAGGGAATGGCATATTCTCGAATCAGCCCCCAATTCGACCATTGCCCGTCACATTTGAAAGCAAAACCAGCTCCATCATTGAACGGTTGTATCACATAATTTCCCTCATTCATGCGTTGTCGTCATCGGAAAACATAAGAGTGAAGCGGTTTGGATAGAGTGAGGGGGAGCTTTAACGCCGGGGATATTGCGTGACAAAGAGTGGAGCGGTTTGGATAGAGTGAGGGGGAGCTTTAACGCCGGGGATATTGCGTGACAAAGAGTGGAGCGGTTTGGATAGAGTGAGGGGGAGCTTTAACGCCGGGGATATTGCGTGACAAAGAGTGGAGCGGTTTGGATAGAGTGAGGGGGAGCTTTTACGCCGGGGATATTGCGAGACAAAGAGTGGAGCGGTTTGGATAGAGTGAGGGGGAGCTTTTACGCCGGGGATATTGCGTGACAAAGAGTGGAGCGGTTTGGATAGAGTGAGGGGGAGCTTTTACGCCGGGGATATTGCGAGACAAAGAGTGGAGCGGTTTGGATAGAGTGAGGGGGAGCTTTTACGCCGGGGATATTGCGTGACAAAGAGTGAAGCGGTTTGGATAGAGTGAGGGGGAGCTTTTACGCCGGGGATATTGCGTGACAAAGAGTGGAGCGGTTTGGATAGAGTGAGGGGGAGCTTTTACGCCGGGGATATTGCGTGACAAAGAGTGGAGCGGTTTGGATAGAGTGAGGGGGAGCTTTTACGCCGGGGATATTGCGAGACAAAGAGTGGAGCGGTTTGGATAGAGTGAGGGGGAGCTTTTACGCCGGGGATATTGCGTGACAAAGAGTGGAGCGGTTTGGATAGAGTGAGGGGGAGCTTTTACGCCGGGGATATTGCGAGACAAAGAGTGAAGCGGTTTGGATAGAGTGAGGGGGAGCTTTTACGCCGGGGATATTGCGAGACAAAGAGATGAGCGGTTTGGATAGAGTGAGGGGGAGCTTTTACGCCGGGGATATTGCGAGACAAAGAGTGGAGCGGTTTGGATAGAGTGAGGGGGATATTGCGAGACAAAAAGAAAGGGATGAGGGAAAGGAGACAGGGGATATGAGTGGCCATTATCAAGGGCTTTGACTACCGAGTGACTCTAGCCTGATCCAGTCTGGCGGGTACGCGGCAGCCATCTTGAACTGACTTCCGGACAACGGGAACGAAAACTTGTTGTTCCGACTAGTTGGCTGTGGTGTCAAGACAAGACAGACTGAGGTGAACGTCCTCGCTGCGCCGAGTGGGCTCGGACAAGGCATCACCAACACAGCTGCAATTACCAAACTTATTGAAATAGAATATTGAATCATTTCCATAACGCGAGTTAGGTATTGAGAAATGTGTAGACGACCTGTGAGTGATAACTGATGAATTGGTTGCTGCGTAATGGAGTGCAAAGCGTAAACCTTGTTCTAGTAGAAAAACGTTTATTTTATATTGATAAAAGTGAGTCTATTATGATTCTTGTTTGTATTATTTTGGGGTCGAATCCAATTGACAAAGACCCATCAAATTTGGCCACCCTCAAAACTCAGAATTAAAAGTATAGCCAATATACGTACAAATAAATTCACGTTTTATTTACCTTTCATGCAATATACGAATAAATGTATTGTAATGTAAGTATAGTATTGTATTGTTGTATTACTGACTTGAAAGGCAGTTGTTCTAGTTGAGATGTTTCATTGCTAATATTCTGAAACATACTTCCTGGGAGGGAAAGGTGAATAAGAATTGGGAGGTGACCAATTAAAGAGGTTCATTAAAATGTTTTTTTATAAAAAACAAATTTCGTTTTTTTTTTGTTTTTTTTTTACTTTCTTTCAGCAGTTTAATCAATATTTCCTGTATTTTAAGGCGCGAACTATTCGTTTACGAGTTATACACGGAGGTCCTACATGTGAACAATTATTACTGGGACCGATTCAAGATTTTTCAGAACTAAAATAATTTATGGTATAATATTATCATTATTATTTTCAAAACAAAAATGTCCGATTTTTTATGTGTTTTTCGTCATTTAAAACAAGAATAATAGGATTTTCGGTGATATTCACTGATATTGATTTCGATGTTTGGCACTGATTCAAATTTGCATTTTGTGGTTTAAAATTGGTCAATGTTGCTCACTTTGTAATCAAATCATTAGTAAACATATCGATGCGCTACATGAACGTGGGCTAGGCATGACATCACCAGTTCACCACACGTTCTAGCGCAGCAGAGCCAGTCCACACTCCCACTCGGCCACCATTCACCTTACGTCCACTGGCACTGCGGGCTTTACATCCACACGTTGTAGCGCAGCAGAGCCAGTCCACACTCCCACTCGGCCACCATTCACCTTACGTCCACTGGCACTGCGGGCTTTACATCCACACGTTGTAGCGCAGCAGAGCCAGTCCACACTCCCACTCGGCCACCATTCACCTTACGTCCACTGGCACTGCGGGCTTTACATCCACACGTTGTAGCGCAGCAGAGCCAGTCCACACTCCCACTCGGCCACCATTCACCTTACGTCCACTGGCACTGCAGGCTTTACATCCACACGTTGTAGCGCAGCAGAGCCAGTCCACACTCCCACTCGGCCACCATTCACCTTACGTCCACTGGCACTGCGGGCTGTACATCCACACGTTGTAGCGCAGCAGAGCCAGTCCACACTCCCACTCGGCCACCATTCACCTTACGTCCACTGGCACTGCGGGCTTTACATCCACACGTTGTAGCGCAGCAGAGCCAGTCCACACTCCCACTCGGCCACCATTCACCTTACGTCCACTGGCACTGCGGGCTTTACATCCACACGTTGTAGCGCAGCAGAGCCAGTCCACACTCCCACTCGGCCACCATTCACCTTACGTCCACTGGCACTGCGGGCTTTACATCCACACGTTGTAGCGCAGCAGAGCCAGTCCACACTCCCACTCGGCCACCATTCACCTTACGTCCACTGGCACTGCAGGCTTTACATCCACACGTTGTAGCGCAGCAGAGCCAGTCCACACTCCCACTCGGCCACCATTCACCTTACGTCCACTGGCACTGCAGGCTTTACATCCACACGTTGTAGCGCAGCAGAGCCAGTCCACACTCCCACTCGGCCACCATTCACCTTACGTCCACTGGCACTGCGGGCTTTACATCCACACGTTGTAGCGCAGCAGAGCCAGTCCACACTCCCACTCGGCCACCATTCACCTTACGTCCACTGGCACTGCAGGCTTTACATCCACACGTTGTAGCGCAGCAGAGCCAGTCCACACTCCCACTCGGCCACCATTCACCTTACGTCCACTGGCACTGCGGGCTTTACATCCACACGTTGTAGCGCAGCAGAGCCAGTCCACACTCCCACTCGGCCACCATTCACCTTACGTCCACTGGCACTGCGGGCTTTACATCCACACGTTGTAGCGCAGCAGAGCCAGTCCACACTCCCACTCGGCCACCATTCACCTTACGTCCACTGGCACTGCAGGCTTTACATCCACACGTTGTAGCGCAGCAGAGCCAGTCCACACTCCCACTCGGCCACCATTCACCTTACGTCCACTGGCACTGCGGGCTTTACATCCACACGTTGTAGCGCAGCAGAGCCAGTCCACACTCCCACTCGGCCACCATTCACCTTACGTCCACTGGCACTGCGGGCTTTACATCCACACGTTGTAGCGCAGCAGAGCCAGTCCACACTCCCACTCGGCCACCATTCACCTTACGTCCACTGGCACTGCGGGCTTTACATCCACACGTTGTAGCGCAGCAGAGCCAGTCCACACTCCCACTCGGCCACCATTCACCTTACGTCCACTGGCACTGCGGGCTTTACATCCACACGTTGTAGCGCAGCAGAGCCAGTCCACACTCCCACTCGGCCACCATTCACCTTACGTCCACTGGCACTGCGGGCTTTACATCCACACGTTGTAGCGCAGCAGAGCCAGTCCACACTCCCACTCGGCCACCATTCACCTTACGTCCACTGGCACTGCAGGCTTTACATCCACACGTTGTAGCGCAGCAGAGCCAGTCCACACTCCCACTCGGCCACCATTCACCTTACGTCCACTGGCACTGCGGGCTTTACATCCACACGTTGTAGCGCAGCAGAGCCAGTCCACACTCCCACTCGGCCACCATTCACCTTACGTCCACTGGCACTGCGGGCTTTACATCCACACGTTGTAGCGCAGCAGAGCCAGTCCACACTCCCACTCGGCCACCATTCACCTTACGTCCACTGGCACTGCGGGCTTTACATCCACACGTTGTAGCGCAGCAGAGCCAGTCCACACTCCCACTCGGCCACCATTCACCTTACGTCCACTGGCACTGCGGGCTTTACATCCACACGTTGTAGCGCAGCAGAGCCAGTCCACACTCCCACTCGGCCACCATTCACCTTACGTCCACTGGCACTGCGGGCTTTACATCCACTTTACATGGATCATGATGGGGGCTATTTGAGGCACTATAGAATACTAGATGTATACTGGTGACTTCAGTCAGTATGACATCATACTAAGGTTAAATATAACTAATTCTTTTCTAAGATCTATCTAATACCTTTTCAGGTATGTATGTGAAATACCCAGTGCTTGTGCATATAAAAATGTGTTTAAAAGAAATAAATACAACACAATAAGTTTATACTTTATGGCTAATTTTTTACAACGCTTATATTAGCTTGCCTTGTTTGTCTGGACGGAATCTTTGAATCGATATTCCACCTACTTCTAGATGTCCGATCAAGCTGAAATTTTTTACACAGAAGTATTCCTGATGACAATACATGAACCAACTGTCATATTTACTAAATTGTCAATTAATTTATCATAATTAATTAATTAATGTTTGATATGGAAATCGATGTTTATATTCCACCTACTTTTAAATGTCCGATCAAGCTGAAATTTTTTACACAGAAGTATTCCTGATGACAATACATGAATCAACTGTCATATTTACTAAATTGTCAATTAATTCATCATAGTTAATTAATTAATGTTTTATATGGAAATCGATGTTTAACCCACTTCCCAACGTCAAATCGAGTTGAAAGTTTTCACACAGACGTATTTTTAAAAACAATACACGAATCAATTGTCATATTTACTAAATAATTAATTGATTCATCATAATTAATTAATTGATGTTTTATATGGGAATCGATATTTCACCCACTTTCCAACGTTGAATTGAGCTGAAAGTTTTCACACAAACGTATTCTTAATGACAATACATGAATCAATTGTCATATTTACTAAATAATCAATTAAGCCATCATAATTAATTAATTGATGTTTTATATGGGAAACGATAATTCACCCACTTCCGAACGTCAAATTGAGCTAAAAGTTTTCACACGGACGTATTCTTAATGACAATACACGAATCAATTGTCATATTTACTAAATAATCAATTAAACCATCATAATTAATAAATCGATATTTGATAAATATTCGATTGCAAGATTCTTTAAGACTAAAAAGTATAAAATAATATTAAATGAAAAAAATATTTTTTTAAAAAAACAACGCTTATATTTAAATGCACTAAAAAGTAAAAAATAAATTTTCGCCCAACAAATTTTTGCCTCACTCGGAAAATAAAAGCGTTGGGCGCTTTCGGTATTGACATAGATTGCAGCATTGTGCTGTTTATGCAGGGAAAGCGCCCAACGCTTTTATTTTCCGATTGAGGCAAAAATTTGTTGGGCGAAAATTTATTTTTTACTTTTTAGTGCATTTAAATATAAGCGTTGTTTTTTAAAAAATTTATTTTTTTCATGTAATATTATGGATGTACAATGTTTGCAACTTGTTATGCCTATGAAGATAGTCTGTTTGACAAAGCATTTTGCACCCAGATACGATATGTTCAATTGTTTCGCCGTTCATATTACATTTTCTACATTTTTCATCCACTGT